>CM065597.1:52411368-52882071 GCA_033119425.1 Bufotes viridis | reverse complement strand
AGTCTAACTGCCGAGACCCGGGATCGAACCAGGGACCTTTAGAGCTTCAGTCTAACGATCTCTCAACTGAGCTATCTCGGCAATCGCTAATAGCGCTGACCAGGCATAAGCTGTCATATCCTTGTATTATTTAATATAAAGTTTATATATATCTAATATTAATTCAATATAAAGCAAATATCAAACAGTATCAATTTTATTCCAAGCGATATAAAAGGGGCGGGGAGAGCCTGTATAAAAGGGGGCGTGGTACCTGTCACTTTTAGTTTGATGAGACATGTATACCCTTACTACTGCCATACTCCAGTAAATACAAAATCAACTCACACAACCAAATCGGTATGGGCAACCAAATATGTGAAATTTAGAGCTAGACCCAAATTTATACCACAAATCACAAATAATGGGTCGCCTTTAAAACTTAACCATTAATGTTATCATTTAAAATAGGCCCATAGAGTTCTCAAAGTAAACCATTAAAAGCTGCTACTAGCTGCCAGAATGTAGTTGAACGTATGAGAGAATCAGGGAGGACCCTCTCAAGGGATAGCATTAAGTGATAGAACAAGAGGAAATAATAGACAGAGGGACACAATGCTGGGTCTCCGGCCCTAGATGTCCCTAGTACTGTATATAACAATCCTCACTATATGACCCTAGAAGTCCCTCTCCTCTACATTTGACTGCCGAGCTTCGTTGGAAAGGTGTGAAAGTGGTCCCTCCACCCCTGCCATTAGAAAACCCTGATCTCAAACGTATCTAAAATGTATGGGCAAAGCTGAAAAGGCAGGTGTGAGCAAGGCAACCAACAAACATGGCTCAGTTACACTAGTTTTGTCAGGAGAAATTGGCCCAAATTCCAACCAACTATTGTGAGAAGCTTATAGAAGGATATCCAAAATGCTTGACCCAAGACATAAAGCTGAAGGGCAATGGTACCAAATATTAATGAAATATTTATAAATAGAGTTGAGCGAACACCTGGATGTTCGGGTTCGAGAGGTTCGGCCGAACTTCCGTAAAATGTCCGAGTTCGTGATCCGAACTCAACCCGAACTTCATCCCGAACCCGAACCCCATAGAAGTCAATGGGGACCCGAACTTTTGGGCACTAAAAAGGCTGTAAAAGACTCCCAGAAAGGGCTAGAGGGCTGCAAAAGGTAGCAAAATGTAGGTAAATCCCCTGCAAACAAATGTAGATAGGGAAATGATGACTTAACATAAAATAAATAAAAAATAACCAATATTAATTGGAGTTAGGTCCCATAGCACAGAATCAGGCTTTAAATCACCCACCAATGGAGAAGGTCGCTTACTATTATTTCGACCCCAGCATCCAGACAAAGGAGAGAGGTCCCACAGCAGAGAATCTGGCCATATCAACCACCACAGGAGAAGGCCACTTTTAGTTACTTTGACCCCTGCACCCAGAAAGAGGAGAGATGCCCCACAGCACATATTCAGGCATCATATCACCCACCACAGGAGTAGGCCACGATTTAGTTAATTTGACCCCTGCACCCATGTCAGATGGTACAAGCATCAGTTTTACATCACCCAGCACAAGAGAAGGCCACTTTTAGAGACTTTGACCCCTGCACCCAGACGGAGGAGAGAGGTTTTCACAGCAGAGAATCAGGCATTTAGATCACCCACCACAGGAGTAGGCCATCATTTAATGAGACCCCGGCAACCATGTCAGATGGTACAAGCATCAGTTTTACATCACCCAGCACAAGAGAAGGCCACTTTTAGAGACTTTGACCCCTGCACCCAGACGGAGGAGAGAGGTTTCACAGCAGAGAATCAGGCATTTAGATCACCCACCACAGGAGTAGGCCACCATTTAATGGGGCCCCGGCAACCATGTCAGATGGCACAAGCATCAGTTTTACATCACCCAGCACAGGAGAAGGCCACTTTGAGAGACTTTGACCCCTGCACAAAGACGGAGGAGAGAGGTTTCACAGCAGAGAATCAGGCATTTAGATCACCCATCACAGGAGTAGGCCATCATTTAATGGGACCCCGGCAACCATGTCAGAGTGTACAAGCATCAGTTTTACATCACCCAGCACAAGAGAAGGCCACTTTTAGAGACTTTGACCCCTGCACCCAGACGGAGGAGAGAGGTTTTCACAGCAGAGAATCAGGCATTTAGATCACCCACCACAGGAGTAGGCCACCATTTAATGGGACCCCGGCAAACATGTCAGATGGCACAATCATCAGTTTTACATCACCCAGCACAAGAGAAGGCCACTTTTAGAGACTTTGACCCCTGCACCCAGACGGAGGAGAGAGGTTTTCACAGCAGAGAATCAGGCATTTAGATCACCCACCACAGGAGTAGGCCATCATTTAATGGGACCCCGGCAACCATGTCAGATGGCACAAGTATAACATTTATATCACCCAGCACAGGAGAAGGCGACTTTGAGAGACTTTGACCCCTGCACCCAGACGGAGGAGAGAGGTTTCACAGCAGAGAATCAGGTATTTAGATCACCCACCACAGGAGTAGGCCATCATTTAATGGGACCCCGGCAACCATGTCAGATGGTACAAGCACCAGTTTTACATCACCCAGCTCATGACAAGGCCACTTTCATTGAGTTAGGCCTTAGCAACGAGACAGAGGAGACAGGTCAGATAGCACAAGCATCAGTTTTACAGATCACTCACCACAGGAGTAGGCCACCATTTAATGGGACCCCGACAACCATGTCAGATGGCACAAGTATAACATTTATATCACCCAGCACAGGAGAAGGCGACTTTGAGAGACTTTGACCCCTGCACCCAGATGGAGGAGAGGTTTCACAGCAGAGAATCAGGCATTTAGATCACCCACCAAAGGAGTAGGCCACCATTTAATGGGACCCCGGCAACCATGTCAGATGGCACAAGTATAACATTTATATCACCCAGCACAGGAGAAGGCGACTTTGAGAGACTTTGACCCCTGCACCCAGACGGAGGAGAGAGGTTTCACAGCAGAGAATCAGGCATTTAGATCACCCACCACAGGAGTAGGCCACCATTTAATGGGACGCCGGCAACCATGTCAGATGGTACAAGCATCAGTTTTACATCACCCAGCACAAGAGAAGGCCACTTTGAGAGACTGTGACCCCTGCACCCAGACGGAGGAGAGAGGTTTTCACAGCAGAGAATCAGGCATTTAGATCACCCACCACAGGAGTAGGCCACCATTTAATGGGACCCCGGCAACCAAGTCGGATGGCACAAGCCTCAGTTTTACATCACCCAGCACAAGAGAAGGCCACTTTTAGAGACTTTGACCCCTGCACCCAGAAAGAGAAGAGAGGTCCCACAGCAGAGAATCAGGCATTTCGATCACCCACCACAGGAGAAGGCCGCATTCAGTGACTTTGGCCCCCTGCACCCACACAAAGGAGACATGTCAGACAGCACAAGAATAACTTTCATATCACCCAGCACAGGAGAAGGACACTTTCATGTACTTTGGCCCCGGCACCCAAAGAGAGGGAAGGTTCATTCAACTCTGGGTTGCACCCCAAGATCCTACTTAATTTCAAAAATTGATTTTTCAATGAAGAAATGGCCAGGAGTACAAGGCAACATGGTTTAAGGCAGTTATTAAGGACTACTCTGCACAAGGGAGGGTCAGGTCTTGTGGGATCCATGCCTGGTTCATTTTTATGAACGTCAGCTTGTCCACGTTGGCTGCGGACAGGCGGCTGCGTTTGTCAGTAATGACGCCCCCTGCCGTGCTGAATGCACGTTCAGATAAAACGCTGGCCGCCGGGCAGGCCAGCACCTCCAAGGCATAACATGCTAATTCTGGCCACGTGGACAATTTGGAAACCCAGAAGTTGAATGGGGCCGAACCATCCGTCAGTACGTGGAGTTGTGTGCAGACGTACTGTTCAACCATGTTAGTGAAATGTTGCCTCCTGCTAACACGTTCCGTATCAGGTGGTGGGGCAGTTAGCTGTGGTGTGGAGACAAAACTTTTCCACACTTCTGCCATGCTAACCCTGCCCTCAGAGGAGCTAGCCGTGACACTGCTGCCTTGGCCTTCCACCTGTTCCCCTGTGACAGTTGGGAATGCTCTCAGGAGCGCGTCTACCAGCGTGCACTTGTACTCGCGCATCTTCCTATCACGCTCCAGTGCAGGAAGTAAAGTGGGCACATTGTCTTTGTACCGTGGATCCAGCAGGGTGGCCACCCAGTAGTCAGCACACATTAAAATGTGGGCAACTCTGCTGTCATTGAGCAGGCACTGCAGCATGTAATCGCTCATGTGTGCCAGGCTCCCCAGAGGTAAGGACAAGCTGTCCTCTGTGGGAGGCGTATCGTCATCATCCTCTGTATCCCCCCAGCCACGCACCAGGGATGTGCCTGCGCTGTGCTGGGTGCCACCCCGCTGTGAACCTGCTTCATCCTCATCCTCCTCCACCTCCTCCTCATCCTCCTCGTCCTCCAGTAGTGGTCCCTGGCTGGCCACATTTGTACCTGCCCTCTGCTGTTGCAAAAAACCTCCCTCTGAGCCACTTCTAACAGACTGGCCTGAAAGTGCTAAAAACGACCCGTCATCCTCCTCCTCCTCCTCCTGGCCCTGGCCCACCTCCTCTTCCATCATCGCCCTAAGCGTTTTCTCTAGGAGACATAGAATTGGTATTGTCACGCTGATAACAGTGGCATCGCCTCTGGCCATGTTGGTGGCGTACTCGAAACAGCGCAACAGGGCACACAGGTCTCGCATGGAGGCCCAATCATTGGTGGTAAAGTGGTGCTGTTCCACAGTGCGACTGAACCGTGCGTGCTGCAGCTTAAACTCCACTATGGCCTGCTGCTGCTCGCACAGTCTCTCCAGCATGTGCAAGGTGGAGTTCCACCGGGTGGGCACGTCGCATATTAGGCGGTGAGCGGGAAGGCCGAAGTTCCACTGTAGCGCTGACAGGCGAGCAGCGGCAGGATGTGAACGCCGGAAGCGCGCACAGACTGCCCGCACTTTATGCAGCAGCTCTGACATGTCTGGGTAGTTGTGAATGAACTTTTGCACCACCAAATTCAGCACATGCGCCAGGCAAGGGATGTGCGTCAAACCGGCTAGTCCCAGAGCTGCCACGAGATTTCGCCCATTATCGCACACCACCAGGCCGGGCTTGAGGCCCACCGGCAGCAACCACTGGTCGGTCTGTTGTTCAATACCCCGCCACAACTCCTGCGCGGTGTGGGGCCTGTCCCGCAAACATATGAGTTTCAGAATGGCCTGCTGACGTTTACCCCGGGCTGTGCTGAAGTTGGTGGTGAAGGTGTGTGGCTGACTGGATGAGCTGGTGAAAGCAGAGGAGGAGGAGGAAGCCGAGTAGGAGGAGGAGGCTACAGGAGGCAAAGAATGATGCCCTGTGATCCTTGGCGGCGGAAGGACGTGCGCCAAGGTACTCTCCGCCTGGGGCCCAGCCGCCACTACATTTACCCAGTGTGCAGTTAGGGAGATATAGCGTCCCTGGCCGTGCTTACTGGTACACGTATCTGTGGTTAGGTGGACCTTGCCACAAATGGCGTTGCGCAGTGCACACTTGATTTTATCGGACACTTGCATGTGCAGGGAAGGCACGGCTGTCTTGGAGAAGTAGTGGCGGCTGGGAACCACATACTGGGGGACAGCCATGGCCATCAGCTGTTTGAAGCTGTCTGTGACCACCAGCCGGAATGACAGCATTTCAAAGGCCAGTAGTTTAGAAATGCTGGCATTCAGGCCAAGGGCTCGAGGGTGACTAGGTGGGAATTTGCGCTTCCTCTCAAAGGTTTGAGAGATGGAGAGCTGAACGCTGCTGTGTGAAATAGTGGAGACGCTAGGAGAGGGTGGCGGTGGTGGTGGTGGTGTCGGTGGCACATCCTCTGTTTGCTGCTCGGCAGGTGGCAACATTCCTCTTGAGGCGGAAGCTGAGGCAGCAGCGGTAGAGGGAGCAGGGGGAGCCTGAGCGGGTTCCTTGTTTTTAAGGTGTGTACTCCACTGCAGTTCATGATTTGCCTGTAGATGCCTGATCATGCAGGTGGTGCTCAGGTTAAGAACGTTAATGCCTCGCCTCAGGGTCTGATGGCACAGCGTACAAACCACTCTGGTCTTGTCGTCAGCACATTGTTTGAAGAAGTGCCATGCCAGGGAACTCCTTGAAGATGCCTTTGGGGTGCTGGGTCCCTGTTGGCGCTGGCCAATAGCAGGCGAACTCTCTGGACGGCGGGTGTTCTGCTTTTGCCCCCTGCTCCCTCTTTGGCTTCGCTGTTGTCTCGGTCTCACCACTGCCTCTTCCTCGGAACTATTTAAGTCAGCGGCACGACCTTCAGTCCATGTGGGGTCTAAGACCTAATCGTCCTCTGCATCGTCTTCCACCCAGTCTTCCTCCCTGACCTCCTCCTGTTCAGTCTGCACACTGCAAAAGGACGCGGCAGTGGGCACCAGTTTTTCGTCATCATCAGAGACTCGGTCACTCTGCTGTGGTGGTATTCCCATGTCCTCATCATCTGGATACATAAGTGGTTGTGCGTCAGTGCATGGAATGTCTTCCACTGCTGGGGAAGGGCTAGGTGGACGCCCCTGGAAAACCGTGGGAGCAGAGTCTTCAAACAGAATAAGAGACTGCTGCATAACTTGAGGCTCAGCCAGTTTCCCTGATATGCATGGGGGTGATGTGACAGACTGATGGGCTTGGTTTTCAGGTGCCACCTGTGCACTTTCCGCAGAAGACTGGGCGGAAGACAATGTGGTGAACGTGCTGGCAGCACTGTCGGCCACCAAATCGACTAATGCCTGTACCTGCTCAGGCCTTACCATCCTCATAACGGCATTGGGCCCCACCAAATATCGCTGTAAATTCTGCCGGCTACTTGAGTGAGTTGGTTCACTAATTTGTGCGCCTGAGGCCGAACGGCCACGTCCTCTGCCAGCAACAGAGGCTCCACGGACACCACCACGACCGCGTCCTCGTCCCTTAATAAAATGTTTCCTCATTGTTGCGATTCAACTCGCACCACAATAAAATATATTATTTTTTAGCCCCAAAATTCCCACACTGGAAGATATAATTCCTTTTTCCGGTATTAATTACAAGAAAACTGCTGCAAATTGGACACCAGAATTTTTAAAATGCTAGTTTTGGTACATAGATTCCACACGGGGAGATATTATTCCTTTTTACAGGAGTAAAAACGTGCGGCCTACTGTTTCTGGTCTAACTAACACCAGATTGATTAAATTGGCCTTTTTTTCACCAAAATTACAACACTGGACAATGTAATGCCTTTTTCAGGTATTAATTACAAGAAGACTGCTGCTAATTGGACACCAGAATTTTTAAAATGCTAGTTTGTGTACATAAATTCCCACACTGGAAGATATAATTCCTTTTTCCGGTATTAATTACAAGAAAACTGCTGCAAATTGGACACCAGAATTTTTAATATGCTAGTTTTGATACATAGATTCCCACACGGGGAGATATAATTCCTTTTTACAGGAGTAAAAACGTGAGGCCTACTGTTTCTGGTCTAACTAACACCAGTAGAGTTGAGCGAACACCTGGATGTTCGGGTTCGAGAGGTTCGGCCGAACTTCCGGAAAATGTCTGGGTTCGTGATCCGAACTCAACCCGAACTTCATCCCGAACCCGAACCCCATAGAAGTCAATGGGGACCCGAACTTTTGGGCACTAAAAAGCCTGTAAAAGACTCCCGGAAAGGGCTAGAGGGCTGCAAAAGGCAGCAAAATGTAGGTAAATCCCCTGCAAACAAATGTAGATAGGGAAATGATGAGTTAACATAAAATAAATAAAAATTAACCTGTAAAAGACACCCAGAGGGATAATATACCGCAATAAATGCATTGCGATTACAACTTTGAGCTAACGATCACCATGGGAACGCCTCCTCCAGTAGAATGTACTGTCAGATCTGAGAATTAAGTTGAAATCGCAATGCGATTCTTATATATTTGCTTAATCGCATTGCGATTTCAACTTAGCATTGCTAAATAATTCCATCCATATCGTTAACTTACTGACTCAGTAAGTTAACCAATATGGATGGAATTATTTAGCAATGCTAAGTTGAAACGGCAATGCGATTAAGCAGATATATAAGAATCGCATTGCGATTTCAACTTAGCATTGCTAAATAATTCCATCCATATCGTTAACTTACTGAGTCAGTAAGTTAACGAATATGGATGGAATTATTTAGAATTAGCAATGCTAAGTTGAAACGGCAATGCGATTAAGCAGATATATAATAATTGCATAATCGCGTTCGAATAGAACTTAAAGCTGTCTCTTAGTCAGTTTTAGTATTGGTGTGCTGTAATAGAAGTTACATTCGTACGCGAATATAACTTAGAGCAATACAGTCAACTTTACACTGTTAGTTTTATTATCGCGATAATACAACTATTCAAGAATCGTGTACGTGCGTCTGTACGTGTGTGCGTTACCTCGGATCGGATCGAGAGAGACGAGTGGAGATTGGTGACTGTCCCAGCGATTATGGCGAAAAGTAATTTCTCTAAAGAAGAGCTGGATTTCTTAATAACTGTAAGTAAAAAGTAATTGAACTTAGTTAGTGTGTAATTCAGTAATGTGATTTAAACTTATTAATGATTTTTATTAGCCAAGAAGCCTGCAGGCCTTCACTGATCTCATAACTGCCTTACACTGTCACATGTCCTACTGCTTGGTGACATAAACTCATCACAGGCTTTAGCAGACTGCACAACTACATGAGTGATTAGTGAAAGACACTGTTAAAGGGGTGGCAATGTTCAAGTCACTTTTAAAGGGATGACGATGTTCAAGTCACTTTTAAAGGGATGGCGATGTTCAAGTCACTTTTAAAGGGGCGGCAATATTCAAGTCACTTTTAAAGGGATTGCAATGCTCAAGTCACTTTTAAAGGGATGGCAATGTTCAAGTGACTTTTAAAGGGGCGGCAATATTCAAGTCACTTTTAAAGGGATCGCAATGTTCAAGTCACTTTTAAAGGGATGGCGATGTTCAAGTCACTTTTAAAGGGGCTGCAGTGTTCAAGTCACTTTTAAAGGGGCGGCAATGTTCAAGTCACTTTTAAAGGGATGGCGAATTGGTGATGTTCAAGTCAGTTTTAAAGGGATGGCGATGTTCAAGTCACTTTTAAAGGGGCTGCAGTGTTCAAGTCACTTTTAAAGGGGCGGCAATGTTCAAGTCACTTTTAAAGGGATGGCGAAGTGGCGATGTTCAAGTCAGTTTTAAAGGGATGGCGATGTTCAAGTCACTTTTAAAGGGGCTGCAGTGTTCAAGTCACTTTTAAAGGGGCGGCAATGTTCAAGTCACTTTTAAAGGGATGGCGATGTTCTACTCTTTGACTGTTTTGATATTAAATGTTATTTTTGATGGTTCTTATGACTATGATAACTAATAATTGTATTTTAGAACTGTGGGATTACATGATTTAATTGTTATCTTGCAGGAAATGTTGGAGAAGGAGTACGACCGCAGAAGGTCAAGGGCGAAAAGCAGGCCATAGTGCGGAGAATTGCTTTCCATCTGTGGCAGAAGCATGGGTGCACTCATCGGAAGGATGCGATTCTAAAAAAGTGGTCAGATCTGAAGCGCCACCGGATGGATCTGATCACTAAGATCCGAGATAAATCTCTTCCAGGTACAATACTTATTTGCATAACTGAGCAGATAGATAACACAATATGTTGGTGAGAGAAATAAGTATTTTTAACCCTTTACAATAAATCACTTAGTACAGTGGTGTTGAACTGATGGGAAAGGGTGCTAAAAGTGGCAATATGAGACCTCTTTCTGGGCCACATATGTTTTTGACTTTACACAGTTGACTTTGGCCCCTGAAGCTTGTCCAAACTCCTCGCACGTCTGGACGAGTGTAGACAACAAGCATCGATCAGGACAATTAGGCCACATGCCCAAATGAAGTCATAGACTCGAATCACTCTTGTTCCCTGGGAGTGGCCCAACACCCAATAGCAGCAGTGAGTTGAAGCTGAACTTAATCAACGATGCTCAAAGGCAGAGTGCAGGGGGTACCCACAGGGTCCTGGTCCGGCAGGTCAAGGCAGACACTGATGATACTACACTTGATCTAAGCCAAAAGGAGAAGAAAGATAGGTGTAGTTAATTATTATGCCATCCAGACACTACCATAGATTAATTTGTGTACCCTTAACTGTAATTTGGCTTTACTTGTTTATCTTGGCATTTTTAAAAATTTGGTCATCATCATCATTACAGATGCTCCGCTTCCCAAAGTGAGAGCCAAGCTCTCTAAAAAGAAGAAGGCGGTGGAGGTGGAGGAGGAGACAGACCACTCGGACGAGCAGGAAGAGGCAGGGCCATCAGGCTATCGGGCCCATAGCCCACCTGCTGCAGTGGAGGAGGGTGATGACTCTGAGGAGGCAGAAGAGGAGATGGTCACTACCCCCGACAAGAAGGTAAATGGATGATGTGGATATTTTTATTTATTCAGTGTCCCAGAAAGCTAATGTTACGGGTGGGAGTACTGATTTCCATAACGTATCTAACTGCCACATCCATTTTTGGAAGTACGATATAACAAGCATGCAATATATAAATTTTTCTAAGAATATATTTTAACAAACTATATTATTTTTTTAAATGAAGAAAATATAATAAAACAGGCAACAAATAAAGTACAACACATAACAGTAATATAAAAAATAAACACTAAAAAGTAATTGATCAACATCAAAACCATTAACGTAACTACTAAGTCAATAACCCAAAACTAAAAGGAACTATTATTAATCCTACCTAAACCAATATATAACAGATTTACATAGTAACATAGTAACATAGTATATAAGACCGAAAAAAGACATTTGTCCATCCAGTTCGGCCTGTTTCCTACAAGTTGATCCAGAGGAAGGCAAAAAACCCCTGTGAGGCAGAAGCCAATTTTCCTCACATAAGGGGAAAAAATTCCTTCCCGACTCCAATCAGGCAATCAGAATAACTCCCTGGATCAACGACCCCTCTCTAGTAGCTATAGCCTGTAATATTATTACACTCCAGAAATAAATCCAGTCCCCTCTTGAATTCCTTTATTGTACTCACCATCACCACCTCCTCAGGCAGAGAGTTCCATAGTCTCACTGCTCTTACAGTGAAGAATCCTTTTCTATGTTTGTGTACAAACCTTCTTTCCTCCAGACGCAGAGGATGTCCCCTTGTCACAGTCACAGTCCTGGGGATAAATAGATGATGGGAGAGATCTCTGTACTGACCCCTGATATATTTATACATAGTTATTAGATCTCCCCTCAGTCGTCTTTTTTCTAAAGTGAATAACCCTAATTTTGATAACCTTTTACGGTACTGTAGATCCCTCATTCCAGTTATTACTTTAGTTGCCCTCCTCTGAACCCTCTCCAGCTCTGCTATGTCTGTCTTGTTCACAGGAGCCCAGAACTGTACACAGTACTCCATGTGTGGTCTAACCAGTGATTTTCAAGTAAAAAATATCATCTCAGCTTTATATAACAATTAATGATTGTATTTTAATGTACATTTCCAAATTTTATTTCATTTATTTTACAGCTGACAACATCATGTTAAAAAAATAAAAATAATGCGAAGGAAGCACCAGCTGCGAATGCAGCAGTTCAGGGAGCAGCAAACCAGGAAGATGAGGCAGCTCAAGATGCAGTTCTCCCACCAAATGCGAGCCATGGAGGAGGCTCATCTTAAGGACATCGATGATCTGCTGGAGGAGCAGAGAAAATTTAAAAATTACCCTAATTTTTTGGGTTATTTATATATTTATGTTAAAAAATAATTCTATTTTGTTAAAGATTATTTTATAAAACTATAATGTTAAATCAAATTTATTGTGTTTTGTTTGATTGGAAACAAAGGGTACAGATAGTGTTGCCCATATTAATAATAATTTTTCATTACTGTAATCTTTCAAGGATTTCAAGTTCAACTGGTTTATGTGCTAGATCTGGTAAGGTTTTTGGTAAGGCTGTAAAACACACCCGGAAAGGGCTAGAGGGCTGCAAAAGGCAGCAAAATGTAGGTAAATCCCTGCAAACAAATGTAGATAGGGAAATGATGAGTTAACATAAAATAAATAAAAATTAAACAATATTAATTGGAGTGAGGTCCCATAGCACAGAATCAGGCTTCAAGTCACCCACCAATGGAGAAGGTCACTTACTATTATTTCGACCCCAGCACCCAGACAAAGGAGAGAGGTCCCACAGCAGAGAATCTGGCATCATATCAACCACCACAGGAGTAGGCCACCATTTAGTTACTTTGACCCCTTCACCCAGACAGAGGAGAGAGGTCCCACAGCAGAGAATCAGGCATCATATCAACCACCACAGGAGTAGGCCACCATTTAGTTACTTTGACCCCTTCACCCAGACAGAGGAGAGAGGTCCCACAGCAGAGAATCAGGCATCATATCAACCACCACAGGAGTAGGCCACCATTTAGTTACTTTGACCCCTTCACCCAGACAGAGGAGAGAGGTCCCACAGCAGAGAATCAGGCATCATATCAACCACCACAGGAGTAGGCCACCATTTAGTTACTTTGACCCCTTCACCCAGACAGAGGAGAGAGGTCCCACAGCAGAGAATCAGGCATCATATCAACCACCACAGGAGTAGGCCACCATTTAGTTACTTTGACCCCTTCACCCAGACAGAGGAGAGAGGTCCCACAGCAGAGAATCAGGCATCATATCAACCACCACAGGAGTAGGCCACCATTTAGTTACTTTGACCCCTTCACCCAGACAGAGGAGAGAGGTCCCACAGCAGAGAATCAGGCATCATATCAACCACCACAGGAGTAGGCCACCATTTAGTTACTTTGACCCCTTCACCCAGACAGAGGAGAGAGGTCCCACAGCAGAGAATCAGGCATCATATCAACCACCACAGGAGTAGGCCACCATTTAGTTACTTTGACCCCTTCACCCAGACAGAGGAGAGAGGTCCCACAGCAGAGAATCAGGCATCATATCAACCACCGCAGGAGAAGGACACTTTTAGATACTTTGACCCCTGCACCCAGGAAGAGGAGAGAGGTTCCACAGCAGAGAATCAGGCATAATATCAACCACCACAGGAGAAGCCACCATAAAGTTACTTTGACCCCTTCACCCAAACAGAGGAGAGAGGCCCCACAGCACATATTCAGGCATCATATAAACCACCGCAAGAGAAGGACACTTTTAGATACTTTGACCCCTGCACCCAGGAAGAGGAGAGAGGTCCCACAGCACAAATTCAGGCATCATATCACACACCACAGGAGAAGGCCTCTTTCAGTGACTTAGGCCTTTGGACCCAGACAGAGGAGAGAGGTCAGAGATTGGCTTCATATCCCCAGCACAGCAGAAGACCGCTTTATTTGACTTAGGCCTCAGCACCCAGACAGAGGACAGAGGTAGCATGGCAGAGGTTATGGCTTTATGTCACCCGATAGTTTAACAGGCCACTTTCATCTAGTTAGGCCCGGCGCCCAGACAGAGGAGAGTTTCATTCAACTGTGGGTTACATAAAATTTGTATTAAATAAAGAAGTGGCCCGTAGTACAACAAGACATGTTTTAGGCAGTTATTAAGGACTACTCTGCACAAGGGAGGGACAGGTCCTGTGGGATCCATGCCTGGTTCATCTTTATGAACGTCAGCTTGTCCACATTGGCTGTGGACAGGCGGCTGCGCTTGTCAGTAATGACGCCCCCGCCGTGCTGAATACGCGTTCTGATAAAACGCTGGCCGCCGGGCAGGCCAGCACCTCCAAGGCATAACATGCTAACTCTGGCCACGTGGACAATTTTGAAACCCAGAAGTTGAATGGGGCCGAACCGTCCGTCAGTACGTGGAGGGTGTGCAGACATACTGTTCAACCATGTTAGTGAAATGCTGCCTCCTGCTAACACGTTCCGTATCAGGTGGTGGGGCAGTTAGCTGTGGCGTGGAGACAAAACTTGTCCACATTTCTGCCATGCTAACCCTGCCCTCAGAGGAGCTGGCCGTGACACTGCTGCGTGGGCGACCTCTAGCTCCTCCTCTGCCTTGGCCTTGGCCTTCCACCTGTTCCCCTGTGACAGTTGGGAATGCTCTCAGGAGCGCGTCTACCAGCGTGCGCTTGTACTCGCGCATCTTCCTATCACGCTCCAGTGCAGGAAGTAAAGTGGGCACATTGTCTTTGTATCGGGGATCCAGCAGGGTGGCCACCCAGTAGTCAGCACACGTTAAAATGTGGGCAACTCTGCTGTCATTGCGCAGGCACTGCAGCATGTAATCGCTCATGTGTGCCAGGCTCCCCAGAGGTAAGGACAAGCTGTCCTCTGTGGGAGGCGTATCGTCATCGTCCACCGTATCCCCCAGCCACGCACTAGTGATGGGCCTGAGCTGTGTGGGCTGCCACCCTGCTGTGAACCTGCTTCATCCTCGTCCTCCTCCACCTCCTCCTCATCCTCCTCGTCCTCCATTAGAGTGCCTTGGCTGGCGACTTGTGAACCTGCCCTCTGCTGCTTCAAAAAACCTCCCTCTGAGCTACTTCTAACAGACTGGCCTGAAAGTCTTAAAAACGAGCCCTCCTCCTCCTCCTCCTCCTCCTCCTCCTCCACCTGGGCCACCTCCTCTTCCATCATTGCCCTAAGCGTTTTCTCTAGGAGACATAGAATTGGTATTGTAACGCTGATAACAGTATCATCGCCACTGGCCATTTTGGTGGAGTACTCAAAGCAGTGCAGCAGGGCACACAGGTCTCGCATGGAGGCCCAATCATTGGTGGTGAAGTGGTGCCGTTCCGCAGTACGACTGACGCGAGCGTGCTGCAGCTGAAACTCCACTATGCCCTCCAGCATGTGCAAGGTGGAGTTCCACCGGGTGGGCACGTCGCATATGAGGCGGTGAGCGGGAAGGCCGAAGTTCCGCTGTAGCGCAGACAGGCGAGCAGCGGCAGGATGTGAACGCCGGAAGCGCGCACAGACGGCCCGCACTGTATGCAGCAGCTCTGACATGTTGGGGTAGTGGTGAATCAACCTCTGCACCACCAAATTAAGCACATGCGCCAGGCAAGGGATGTGCGTCAAACCAGCTAGTCCCAGAGCTGCCACGAGATTTCGCCCATTATCGCATACCACCAGGCCTGGCTTGAGGCCCACCGGCAGATACCACTCGTCTGTCTGTTGTTCAATACCCCGCCACAACTCCTGCGCGGTGTGGGGCCTGTCCCCCAAACATAAGAGTTTCAGAATGGCCTGCTGACGTTTACCCCGGGCTGTGCTGAAGTTGGTGGTGAAGGTGTGTGGCTGACAGGAGGAGCTGGTGGAAGCAGAGGAGGAGGAGAAAGCCGAGTAGGAGGAGGATGCTACAGGAGGCAGAGAATGATGCCCTGCGATCCTAGGTGGCGGAAGGACGTGTGCCAAGGAACTCTCCGCCTGGGGACCAGCCGCCACTACATTCAACCAGTGTGCAGTTAGTGAGATATAGCGTCCTTGGCTGTGCTTACTGGTCCCCGTATCTGTGGTTAGGTGGACCTTGGCACAAATGGCATTGCGCAGTGCACACTTGATTTTATCAGACACTTGCATGTGCAGGGAAGGCACGGCTGTCTTGGAGAAGTAGTGGCGGCTGGGAACCACATACTGGGGGACAGCCATGGCCATCAGCTGTTTGAAGCTGTCTGTGTCCACCAGCCGGAATGACAGCATTTCAAAGGCCAGTAGTTTAGAAATGCTGGCATTCAGGCCAAGGGCTCGAGGGTGACTAGGTGGGAATTTGCGCTTCCTCTCAAAGGTTTGAGAGATGGAGAGCTGAACGCTGCTGTGTGAAATAGTGGAGACGCAAGGTGACAGTGGTGGTGGTGGTGTCGGTGGCACATCCTCTGTTTGCTGCTCGGCAGGTGGCAACATGCGGCGTACTATTTCGGGTGTCACCAACACCAGATTGATTAAATTGGCCTTTTTGGAACCAAAATGACAACACTGGACACTATAATGCCTTTTTCTGGTATTAATTACAAGAAGACTGCTGCAAATTGGACACCAGAATTTTTTTAATGCTACTTATGTTAAATGAATTCCCACAGTGGGAGAACTATTTCCTTTTTACAGGAGTAACAATGTGCGGCCTACTATTTCGGGTGTCACCAACACCAGATTGATTAAATTGGCCTTTTTGGAACCAAAATGACAACACTGGACACTATAATGCCTTTTTCTGGTATTAATTACAAGAAGACTGCTGCAAATTGGACACCAGAATTTTTTAAATGCTACTTATGTTAAATGAATTCCCACAGTGGGAGAACTATTTCCTTTTACAGGAGTAACAACGTGCGGCCTACTATTCCGGGTGTCACCAACACCAGATTGATTAAATTGGCCTTTTGGAACCAAAATGACAACACTGGACACTATAATGCCTTTTCTGGTATTAATTACAAGAGGACTGCTGCAAATTGGACACCAGAATTTTTTAATGCTACTTATGTTAAATGAATTCCCACAGTGGGAGAACTATTTCCTTTTACAGGAGTAACAACGTGCGGCCTACTATTCCGGGTGTCACCAACACCAGATTGATTAAATTGGCCTTTTTGGAACCAAAATGACAACACTGGACACTATAATGCCTTTTTCTGGTATTAATTACAAGAGGACTGCTGCAAATTGGACACCAGAATTTTTTAAATGCTACTCATGTTAAATGAATTCCCACAGTGGGAGAACTATTTCCTTTTACAGGAGTATCAACGTGCGGCCTACAATTTCGGGTGTCACCAACACCAGATTGATTAAATTGGCCTTTTTGGAACCAAAATGACAACACTGGACACTATAATGCCTTTTTCTGGTATTAATTACAAGAAGACTGCTGCAAATTGGACACCAGAATTTTTTAAATGCTACTTATGTTAAATGAATTCCCACAGTGGGAGAACTATTTCCTTTTACAGGAGTAACAACGTGCGGCGTACCATTTCGGGTGTCACCAACACCAGATTGATTAAATTGGCCTTTTTGGAACCAAAATGACAACACTGGACACTATAATGCCTCTTTCTGGTATTAATTACAAGAAGACTGCTGCAAATTGGACACCAGAATTTTTTAAATGCTACTTATGTTAAATGAATTCCCACAGTGGGAGAACTATTTCCTTTTTACAGGAGTAACAACGTATGGCCTACTATTTCGGGTGTCACCAACACCAGATTGATTAAATTGGCCTTTTGGAACCAAAATGACAACACTGGACACTATAATGCCTTTTTCTGGTATTAATTACAAGAAGACTGCTGCAAATTGGACACCAGAATTTTTAAATGCTACTTATGTTAAATGAATTCCCACAGTGGGAGAACTATTTCCTTTTACAGGAGTAACAACGTGCGGCCTACTATTTCGGGTGTCACCAACACCAGATTGATTAAATTGGCCTTTTGGAACCAAAATGACAACACTGGACACTATAATGCCTTTTTCTGGTATTAATTACAAGAAGACTGCTGCAAATTGGACACCAGAATTTTTAAATGCTACTTATGTTAAATGAATTCCCACAGTGGGAGAACTATTTCCTTTTACAGGAGTAACAACGTGTGGCGTACTATTTCGGGTGTCACCAACACCAGATTGATTAAATTGGCCTTTTGGAACCAAAATGACAACACTGGACACTATAATGCCTTTTTCTGGTATTAATTACAAGAAGACTGCTGCAAATTGGACACCAGAATTTTTTAAATGCTACTTATGTTAAATGAATTCCCACAGTGGGAGAACTATTTCCTTTTACAGGAGTAACAACGTGCGGCGTACTATTTCGGTGTCACCAACACCAGATTGATTAAATTGGCCTTTTGGAACCAAAATGACAACACTGGACACTATAATGCCTTTTTCTGGTATTAATTACAAGAAGACTGCTGCAAATTGGACACCAGAATTTTTTAAATGCTACTTATGTTAAATGAATTCCCACAGTGGGAGAACTATTTCCTTTTACAGGAGTAACAACGTGCGGCTACTATTTCGGGTGTCACCAACACCAGATTGATTAAATTGGCCTTTTGGAACCAAAATGACAACACTGGACACTATAATGCCTTTTTCTGGTATTAATTACAAGAAGACTGCTGCAAATTGGACACCAGAATTTTTTAAATGCTACTTATGTTAAATGAATTCCCACAGTGGGAGAACTATTTCCTTTTACAGGAGTAACAACGTGCGGCGTACTATTTCGGGTGTCACCAACACCAGATTGATTAAATTGGCCTTTTTGGAACCAAAATGACAACACTGGACACTATAATGCCTTTTTCTGGTATTAATTACAAGAAGACTGCTGCAAATTGGACACCAGAATTTTTTAAATGCTACTTATGTTAAATGAATTCCCACAGTGGGAGAACTATTTCCTTTTACAGGAGTAACAACGTGCGGCGTACTATTTCGGGTGTCACCAACACCAGATTGATTAAATTGGCCTTTTGGAACCAAAATGACAACACTGGACACTATAATGCCTTTTTCTGGTATTAATTACAAGAAGACTGCTGCAAATTGGACACCAGAATTTTTAAATGCTACTTATGTTAAATGAATTCCCACAGTGGGAGAACTATTTCCTTTTTACAGGAGTAACAACGTGCGGCGTACTATTTCGGGTGTCACCAACACCAGATTGATTAAATTGGCCTTTTTGGAACCAAAATGACAACACTGGACACTATAATGCCTTTTTCTGGTATTAATTACAAGAAGACTGCTGCAAATTGGACACCAGAATTTTTTAAATGCTACTTATGTTAAATGAATTCCCACAGTGGGAGAACTATTTCCTTTTACAGGAGTAACAACGTGCGGCGTACTATTTCGGGTGTCACCAACACCAGATTGATTAAATTGGCCTTTTGGAACCAAAATGACAACACTGGACACTATAATGCCTTTTTCTGGTATTAATTACAAGAAGACTGCTGGTATTTCAGAACACCGGAATTTTTAAAATGCTCGTTTTGGTACATAAATTGCCCACACTGGGAGAATTATTGCCTAAACCTTTTACAGTATTATTTACTGAAGGAGTGCTTCTTCTGGTCTAACACCAGAATTATGTTTGTTACAGGGAAAGATTTTTTTAATTTATATTTCTGGCAAAAAAAATATAAAATTATTTCTGGCTGACAGTATTGGACCTGGCTGTAGTGACACTGGCTAGCCTAGCTGGAACAGCACATTCATGGGATTTGCTATCCAAGTGGGTTACTTTCAGTTTCACCACTGATATATTTTATATTGGCAGTTAGTAGGGGTGACACAAGCACAGCCAAACCCCTGATGTAGTATATCTATGAAAAATCGACTATTACATGAGATTAATGGACGCTGTGGCAGCTTTGCTGTAGCACCACAAGTCCCAAAATGGCCGCCGCCTATCAGCCCAGTAACATGTGCCAGAAAATGGTCTGCCCAGCCAGAAAAAAATTAACTTTTGACTGAGCAGCTGAATCGCTGTTGTTCTGTGTCACAGGAGTAGATTTTTCAATTCTTTGGAGCTTTTCTTTGGACTCTGTGGCAGCTTGAGCTGGCGCACCACAGGTCCCAAAATGGCCGCCGGTCAGCCCAGTTACATGTGCCGGTAAAAATCGATCTGGCCAGTGTAAAAAAATAAACTTTCAGTGAACAGCTCAGCTGAGTTGTTTTGATTCACTGGTGTAGATCTTTCACTTCTTCTCAGGTTTTTTCCTCGATTATTCCCTGCCTATCTCGCCCTCACAGCAGCTGCATCTATCCCTGTTCTATTCACATCGGGAGTGAGCACGTCCCGACGTGCGCACAAGCTTATAAAGAGGCTGAGTCACATGCTGCACTTGGCCAATCACAGCCTTGCCAATAGTAGGCATGGCTGCGATGGCATCTTAGGGCAAGTAGTATGATGCATGTTGATTGGCTGCTTTGCAGCCTTTCAAAATGCGCCACAAAAATGACGAACTACAAAACCGAACCCGAATTTTTATGAAAATGTTCGGGTTCGGGTCGTGTCACGAACACCCCAAAATTTTGTATGGACCGAAACTATTCTCGAAATGTGCGCTCAACAACACAACACTAGTGCTATTCGTATCCCACTCTTAAGTTCTAATCGCATTCGATTTTAACTTATGCTTTTTTTTTGACAGGCATCGCATTCTATTTGATGCCTGGCAAAAAAAAAAAAAAATGCATAAATTAACATCGAATGCGATTAGAACTTAATAGTGGGATACGAATAGCACTGCGTGCTAGAACAGCACGCACACGATTATTCAAATTTTGTATTATCGCGATACAAAACCAAACAGTAAAGTTAAAATCGAATGCAATTAGAACGTGTAGTGTGATGCGATTTATTTGAGTTCTAATAATCGCATTGCAATTTCAACTTAATTCTCAGATCCGACAGTACATTCTACTGGAGGAGGCGTTCCCACGGTGATCGGTAGCTCAAAGTTGTAATCGCAATGCGATTTCAGCTTTAAGCCTGTACTATTCTGCTATATAGTACTTTCAAAATGCGCCGAGAGAACATGCCGAACTCCGAACTCAAACCCGAACTTTTTTGAAAATGTCCAGGTTCGGGTCCGTGTCACGGACACCCCAAAGTTCGGTACGAACCCGAACTATTCTTGAACTGTTCGCTCAACACTAAACACCAGATTGATTAAATTGGCCTTTTTTTCACCAAAATTACAAAACTGGACAATGTAATGCCTTTTTCCGGTATTAATTCTTTTTTACATGAGTAAAAACGTGAGGCCTACTGTTTCTGGTGTACATAACACCAGATTGATTAAATTGGCCTTTTTTTCAACAAAATTACAACACTGGACAATGTAATGCCTTTTTCCGGTATTAATTCCTTTTTGCAGGAGTAAAAATGTGAGGCCTACTGTTTCTGGTGTAACTGACACCAGATTGATTAAATTGGCCTTTTTTTCACCAAAATGACAACACTGGACGATATAATGCCTTTTTGCGGTATTAATTACAAGAGGACTGCTGTTATTTCAGAACACCTGAATTTTTAAAATGCTAGTTTTGCTAGATAAATTTCCCACACTGGGAGAAATATTGCCTAAGCCTTTTTACAGTATTAATTACAACAGGAGTGCTTCTTCTGGTCTAACACCAGAATAATTTTATTATTACGGTGAAAGCTTTTTTTAATTTATTTTTCTGGCACATAAAAATAAAAAAAAAATATTTCTGGCTGACAGTATTGGACTTGGCTGTAGTGGCACTGGCTAGCCTAGCTGGAACAGCACATTCATGGGATTTGCTATCCAAGTGGGTTACTTTCAGTTTCACCACTGATATATTAAATATCTTTGCAGTTAGTATGGGTGACACAAGCACAGCCAAACCCCTGATGTAGTATATCTATGAAAAAATCGACTATTACATGAGATTAATGGACGTTGTGGCAGCTTTTGCTGTAGCACCACAAGTCCCAAAATTGCCGCCGCCTATCAGCCCAGTAACATGTGCCAGAAAACGGTCTGCCCAGCCAGAAAAAAAATTGACTTTGACTGAGCAGCTGAATCGCTGTTGTTCTGATTTAGAGCTTTGGTTTAGACTCTGTGGCAGCTTGTGCTGGCGCACCACAAGTCCCAAAATGGCCACCGCCGGTCAGCCCAGTTACATGTGCCAGTAAAAATCGCTCTGGCCAGTCTCAACAAAATAGTGACTTTCAGTGAACAGCTCAGCTGAGTTGTTCTGATGCACAGGTGTAGAAAGGTAGATCATTCACTTCTTTATCCTTGCCTATCTCGCCCTCACAGAAGCTGCGTCCTCTCCCTACACTAATCAGAGCAGTGTGACATGCGGCGCTACGTGACTCCAGCTTAAATAGAGGCTGGGTCACATGCTGCACTTGGCCAATCACAGCCATGCCATTAGTAGGCATGGCTGTGATGGGCTCTTAGGGCAAGAAGTAAAACACTAGCTGATTGGCTGCTGTGCAGCCCTTCAGAAAGCGGGAAGTAATCGACGAACACAGGACCCGAACCCGAACTTTTTTGAAAATGTCCGGGTTCGGGTCCGTGTCACGGACACCCCAAAATTTGGTACGGACCCGAACGATTCTCGAACTGTTCGCTCAACACTATTTATAAACTTTTGACTTTGCAGAAAGTAATAAAAATGCATTAAAACATTATCTCTCATTATTCTTTTTATATAATGTATGAAAAAGTTCTGGTACCGTAAATGGTCCCAATAAAAGCTACGTTTGTATCGCAAAAAATAAGCCCCCATTCAGCTCTGTGGATTGAAATATATATATAAAAAGTTATGGCTGTTAGAAAATGGGGATGTAAAGAAATTTGTGATTATTTCAAAGGTATTTATTTTTTAAACATAGGAAAACAAAAGAGAAAACTACAAATTTTGTATTTCCATATTCTTATTGAGCTGCAGAATAAGGACAGAGTGCCATTGTTAGCGCAAAATAAACAATTTAATATTAACATCCAAAAAAAACTTTGCAGAATTGTGGGATTTTTTTTCAATTTAACCCCACACATTATTATTTTTTCCCGATTTCCAATAGAAGACATGGTAAATTTAATGGTGACATTAAAAAATACAACTTTTCCCTCAAAAAATGAGCCTTCATATGGCTATATGAAGGGAGAATTTAGAAGAGTTATGGCTATTCGAGCGTGAGGAGGAAGAAATGAAAATACAAAAATGAAGGGGTTGATTGACTGGTTCAGATAATGACATTGTAACAATGTGCCCAGTATTTATGCTAAATATTGTTGCACAATGTGTAGTTCCTTCTATGAGGTTTTTAAATAATAAAACAATAGATAACTATTAATATTTTATCCAGCACAATTGTAGCGTAAAGAGACAATAAATTAACGGAGGTAATTCAAAAATTAGTTGTTGAACCTGAGAGAGCTGTAAATCTCAAGGTTTAAGATCGATAAGCAATTTCGCTGTAACCGAAGTTCAGTTGGATCTGTTGGAAAAGGTTTAACGCAGAGGGCTAGAAAAGATGATGACTCAGATTGACAGAATTTACAAAATGAAATGTACTTGAGATGACAAGAGTGCTGTAGATATTTCTTGCAAATTAATGAAAGCGCACGATGTAGACAAAAGTTGCTGGGCCATAGGATATTGAGTGTATGCCATTAAACTGAATATTAAATAAATAATGTAGATCAATAAGAAGAACTGAAATATTGAATTAAGTCTGGGAATATTTTCATTTAATGGAAAAAGACGGAACATGGTTTATTTGGATGACATAGTATGATTGATATATATATATATATATATATATATATATATATATATATATATAAATATATATATATTAGTGGTTAAAGTTCTAGGCTGTGATGCAGAAGCTGTGACTTCAAATCCTGTCACAAGCTTTTTCAGAAAGAGGTTAAATTAGATTCATATATATTATATATTTTTTAGTAATTGTAAAAAACGTATGGCACAGAATAAATGTGTAATTACAAAAAAAAAACTTGAAATAAAAAAACTGGATTTGAACTCACAGCCTCTGCATCACAGCCCAGTAAGTAGTAAGTATACCTCTACAGTAGAAGTCTCATATCCCCTCCACCACCCCCAAAACTGGCTATGCAACTATTATAGCTGAGTGGTTAAGTGTCTTTCCTCTAATGCAGAAGGTCATGAGTTCAAATCCCAGAAGAAACCTTTCTGAAATACAGGCTAAATTAGATTTAAATACACTGGGTGTCCCTAAGCACTGACTCCATATATGGACATAGCTATATATTGAGTCAGAGCAGGGACTCCTAAGCCGCGGACTCACACTGAGGGATTCCCCCACTGTACAGCTATCTTCTGCATAGAAATAGAGGTTAAATTAGATTTAAAAACACTGGCTCGAGCACACGAGTGAAGGGCTAGCTCTTCTTTTTTATATTCAATCTAGGTTTTATATACACTTGCCTGTAACAGCTAATAGCACATATCTACATAAAGGTCTACTTATGATCGTTCAATTTGTGCCTCCATATCATAGACCAAGATTTCCTCAAAAAGCAAAACAATTAGTAATTAGTTATTCCTGGGCACAACTATGTATACTATCTATAACTATGTATAATATGCAGTATCTGTTGACACATGCTGAATTGCTGATTGTTTTTAAATCCATACTTGACCAAAATAAATCCATGTATACCCCTATATTTGTATTCATTGGTATTTTTTGGCATCTTTGCATGTATTAACACGTATGAATCCAAAATACCGTTGTGTACACAACGTCTAATGCCTTCAAAAAATTGATGGATTTGTGGTTTAGAATTAAGTTATTTTAAGGGGTTACCCAGGACCTTACAATTGATGGTCTATTCTTAGGAGATGCCATCAATATTAGATTAGCTGTGCTTATTGTCACCCCTAGAAACTCAGGATAGAAATTTCTATATTTTATTAAGGGGTTAAATTCAATTGCCAAAATAGCAATCCCCAAAATCTGGTGTTCCATCTATGGCTAGCCAAGTGTACTACTGTATGCTGTCTGGCAAAGGATCAATTTTTTTCTGTGGTGAAATTCAATTGCCAAAATAGCAATACCCTAAATCGGGTGTCTCAGCAGTGGCTGGAAAAGTATAATAGTGTCCGGCAAAGGATATATTTTGTTCTGGGGTAAAATTCAATAGCCAAAATAGCAATACCGTAAATCAGTGGTTTCAGCTGTGGCTGGCCAAGTTTAATAGTGTACGGCAAGGAATAGATAATTTTCTGGGGTGAAATTCAATTGCCAAAATAGCAATACCATAAATCTGGTGTTCCAGCTGTGACTGGACAAGTTTCATAGTGTCCGTCATAGGATATATTATTCTCTGCGGTGAAATTCATTTGCAAAAATAGAAATACCGTAAATCTGGTGTTCCAGCTGTGACTGGACAATTTCCCTAGTGTCCGTGAAAGGATATATTATTTTCTGGGGTGAAAGTCAGTAGCAAAAATAGAAATACCGTAAATCTGGTGTCCCAGCAGTGGCTGGCCAAGTTTAAGGCCCTATTCACACATCCGCAATGTAGTCCGCATGTATTCCGCAATTTTGCGGAATACATGCGGACCCATTGACTGTGAATGGGGCCGGGAACGATGCGGAGAGCACATACTGTGCTCTCCGCATCCGATTTTGCGGAGCGCGCCGCCGATTTTCCGGTCCGCGGCTCCGCAAAAAAATAGAGCATGTCCTATTCTTGTCCGCAATTGCGGACAAGAAGAGGCATTTTCTATGGAGTTCGGGCAATGTGCGGTCCGCAAAAATGCGGAATGCACATTGCCGGTGTGTCCGTGTTTTGTGGATCCGCGGCTCCTTGGATCCGCAAAACACTTGCGGATGTGTGAATAAGGCCTAATAGTGTATGGCAGAGGATATTTTTTTTTTCTGTGGTGAAATTCAATTGCCAAAATAGCAACACCATAAATCAGTGGTTTCAGCTGTGGCTGGCCTAATTAAATAGTGTCCTGCAAAGGATATATTTTGTTTTGGGGTTAAATTCAATTGCCAAAATAGCAATACCATAAATCAGTGGTTTCATCTGTGGCTGGCCAAGTTTAATAGTGTCCAGCAAAGGATACATTATTTTCTGCGGTGAAATTCATTTGCAAGAATAGAAATACATAAAAACTGTTGTTCCAGCTGTTGCAGGCTTCGTTTAAATCTGTCCTTAAAAGGGTATATGTTTTTCTGGGGTGAAATTTAATTGCCAAAATAGCAATACCCTGAATCTACTGTTCCAGCTGTTGCAGGCCTAGTTTAGATCTGTCTGTAAAAGGGTATATTTTTTTCTGGGGTGAAATTTAATTCCAAAAATAGCAATAGCCTGAATTTAGTGTTCCAGCTGTTGCAGGCCTAGTTTAGATCTGTCCGTAAAAGGGTATATATTTTTTCTGGGGTGAAATTTAATTGCCAAAATAGCAATACCCTGAATCTGGTGTTCCAGCAGTGACTGGACAAGTTTAATAGTATCTGTCAAAGGATAGATTTTGTTCTGGGGTGAAATTTAATTGCCAAAATAGCAATACCATAAATCAGTGGTTTCAGCTGAGGCTGGCAAAGTTTAATAGTGTCCTGCAAAGCATATTTTTTTTTTCTGGGGTTAAATTCAATTCCCAAAATAGCAATACCATAAATCAGTGGTTTCAGCTGTGGCTGGCGAAGTTTAATAGTGTACTGGCAAAGGATATACTTTGTTCTGGGGTTAAATTCACTTGCCAAAATAGCAATACCCTGAATCTGGTGTCCCAGCAGTGGCTGGCCAAGTTTAATAGTGTCCGGCAAATGATATATTTTGTTCTGGGGTGAAATTCAATTGCCAAATTAGCAATACCATAAATCAGTGGTTTCAGCTGCGGCTGGCCAAGTTTAATAGTGTCTGGCAAAGATTATTTTATTTTCTGCGGTGAAATTCATTTGCAAAAATAGAAATACAGTAAAACTGTTGTTCTAGCTATTGCAGGATTTGTTTAAATCTGTCTGTAAAAGGGTATATTTTTTTCTGGGGTGAAACTGAATTGCCAAAATAGCAATACCCTGAATCTGGTGTTCTAGCTGTGACTGGACAAGTTTAATAGAATCCGTCAAAGGATAGATTATTGCTCTGGGGTGAAATTCAATTGGCAAAATAGCAATACCCTAAATCTGGTGTTCCAGCTGTGACTGGACAATTTCCCTAGTGTCCGTCAAAGGATATATTATTTTCTGGGGTGAAAGTCAGTAGCAAAAATAGAAATACAGTAAATCTGGTGTCCCAGCATTGGCTGGCCAAGTTTAATAGTGTATGGCAGAGGATATATTTTTTTCTGTGGTGAAATTCAATTGCCAAAATAGCAACACCATAAATCAGTGGTTTCAGCTGTGGCTGGCCTAAGTTAAATAGTGTCCTGCAAAGGATATATTTTGTTTCTGGGTTGAAATTCAGTTGCCAAAATAGCAATACCAGTAAATCAGTGGTGTTCCATCTGTGGCTGGCCAAGTTTAATAGTGTCCAGCAAAGGATACATTATTGTTCTGCGGTGAAATTCATTTGCAAGAATAGAAATACCATAAAATCTCGTTGTTCCAGCTGTTGCAGGCTTCGTTTAAATCTGTCCTTAAAAGGGTATATGTTTTTCTGGGGTGAAATTTAATTGCCAAAATAGCAATACCCTGAATCTACTGTTCCAGCTGTTGCAGGCCTAGTTTAGATCTGTCTGTAAAAGGGTATATTTTTTTCTGGGGTGAAATTTAATTCCAAAAATAGCAATAGCCTGAATTTAGTGTTCCAGCTGTTGCAGGCCTAGTTTAGATCTGTCCGTAAAAGGGTATATATTTTTCTGGGGTGAAATTTAATTGCCAAAATAGCAATACCCTGAATCTGGTGTTCCAGCAGTGACTGGACAAGTTTAATAGTATCTGTCAAAGGATAGATTTTGTTCTGGGGTGAAATTTAATTGCCAAAATAGCAATACCATAAATCAGTGGTTTCAGCTGAGGCTGGCAAAGTTTAATAGTGTCCTGCAAAGCATATTTTTTTTTCTGGGGTTAAATTCAATTCCCAAAATAGCAATACCATAAATCAGTGGTTTCAGCTGTGGCTGGCGAAGTTTAATAGTGTACGGCAAAGGATATACTTTGTTCTGGGGTTAAATTCACTTGCCAAAATAGCAATACCCTGAATCTGGTGTCCCAGCAGTGGCTGGCCAAGTTTAATAGTGTTCGGCAAATGATATATTTTGTTCTGGGGTGAAATTCAATTGCCAAATTAGCAATACCATAAATCAGTGGTTTCAGCTGCGGCTGGCCAAGTTTAATAGTGTCTGGCAAAGATTATTTTATTTTCTGCGGTGAAATTCATTTGCAAAAATAGAAATACAGTAAAACTGTTGTTCTAGCTATTGCAGGATTTGTTTAAATCTGTCTGTAAAAGGGTATATTTTTTTCTGGGGTGAAACTGAATTGCCAAAATAGCAATACCCTGAATCTGGTGTTCTAGGTGTGACTGGACAAGTTTAATAGAATCAGTCAAAGGATAGATTTTGTTCTGGGGTGAAATTTAATTGGCAAAATAGCAATACCCTTAATCTGGTGTTCCAGCTGTGAATGGACAATTTCCCTAGTGTCTGTCAAAGGATATATTATTTTCTGGGGTTAAAGTCAGTAGCAAAAATAGAAATACAGTAAATCTGGTGTCCCAGCATTGGCTGGCCAAGTTTAATAGTGTATGGCAAAGGATATATTTTTTTCTGGGGTGAAATTCAATTGCCAAAATATCAATACAATAAATCAGTGGTTTCAGCTGTGGCTGGCCAAGTTTAGTAGTGTACGGCAAAGGATATCTTTTTTTCTGGGTTGAAATTCAGTTGCCAAAATAGAAATACAGTACATCTGGTGTTCCAGCTGTGACTGGACAAGTTTAATATTATCCGTCAAAGGATAGATTTTGTTCTGGGGTGAAATTCACTTGCCAATATAGCAATACCCTGAATCTCGTGTTCCAGCTGTTGCAGGCCAAGTGTCAATCTGTCCGTAAAAGGGTATATTACACTCAAGTTGTATATACAAGTGCTGAGAGGGTCATCCTTAATAACTTCACACGCTACCGTGCATCTCCCATTGTATTTCTGTCCGTTAAAGGGTATATTACACAAAGTGTTAAAATACAATTACTGAAGGCATAATCCTACATATTTTTTCACACGCTACTGTGCATCTCCAAGTGTAAATCTGTCCATAAAAGGATACCTTTCATCCAGGGCCAAAATACTAGGCCTACAATTGATATTTCCCTAAATCAGTGGTTACTGATGTGCCTGGATTAGTGTAATACGGTACATAAATAAATAGGCAGATGGTGTTAGGTGCCTGTATAAAAAGGCCTGAATTTGAAATCAATACATTGGGCCAAATATTTTTTTTCTTATTGTGGTGCTTGGTGAACGGTAACAATGAGGAAAACATCTAGTAAGGGACGCAGACGCGGTCATGGTGGTGTTAGTTGACCCTCTGGTGCTGGGAGAGGACGTAGCCATTATGCTGCAGCCTAACGTCCTAGTGAACCAACTACCTCAGGTTCCAGTACCCACCAGAATTTACAGCGATATTTGGTGGGGCCCAAGGCCTGAGCAGGTACAGGCGCTAGTCAATTGGGTGGCCGACAGTGGATCCAGCACGTTCACTATATTATCTCCCACCCAGTCTTCTGCAGAAAGCGCACAGGTGGAACCTGAAAACTAAGCCCATCAGTCTGTCACATCACCCCCATGCATATCAGGGAAACTGTCTGAGCCTCAAGTTATGCAGCAGTCTCTTATGCTGTTTGAAGACTTTGCTGGCAGGGTTTCCCAAGAGAATCCACCTAGACCCTTCCCCAGTGGTGAAAGACATAGAATGCACTGATGCACAAACACTTATATTTCCTGATAATGAGGACATGGGAATACCACCTCATCGGAATCCGCACGTCTCCGATGATGACGAAACACAGGTGCCAACTGCTGCGTCTTTTTGCAGTGTGCAGACCGAACAGGAGGTCAGGGAGAGGGACTGTATGGAAGACGATGCAGGGGACGATGAGGTCCTAGACCCCACATGGAATGAACATGCCACTGACTTTCATAGTTCAGAGGAAGAGGCAGTGGTGAGACTGAGCCAACAGCGTAGCAAAAGAGGGAGCAGTGGGCAAAAGCAGAACAGCCGCCAAGAAAGTTTGTCTGCTACTGGCCACCGCCACCAGGGACCGAACACCCCAAAGGCAGCTTCAAGGAGTTCCCTGGCATGGCACTTCTTCAAACAATGTGCTGACGACAAGACCTGAGTGGTTTGCACACTGTACCATCAGAGCCTAAAGCGAGGCATTAAAGTTCTGAACCATAGCACAACCTGCATTACCAGGCATCTACATGCAAAGCATGAACTGCAGGGAAGTAAACACGTTAAAAACAAGGAACTCACTCTGGCTCCCCCTGCTCCCTCTTCTGCTGCTGCCTCAACCTCTTCCTCCTCCTCAGGAGGAACATTGGCACCTGCCACCCACCAAACAGAGGATGTGCCAACGACACCACCACCTGCGTCACCAAGCATCTCTACCATGTCACACGGCAGCGTTCAGCTCTCCATCTCACAAACCTTGGAGAGAAAGCGTAAATTCCCATTTACCCACCCTCAAGCCCTGGGCCTGAATGCCAGCATTTCTAAACTACTGGCCTTTGAAATGCTGTCATTCAGGCTGGTGGACACAGACAGCTTCAAACAGCTGATGGCCATGGCTGTCCCACAGTATGTTGTTCCCAGCCACCACTACTTCTCCAAAACAGCTGTGCCTTTCCTGCACAACCAAGTATCCGATAAAATCAAGTGTGCATTGCGCAACGCCATCTGTGGCAAGGTCCACCTAACCACAGATACGTGGACCAGTAAGCACAGCCAGGGACGCTATATCTCCCTAACTGCACACTGAGTAAATGTAGTGGCGGCTGGGCCCCAGGCGGAGTGTTCCTTGGTGCACGTCCTTCCGCCAAAAAGGATCGCAGGGCATCATTCTTTGCCTCCTGTAGCCTCCTCCTCCTACTTGGCTTCCTCCTCCTCTGCTTCCACCAGCTCATCCAGTCAGCCACACACCTTCACCACCAACTTCAGCACAGCCCGGGGTAAACGTCAGCAGGCCATTCTGAAACTCTTATGTTTGGGGGACAGGCCCCACACCGCGCAGGAGTTGTGGCGGGGTATTGAACAACAGAACGACGAGTGGTTTCTGCCGGTGGGCCTCAAGCCCGGCCTGGTGGTGTGCGATAATGGGCGTAATCTCGTCGCAGCTATGGGACTAGCCGGTTTGATGCTCAACCCTTGCCTGGTGCATGTGCTGAATTTGGTGGTGCAGAAGTTCATTCACAACTACCCCGACATGTCAGAGCTGCTGCATAAAGTGCGGGCCGTCTGTTACATCCTGCCGCTGCTCGCCTGTCTGCGCTACAGCGTAACTTTGGCCTTCCCGCTCACCACCTCATATGCGACGTGCCCACCAGGTGGATCTCGACTTGCACATGCTGGAGAGACTGTGCGAGCAGCAGCAGGCCATAGTGGAGTTTCAGCTGCAGCACGCACGCGTCAGTCGCACTGCGGAACAGCACCACTTCACCACCAATTATTGAGCCTCCATGCGAGACCTGTGTGCCCTGTTGCGCTGTTTCGAATACTCCACCAACATGGCCAGTGGCGATGACACCGTGATAACACCACTTCTATGTCTCCTTGAGAAAACGCTTAGGGCGATGATGGAAGAGAAGGTGGCCCAGGAGGAGGAGGATGATGAGGGGTCATTTTTAGCACTTTCAGGCCAGTCTGTTAGAAGTGGCTCAGAGGGAGGTTTTTTGCAGCAGCAGAGGCCAGGTACAAATGTGGCCAGCCAGGACCCACTACTGGACGACGAGGAGGATGAGGAGGAGGTGGAGGAGGATGAGGATAATGCAGGTTCACAGCAGGGTGGCACCCGACACAGCTCAGGCCCATCACTGGTGCGTGGCTGGGGGGATATGGAGGACGATGACGATACGCCTCCCACAGAGGACAGCTTGTCCTTACCTCTGGGGAGGCTGGCACACATGAGCGACTACATGCTGCAGTGCCTGTGCAACGACAGCAGAGTTGCCCACATTTTAATTTGTGCGGACTATTGGGTTGCCACCCTGCTGGATCCCCGGTACAAAGACAATGTGGCCACCTTACTTCCTGCACTGGAGCGTGATAGGAAGATGCGCGAGTAAAAGCGCACGCTGGTAGAAGCGCTCCTGAGAGCATTTCCAAATGTCACAGGGGAACAGGTGGAAGCCCAAAGCGAAGGCAGAGGAGGAGCAAGAGGTCGCCAATGCAGCTGTGTCACGGCCAGCTCCTCTGAGGGCAGGGTTAGCATGGCAGAAATGTGGAAAGGTTTTGTCTCCACGCCACAGCTAACTGCACCACCACCTGATACGGAACGTGTTAGCAGGAGGCAGCATTTCACTAACATGGTTGAACAGTACGTTTGCACACCCCTCCACATACTGACGGATGGTCTGGCCCCATTCAACTTCTCGTTCTCCAAATTGTCCGCGTGGCCAGAGTTAGCATTTTACGCCTTGCAGGTGCTGGCCTGCCCGGCGGCCATCGTTTTGTCTGAACGTGTATACAGCACAGCAGGGGGCGTCATTACTGACAAACGCAGCCGCCTGTCCACAGCCAACGTGGACAAGCTGACGTTCATAAAAATGAACCAGGCATGGATCCCACAGGACCTGTGCCTCCCTTGTGCAGAATAGACATTTATAACAGCCTCCCCCTCAAACATGTATTCTTGTACTCCGGGGCACTTCTTTATTGAATCTTAATTTTTTTAACTTTACCATGATCTTGCGGTGCAAACCAAATTTGAATGAACCTCTCCTCTGTCTGGATGCTGGGGCCGAATTAACTGAAAGTGGCCTTCTCCAGTGGTGGGTGATATGACGCATGATTCCTTGCTGTGGGACCTCTCTCCTCGGTCTGGTTGCTGGTCCGAAATAACTGAAAGTGGCCTTCTCCAGTGGTGGGTGATATGATGCCTTATTCCTTGATGTGGGACCTCTCTCCTCTGTCTGGGTGCTGGGCCTAAATAACTGAAAGTGGCCTTCTCCAGTGGTGGGTGATATGACGCCTTATTCCTTGCTGTGCAACCTCTCTCCTCTGTCTGGGTGCTGGGGCCTAAATAACTTAAAGGGACCTTCTCCAGTGGTGGGTGATATGACGCCTTATTCCTTGCTGTGCGACCTCTCTCCTCTGTCTGGGTGCTGGGGCCTAAATAACTAAAAGTTGCCTTCTCCAGTGGTGGGTGATATGACGCTTGATTCTCTGCTGTGGGATTTCTCTCCTCTGTCTGGGTGCTGGGGCCTAAATAACTGAAAGTGGCCATCTCGAGTGGTGGGTGATATGACGCCTAATTCTCTGCTGTGGGACTTCTCTCCTCCCTCTGGGTGCTAGGGCCTAAATTACTGAAAATGGCCTTCTCCAGTGTTGGGTGATATGACGCCTTATTCCTTGCTGTGGGACCTCTCTCCTCTGCCTGGGTGCTTTGGCCTAAATAACTGAAAGTGGCCTTCTCCAGCGGTGTGTGATATGACGCCTGATTCTCTGCTGTGGGACTTCTCTCCTCCCTCTGGGTGCTGGGGCCTCAATAACTCAAAGTGGCCTTCTCCAGTGGTGGGTGATATGACGCCTTATTCCTTGCTTGGGACATCTCTCCTCTGCCTGGGTGCTTTGGCCTAAATAACTGAAAGTGGCCTTCTCCAGCGGTGGGTGATATGACGCCTGAGTCCTCTCTCCAATTGATATTGGTTAATTTTTATTTATTTTAATTTATTTTAATTCATTTCCCTATCCACATTTGTTTGCAGCACATTTACCTAAATTTGTCTGCCTTTTGCAGCCCTCTAGCCCTTTCCTGGACTATTTTACAGCCTTTTTAGTGCCCAAAAGTTTGGGTCCCCCTTGACTTCAATGGGGTTCGGGTTCGGGATGAAGTTCGGGTTGAATTCTCATCCTGAACCCGAACATTTTCGGGAAGTTCGGCCGAACTTCTCGAACCCGAACATTCAGGTGTTCGCTCAACTCTACCCACAATGCATTGAACTTCTCCCATAAACTAGCTTCTGTACCTCATCCAATCGTTGCTCTCCCGACTTAAACACGCCCTCCTCTTCCTCCTCCTATCACATACACTTTAAGCTATTGCATTGGAATGTATGAGAATAGGAATCTAATAATTGCATGTTATAATTCCCTATGGGAACTATACAAAAGTGTAAAAAAAAAAAAAAAAAAAAAAAAAAAACATATAAAAGTTCAAATCACCCCTCTTTTGCCAAAATGAAAATAATTAAATAAAATATACACATCATGGGTGTTGCAATGTGTGAAAACGCCCATACTATAACATTTTTTTCAAAACCCCCATACAGTAAACAGAAAAACTGAAAAAAGTGTCCAAATGGAATATTCGCCATTTTTGGATGCTTTATTTCCACAAAAAAACATTAAACATTAAATAAGAGGTGATCAAAAAGTCATACATACCCCAGAATGCTATCAAGATCAGATTGTGCCGCAAAAAATAAACCCCCAAACAGCTCCATACACATAATTACAAAAAAGTTATAGGGGTCAAAATATGGCAATTAAAAAGTAAAACTGATTTTTTTCTCAGTTTTTATTTTTTTTTATTTTTTTGTGCCAGGAAAATGTGCCCCCATAGATGCCCCTGAATCATGTGCCAGTAACAAGAGCCCCCCTCAAATGTGTCAGTAATAATAGCCCCCCAAAACTGCCAGTAACCAGAGCCCCCCAAATGTTTGTATTGAACGCAGGAGAGCCATGTGTATACAGATGGTACAGTATATATGGAACTTACTGACTGTGCTGCAGGGTTTAATTACATAGGAAGAGCAGAGCCATGTGTAGGGCTAAGGGGTTAATCTGGGATAATGGGGTGCTGCACTTAGTGAACCCATGCAGGGGTTAATACAAGGTTATGGGGGGGCTGCACTTAGTGAAGCTATTTAAGGGTTAATACAAGATTATGGGGGACTGCACATACTGAACCCATGCAGGGGTTACTTGTAGGATGCAGAGAAGTTGGTGAAGTCATGCAGGGGTTAATCCATAGGACGCCTGCAGTGAAGTTAGTGAAGACCAGCACTGTATAGGGGGGTCTTGCAGTGAAGTTCCTGGGTCTGGCTGAAGCCTGTAGTCCTCCTACAACACAGAGGGGTTGCCCAAGCTTTCCTCTTACTACATGATGCTTTCATTTATACACTGAGCAGGCGGCAGATCTCCCTTCCCTGGCTGCTCCATCCACATTCTCCAGCACTGCTAAGGGAGTGTCTGCCAAGCGCAGGAATGTGGAGAAGTGCACACAGCCCAGGCACTGTTATCAGTTGCCAGGGAAGACCTGGCTTTTTATCCATTCCCTTACAACTTTTACTCTGGCTGTCAGTTCGGGCCAGTAATGTAAACGAGTACGCAGACAGCCTGCTTGTGCGTCCCCCGTCTTCCTCTAAGCAGACGGAGGATGCCCAGCAACCTGATTTTAATCTCATGTAACAATAGCCAATACTGTGGACAAAAATGTGGCCTTTAGGGGTTATTTATTAAACAATCAAAAATTAAAACAGGGCTAACAAGGTGATTTAATCACTAAACTCCAATAGTCAAAAAAAAAAAAAAAAAGGCAACAGTTATCCTTTAAGCAATTCTCATCTTCTTTGCGTGGTCAACAACTAGGTAAACAATAAATAGGAAAAATTACTGTAAATTGATTGTTCGCTCAAAATACCAAATATATAAAGTGATCTGGATATTACCGAATTAAAACATAGCTTTTAATTAGATACGCAAAAAAGGATGTCCCTTGATAATGAAAGATAAATTCATAAACAATCCATCTGGGTCACTTATGAACAATATATACACTTGTGCCAAATTTGGTCACTAACCAGAAAAGACAAAACACAAAACACAGATAACTCTAGAGCTTTCAATTTCAATCAACTCTGGGGACCTGAGGGTACCCAAAGGTACCGTGATAAGAAGGTATAGTGCACACGGACTCTGCTGTCAAGCACTATCAGTAGGAGACAAGTACCATGATACTTATTGGTGGCATACACGCTGAGAAAAAGATATAAACTCAGAAAGGGTGCTCGGCGGCACTGTAACCACGTGTCCTACTGTACGGTTGATAGGAGATCAAGAAAATGCTGTTGGCTTGTTTCTTTCAAGAAATTCCAGGTGGTCCAGTACGTGGTGTTGGCCTGGGTATATAGAAGGGACTTTGCTGGAGGTTTGAGAGATCCCTTAATACGTCCCTATATTGCCCTGTGAACCCTACATTAACCCTATTGGCCTAGCCATGGGGTATCCCACTAGCTGGGTCTCCGTCTGGAACCAAACCCTGGATCTGCGTTCCCTGTTACGCCCAGGTCATGTCCCCCATAAAATTAAAAATAAATATAAAATACAGAGCACAGGTCCTATTATAGAATAGCAGCGCCGTATGCATATAATCCGATAAGATAATACATATAGGCCATACAGTACAATATAATATAATAGTAAGTCAGTTGGATGATCCTAATCGTCTTACCAAATGATATGGGTAAATATAATTACTGATACCCACAATTGTATGGGGGATGGGCAGTCGGGACATTTGTCCAATCCACTTACATATTAAAGCTCAACCCCGATATGGGTGAGTTATTATAGAAAGAAGGTTATTTATTGCAGTTTGATAGCAATATTCTCTAACCCGGGCCAAAAGCATTGGTACTGTAGACAAAAACATGGGGATTGTGCATTTAGTGACTGATATTGGAATCCCTAAGATAGATGAAGAGATAGATATATGCAGTACAGTTGGGTATTGGGTGTAGGAGGACGACTGGATAGTAGGATACTAAATAAAGCAACTAAAGTTAGATTGCTCATTTAGGCCCTTAGGGGACACAGTGTCCAGTTTATATGTCCATCGTGCCTCCCGTTGTAAAAGTAGGCGATCCCAGTTGCCACCTCTTTCAATTCTCATGGCTCTGATGCAGTTGCTGTCTCCTCCATGGTATTCATTGACATGCCTGGCAATCGGGGTATCCCGTTCATTGGTTATTGCCCCATATCTTATTTGCGTGGTGCCAAATAAATTAGAAGTATAAGTATGCACATTCCATACTGCTTTCATAATGCGACCAGACACACAAGTTGGTTTCATGGAAAGATCTTCTCATCCCCTGAGCAAGAGAGCTTTATTCAAGATACATTCACTTAAATAGCAGACCTGAAATCACAAAAGGGATGTTCCTTAAGAAAAGGCTATTGGCTCCTTAACTTGATAGGAGTCGTTTCAGCAACTTCAACCCTGAGTTTACTGGTCGATTTGAATATTGCATTCTAAACTTCATCATCCTCTCAGCAGCAATTTGATGTCCGTCTCGACAGCGGAATGGAGACTGAACTGCTGCAAACTGATGCATTCTGAGTGAATCCTTTTCCACTGAGAATGCATTAGAATGCAAACTGATCCGTTTTGGACTGCTTGCGAGAGCCCTGAACGGATCTCACAAACGGATGGATTTTTGTCCATATTTTTTTTTTAGTAATCCTCCAAGTTGCCATTGTGTCTTTCATAAACCTTTGTTTCAACATTAGCCACACATTAAGGAATATTTTCAAAATGCATTGAAGCTGAACACTCCAATGAATTGTTGTCAATCAGAGTTTTATTATTCGCTATAAATGAGAAGAAATTGGTGCGGCATAATTGTAATATGCAAAAACATTCATGTTTATGTCCGCAGCCAAGTAATGTGATGTTCTCTAATGCATTAATTAATGAGGACTCATCTTGATCATTCCCAAATGAGAAAAAAAGACAGAAGTAAATTCAAGAACAAATATGCAAACGTTATGTTTATCCAGAAGGTCCCTAATGGGCCTTATCTTCCTCATATAGCATTTTCATGTATCTAAATATTTCCAGGTCATGTAAACTTTTTTCCACTGTTTACTTTAACTAGAATTCTGAATACAAATACAACAGATTGAACATTAGTAATCATATTCTATCATATGATAATTGTTTTTTAAGTGGGATACTCAAGAAAGAAAAAAAAGCTCAACTACATGAAATCTGCAGTCCTCAGTTCATAGAACCCAATGGGAAATGACAAGCATGGCAGTATTGACTGATAGTCTTTGTATACCACTGTTACATTTTAGAATGTAATGTATATAAATTACTTAAGGAAAAAGTCCCAGTGGATCTTAATTTTTCTTTAAACATCTATATTGGCTAACAGGACAATGTAGGCTGCATGAGTTGATCTGGAGGTCCAGGGTAGCTCATTCCAGAGGTTTGGGGAGCATAAGAGAAATCCTGGAGACAGGATTGGAACATTAGGATGGAGGATGATAGATATCGATTATTATAGAGCTCTGTGAGTGAGAGCAATTAATTGAATTCTGAACGGGCAACCAGTTTAACTGGCAAAAGGGAAGTGATATTGCTGTTGTCCCAAGAGATGGCTTCAGTATACTACACCATTGGATCATGGGTGACAAGGCAAGCTTATTGCACTTAAAGGGGTTTTGCCATCACAGACAATAGGGGCATATTGGTAGGATATGCCCCCATTGTCTGATAGGTGTGGGTCCCATCTCTGGGACCCACACCTACACGAAGAATGGAGCAAGGAAAGTAGTGGAGGGTGCACTGCGCATGCGCAGCCATTTTACATTCATTTCTAAGGGGCCGCCGAAAATAGCCAAGCACTGGCTCGGCTATTTCCATTGGCCCCACAGAAATGAATGGGAGTCAGGCATGCGCAGTGCACCCTCCACTACTTTCCTCACTCTGTTCTTAGTGTAGGTGCGGGTCCCAGAGGTAGGACCCACACCTATCAGACAAAGGGGGCATATCCAGCGCTCCCATTCAATGGGGGAAGATCCTACGCTCCTGGAGGAAACCCGGGGTCCTCCAGCCACAACTATTCCTGCTCCGTTCTTGTTGTAGGTGTGGGTCCCAGAAGTGGGATCCGCACCTATCAGATAATGGGGGCATATCCTAGTGATATGCCCCCATTGTCTGTGATGGGAATACCCCTTGAAATACCAAATGAAAGTCCTGGACCTCTTGAATTTGAACCCATTGCCAAGAGAGTTGAGCGAACACCTGGATGTTCGGGTTCAAGAAGTTCGACCGAACTTCACAAAAATGTTCGTGTTCGGGATCCGAACTCGACCCAAATTTCACCCCGAAACCGAGCCCCATTGAAGTCAATGGGGACCCAAACTTTTAGGCACTTAAATGGCTGTAAAATAGCCCTGGAAAGGGCTAGAGGGCTGCAAAAGGCAGCAAAATGTAGTTAAATGCCCTGCAAACATATGTGAATATGGAAATGACTTAAAATAAAATAAAATACAAAAAATAATAAATAAACATTCTAAACTTGAGCTCAAGTGAGTGACAGTGGCACCTGTCACCCAGCAAACAGAGGATGTGGCAGCAACGCCACCACATCTGTCATTGTCACCAAGCATCTCCACCAACTATCAGCTGTCCATCTCTCAAACACTGTAGAGAAAAGAAATAGAAAGACAAAGTACACCCCTACCCATGGCTCTAAATGCCTTATTTCAAACTTCCTGGTAGTTTGAAATGCTGTCATTCTGTCTGGTGGACATTTTTAAAAACCTTATGGTGGTGGCTATCCCACAGTATGTGTATACCAGCCGCCGCTACTTTTGCAGGCGAGCAATCCCTTCCCTGTACAACCAAGTGGCGGACAAAATCAAGTGTGCACTCTGCAACGCTATCTGTGGCAACGTCCACATAACCAACAACACAGTGGGTAAATGTAGCGGCTGGCCCAAAGGCAGATAGCATTTTTGCGAATGTCCTTCAGCCCCTGAGGATTGCTGGGCATTTCTCTTTGTATCCTGTTAACTCCTCCTCCTCCTCCTACTCGGCTTCCCCCTCCTCTACCTCCTCCTCAAGCACTCAGCGTAACACCTTCACCACCCACAGCAGCACAGTCAGGGGGAAATGACAGCAGGTTGTTTTGAAACTTGTGTGTTTGTGGGACAAACCCCGCACAGCGCAGGAGCTGTGGACAGGCATGGAACAACAGACTGACCATTGGTTGGTGCCACTCAGCTTCCAGCCTGGCCTGGTGTTGTGCACTAATGGGCAAAATATACTAGCAGGTCTGGGCCTAGCCGGTTTGTCACACATCCCCTGCCAGCCACATGTGCTAAATTTGGGGTGCAGAAATTCCTAACCACCAGACAGTGAAAATTAATTCAGTTAATCGAACACACACAACACCCCCACCCCCCTCCACTTTCACTCAAATCATTAACAAACTATTTACAAATTTTCTTAAAAACATAATAAAATAACTATAATGCAGCGAAACTTACTATATAAACAAACAAAACTATATACATGCCTTAGGAGGAACCGAGTTCTCAGCAGGGTAGCACCCAAGCCAGCTCACGGGCAGCTGGGTCACCATCAGCACCTCAGAAGGCTGGGTTAGCATTGGCGAAATGTGGGAAAGCTTTGTCATCACGCCACAACAACCTGCACCACCAGCAGATCTGGAATGTATTAGCAGGAGGCAGCATTTCAGCAACATGGTGGAAAAGTACAAGTACTGACTAATGGGTCTGCCTAGGGGAATAGCTACAGGGGAAGCAGGGGAAGCAAATGCTTTGAGGCCATGACCTAGAAAGGGCCCATCCAGGAGGAGGAGGACTAACAGTATTATACAATGAAATTATATACAGTGGCAGTGTAGACAGTGTAGAAAGTGAATGGAACAGCTGCTGGGCCTGGTCTGAGAGAGCGATCTTTAGTAGCCACAGGCATAGCGGCATGAAAGGAAGGGGTTTGCGCAAAAATTACTCGGGGAGGGGGGCCCCATTCAAAAATTTGCTGTGGTGCCCAATCATTTCTAGCTATGCCACTGGGTCTGCCCCATTCAACTTCTGGGTCATGAAATTGGGCACATGTCCTGAGGTTGCTCTTTACGCCTTGGAGGTGCTGGCCTACTCTGCAGCCACTGTATTGTCTGAACATGTGCTTAGCATGGCTGGGGGCATTATCACAGAAAAGCACAGCCGCCTGTCCGCAGACAATGTGGGCAAGCTTTCGTATATTAAAAAGAACCAGGCATGGATCCCACAGGACTTAAATGGCTGTAAAATAGCCCTGGAAAGGGCTAGAGGGCTGCAAAATGCAGCAAAATGTAGGTAAATGCCCTGCAAACATATGTGAAATGACAAAATAAAATACAGAAAAATAATAAATAAACATTCTAAACTTGAGCCCAACCACTGTTATACTACCGTGCACTTAGACTTTGTTTTATTTTTTATATTTCCCAATGTTTTTTGGTCTACACTAATTTATTTAAAAAAAAAAAAAAAAAAAAAAAAAAAACAGTTATTGGCGACTACCTTTGGCTTCACAGCCCAAAAAGGCTTTATTTCATGCCAGAATGTAACTGCCAATTGTAAGCTCCCTGTCAGTTATGCAGTGCAGGGGTTTGTACAAAAATGGTAATATTTTACCCAACAATTTAAAATCTATCCTTTGCCGGACAGTATTAAACTTGGCCAGCCACAGCTGGAACCACTGATTAACGGTATTGCTATTTTGGCAATTGAATGGTAATATTTTACCCAACAATTAAAAATCTATCCTTTGCCGGACACTATTAAACTTGGCCAGCCACTGCTGGGACACCAGATTTAGGGGATTGCTATTTTGGCAATATAATTTCACCCCAGAACAAAATCTACCTTTTCCCGGACACTATTAAACTTGGCCTGCCACAGCTGAAACCATTGATTTACGGTATTGCTATTTTGGCAATTGAATTTCACCCCAGACAATAATATATCCTTTGACGGACACTATGAAACTTGTCCAGTCACAGCTGGAACACCAGATTTACGGTATTGCTATTTTGGTAATTGAATTTCACCCCAGAACAAAAGCTATACTTTGACGGACACTATAAAACTTGTCCAGTCACTGCTGTGACACCAGATTTAGGGGATTGCTATTTTGGCAATATAATTTTACCCCAGAACAAAATCTACCTTTTCCCGGACACTATTAAACTTGGCCTGCCACAGCTGAAACCATTGATTTACGGTATTGCTATTTTTGCAACTGAATTTCACCCCAGAGAATAATATATCCTTTGACGGACACTATGAAACTTGTCCAGTCACAGCTTGAACACCAAATTTACGGTATTTCTATTTTTGCAACTGAATTTCACCCCAGAAAATAATATATCCCTTGACGGACACTATGAAACTTGTTCAGTCACAGGTGGAACACCAGATTTACGGTATTTCTATTTTTGCAACTGAATTTCACCCCAGAACAAAATATATCCTTTGCCGGACACTATTAAACTTGGCCAGCCACTGTTGGGACACCAGATTTAGGGGATTGCTATTTTGGCAATTGAATTTCACCCCAGAACAAAATATATCCTTTGCCAGACACTATTTAACTTGGCCAGCCACTGCTGGGACACCAGAATTAGGGGATTGCTATTTTGGCAATTACATTTCATCCCAGAAAATTATCTATCCTTTGCCGGACACTTTTAAACTTGGCCATCCACTGCTGGGACACCAGATTTAGTGGATTACTATTTTGGCAATTTAATTTCACCACAGAAAAAAATCTATCCTTTGCCAGACAGCAGACAGTATCACACTTGGCTAGCCACAGCTGAAACACAGGATTTATGGGATTGCTATTTTGGCAATTTAATTTAACCCCTCAACAAAATATAGAAATTTCTATCCTGAGTTTCTAGGGGTGACAATAAGCACAGCCAAGCCCCTGATTTAATATATAGCAAAAAAAAAAAAAAACTATTATTGATGGATTGATGGACTTGGTGGCAGCTTGTGCTGGTGCACCACAAAACACAAAAGTGCCGCCAATCACCCCAGAAAAAGGTGACAGAAAAACGCTCTGTGCTGCCTAAAAACCAGTGAGAAATTAACTAGCAGAAGTTGAATGATTCACAGCTGTAGATCGATCACTTCATTAGGTGTTTTTGCTGAGTTTTTCCTGCCTAATCTCGCCCTCACAGCAGCTACATCCTATCCCTACACTATTCCTGAGGAGAGTGACGTGCGGTGCTACGTGACTCCAGCTTAAATAGAGGCTGGGTCACATGGATGAACCCTGTTAAACCAGACATACTGCCTGGTAAGGTTCATCATGGTGATTAAAACATTGTCTTTCTTTTGTCTGTATGAAAAACAGCTGCAGAGAAATCTGTGTTTTAGTCATACGCAAATGAGCAATTGGAGCAAGAGCAGATGGAGCTGATTCGTTTGATCACTGCTTTGTAACATTCCCTGTGCTCTGCACACTCCCTCCTTCCCCTTAATTGACAGGACTAGATATCAAGCTGAGGGCAAAGCTGTGTGCTAGCAAGTAAATATAATATATACTATAGCTTCACCACATTGAGATCTTCTCAGAAAGCTAATATACATTATAGATATATAGACATTAGTAACGTGTTGGCTTAGACATTCTAGATTCTAGATTATTATAGACACTAGTGTTGGGCCCGAATATTCAAATCGCAAATGTTAATCGCGAATATCTCCACTGAGAATTTGTTAATATTTAAAATATACTGATATATATTCTTATTCGCGAATATTCTCATTTTTTTTTTTCATCTGAAACCATGATCCCTCTCTGCTGCTTGCTTGTAGGCCAATGAGAAGGCTGCAATGTCTTTGTCTAAGCTTAGCAACATCCCTAGCAACCAATAGGAATGTTGCCTACCCCTTAATATATAAGAACCTCCCCAGAAGCCATTTTATGCAGTTTTTTTGCAGTTCTGAGAGAGATAGCAGTGTTATTGCTGTGTTCTCTGTTTTCCTGTGTAATTAAATTAGATAATTAGTTAGTTAGCTTATATATTTAAAATAAAGATAGTTAGTGGGAGATAGTGTAGGTTAGATAGTGATATAGCGTAGCTAGGGTGCATCCAGTGCAGGGTGTTAGGTAGTGTGATAGGTTCTGTTGTCCATACATACATGCTGCAGACATAGTGCTGTGATGTCACAATAATACTTAGTGCACCAATCAGTAATATGTAGTCAGACCTGCTAAAATGTGAAGTTATACGTATTGCGCCAAAGTATTTGCATTATTAGTGCCGATTTTTGCAATCGCGATTATATTGGAGCACTCTATCTGCATATAAAGCTGTTGTAATGTTCTGCCGTGCCAATCATTTTCTCCAGTCTCAGGAAACTTATAGCAGCCTTAAAAATTTAGCAAAAGTGACCCACGCCTGCATTGCGTGTGCAATACGCACATATAACATTGCCAATTTTCACAATCAAGAAAATATTTGTAAATACTCAAATTTGCAAATATATGACGAATATGCGTGAAATATCACAAATTTGAATATTGCCCCTTCTGCTCATCACTAATAGACACCAGTATCGTGTTGGCTTAAAAGCATAGGAAAAAAATGGCAGTGTTCAAACGATTCAGCACCACCTCCTGGTTTTCCAATTGCTCATTTGCATATGGATAAAATGCAGATTTATCTGTAGCTATTTATTGTACAGACAAAATAAAGGTATTGTTGTAATCAGCACGATGAGCCCTACCAGGCAGTATCCCTGGTTTAGTAAGGTTAATCCTGGTGATCCTGTAATTCAGAACAGGGAATAAAAACATATGGCAGCTGCCAATTAGCTCATATTAGAGAAGTACAATTCCTTAATCCCTGTAATAAGTGAATATAAAGAAATACCTGAAACAATGTGCCATCTTAATCAATTTAATACATAAAATATATACTTCTTTGGCTTCATGCATACAGCCGTATGTGTTTTGCGGTCCACAAAAAAAAAACGGATGACATCCGTGTGGCATCCGTTTTTTTGTGGCTCGTTAGAAAAAAATCAGACATGTTTTAATTTTTTTGCAGGGCTATGGAACGTACACACTGATGCAGACAGCACATGGTGTGCTGTCTGCATTTTTTGCGGACCCATTGAAATGAATGGGTTCGTATCCTATCGTCAAAAAAAAAACCGAGCGGACAGGGACACAAAATACGGTCGTGTGCATGAGGCCTTATTTTTCAAGAAAGGCATCAAGAAAATCCCTCTTGAATGCTTTAGATAAGGCAACTATCACAATACCATGTGAGAGTTCCATAGTCTCAGTGCTTTTACAGTAAAGAATCCCTATCTATGATAATGCTGAAACACTCTAAATGTAAATAGATTATTAGAGAGATCCTGGTACTGTCCATTGATATGTTTTTTTACAGCCCTGGGCTGTCTCCCCCCCCCCCCCAAGGGCTATATTACCCCAACAAATTATCTGACCAATTTGTGTCCAATCAGACCAATAATTAGGGTGTGTAAAAAAAAAAAACTGTGTGTTATAACGGCCATCTGACTGAACAGAAAATCTGTCTGATATTCTGTTGGTGTAATGCAGTCCTTAGAGAAAGTTTACAATTTACAGATTCAGCTAACAGTCACAGTGATAACACGTTAATATGTGATAACTCACTAAGTATGACAATTAACTTTGCTACATCTGTATGTCATCTGTTTTGGTTCTAAAATCCACCTAGTACCTTTATTGGTTTGCATGTCCTCCTCTGCATCTGCTACAGTTCATAAGCTTATACACAGATGCCCAAAAACTAAAGACACAATTCCCTGTTTGATCTGACAAATAACTTGCATAGGGGCAAAAACATACAATACAGATTGCAAGAAATTAGTAATAGCTATTTGTGGAATACACATATTCATAAGCATTCTGGCTAAACTTCCCTGCAGGTGCCCCACTATTTTAGAATTTGGCTTTACATGACTTAACAAGGTTAATTCATTATAGCCTTGGTTCCAATAGCCACCAAAATACTTCATGTTCACAAGATATTTATTCCCTAGCTGAGAAACACGATTTAAAAAAATAATAATTTGGAACTCACACCATCTCTAAAGTCTGAAGCTTCCCAGGAAGAAAAGTTTCCTATCTAGTTCTGAGCACTGAACTGAAAATACTGTATAGGAAATGCATTCATTCATGGCAGCAGAACGCAAAGCGAAAATGATTAAAACTATTCATATCTTGACCTTGCAGAAAAGCCTAAAAGATTATTTTGCTTGTATGTTACCGAGGCTGAAACATACATTTAAAAAAAGAAACAATTTAGTGCTTTTTTTTTATTTTTTTGCTCTGTGTATCACTGATGTTAAGACTAATTCATCTATTTTCAAAAGGATCCTTAGCACTTCACTGGGCTTCCTTTTGATCATTTTTCTTTGCTTCAGTAAATTTTCCATATGATACATCAGGAGACTCAAGTACAATAATGTTAACCTCTACATGAAGCACAAAAATATAAATAATATAAAAATGCCTTTTAGCCATAAAAAGTCTTGTGCTTCCAAAGATGCATTCTGCGAGGCAGTTCAGCTCTGTAGCTACTTCAATATCATAAGGAATTCCAATCCTACTAATAAGTAGATGAGAAAGAGGGCAAAATATTTTTGTGCTTTATATGTATTGTAAGTATAACACATTTTCAACGTTTGGAAGGGTATGAGCAAGTGGATTGCTTTATAGTATGTGAATCAATATCAGTTTTTTTGGGGAATTTGTCAAATGAAGAGGACAGAAATTTGCTACAACGCTAAATGAATGTACTGAGAAAAGTCTTAGGCCTCTTTTACACGGGCATCGCGTTTGAAGGCTGAACAAGATGTGGGTGCGTTGAGGGAAAAAACACGATTTTTCAGCGCAAGTGCAAAGAGTTTTTAATGCGTTTTGCACGCGTGTGAGAAAAATCGGTATGTTTGGTACCCAGACCCGGACCCGGACTTCTTCACAGAAGTTCGGGTTTGGGTTCAGTATTCTGTAGATCTTATTATTTTCCCTTATAATATGGTTATAAGGGAAAATAATAGCATTCTTAATACAGAATGCTAAGTAAAATAGTGATGGAGGGGTTAAAAATAAATAAATAAACTCTCCTCATCCATTTAATCGTGAGGCCTGGCTCGATCCTTCTATCTTCATTCAGCAGGACCTGCGTTGATGTCACCGTGCTCACCACGTGGTGAGCATGATGACCTCACCAAAGTTCATTTTCCTTCCAGGTCCTCAAAGAAGAAGAAAGAAGACGAGCCGGGCTGCGCAATCAAGTGGATGAGGTGAGTTAATTTTTTTTTATTTTTTTTTAACCCCTCCATCACTATTTTACATAGCATTCTATTATAAGAATGCTATTATTTTCCCTTATAACCATGTTATAAGGGAAAATAATAAAGACCGGGTCCCCAGCCCGATCGTCTCCTAACAAACATGCGTCAATATCGCACTGCATCTGCACTTTCTTGCGGATGCTTGCAAATTTCATGCAGACCCATTCACTTCTATGGGGCCTGTGTTGCGTGGAAAACGCACAATATAGAGCTTGCTGCGATTTTCACGCAACACACAAATGATGCGTGAAAATCACCGCTCATGTACACAGCCCCATTGAATTTAATGGGTCCGGATTCAGGGCGGGTGCAATGCGTTCACCTCACGCATTGCACCCGCACGGAAAACTCACCCGTGTGAAAGGACCCTTAGGCTGCAAACAGCTTCAGATGTAATACTACTACTTAGATAACTATACATGTTACAAAAGTGTATAAAGTACAGTAGTGTACAGTCGTGGCTAAAAGTTTTGAGAATGACACAAATATTAGTTTTCACAAAGTTTGCTGCTAAACTGCTTTTAGATCTTTGTTTCAGTTGTTTCTGTGATGTAGTGAAATATAATTACACACACTTCATACGTTTCAAAGGCTTTTATCGACAATTACATGACATTTATGCAAAGAGTCAGTATTTGCCGTGTTGGCCCTTCTTTTTCAGGACTTCTGCAATTCGACTGGGCATGCTCTCAATCAACTTCTGGGCCAATTCCTGACTGATAGCAACCCATTCTTTCATAATCACTTCTTGGAGTTTGTCAGAATTAGTGGGTTTTTGTTTGTCCACCCGCCTCTTGAGGATTGACCACAAGTTAAGATCTGGGGAGTTTCCAGGCCATGGACCCAAAATGTCAACGTTTTGCCACTTTTGTCAAAGCCGAACCACTTAGTTATCACTTTCGCCTTATGGCACGGTGCTCCATCGTGCTGGAAAATGCATTGTTCTTCACCAAACTGTTGTTGGATTGTTGGAAGAAGTTGCTGTTGGAGAGTGTTTTGGTACCATTCTTTTTTCATGGCTGTGTTTTTGGGCAAAATTGTGAGTGAGCCCACTCCCTTGGATGAGAAGCAACCCACACATGAATGGTCTCAGCATGCTTTACTGTTGGCATGACACAGGACTGATGGTAGCGCTCACCGTTTCTTCTCCGGTCAAGCCTTTTTCCTGATGCCCCAAACAATCGGAAAGAGGCTTCATCGGAGAATATGACTTTTCCCCAGTCCTCAGCAGTCCATTCACCATACTTTCTGCAGAAGATCAATCTGTCCCTGGTGTTTTTTTTGGAGAGAAGTGGCTTCTTTGCTGCCCTTCTTGACACTAGGCCATCTTCCAAACGTCTTCGCCTCACTGTGCGTGCAGATGTGCTCACACCTGCCTGCTGCCATTCCTGAGCAAGCTCTGCACTGGTGGCACTCCGATCCTGCAGCTGAATCCTCTTTAGGAGACGATCCTGGCGCTAGCTGGACTTTCTTGGATGCCCTGAAGCCTTCTTAACAAGAATTGAACCTCTTTCCTTGAAGTTCTTGATAATCCTATAAATTGTTGATTGAGGTGCAATCTTAGTAGTCACAATATCCTTGCCTGTGAAGCCATTTTTATGCAACGCAATGATGGCTGCACGCGTTTCTTTGTAGGTGTCACCATGGTTAACAATGGAAGACCAATGATTTCAAGCATCACTCTCTTTTTAACATGTCAAGTCTGCCATTTTATCCCAATCAGCCTGACATAATGATCTCCAGCCTTGTGCTCGTCAACATTCTCACCTGAGTTAACAAGACAATTACTGAAATGATCTCAGCAGGTCCTTTGATGACAGCAATGAAATGCAGTGGAAAGGTTTTTTTTGGGATTAAATTCATTTTGATGGCAAAGAAGGACTATGCAATTCATCTGATCCCTCTTCATAACATTCTGGAGTATATGCAAATTGCTATTATAAAAACTTAAGCAGCAACTTTTCCAATTTCCAATATTTATGTAATTCTCAAAACTTTTGGCCACGACTGTACAGTGACTTTTCTTAGTAAGTGTCAAGTAACAATAGAATGACTGATTAATCTGGGTACATGTGGCATTTAAAAGCATTGACATCCCCTGGTTATAGGGATGCTAAAGAATCAATGTAATGATTGCTTTGTGCATGGGCGATAACCAGAATTCAAAATTATCTGACAGTGCAGACAAAACCCTAATAGCCATGGACAAAGAAAGGAGAAGGATATTCATGTCTGGATGTATCTAATTTAGACTATGTTCACAGTGAATGCTGAGGCACATTTTAGAGCTTTCATGACATATTTCATCATATTTGAAGGTAGTTTACCATTTAAAATAATGTCATTAACACAAGAAACCATAACCTACAGTAAATGTGACCAGAGTCTTATTCTTTATTTCTTTGATAAAAATGTTCATGATAAACACTAATTAAAATGACATAATTGAAGTGGGTGTGACAAAGGTAGTTTCACCTTGAACTTGGAGCCTTAAGGGTCAAAAGGCCACTTTACAACATTAGAAGATACCAGTATCACAAATTAGATGTGTTAACTAGAGGACCCTGTTAGAGATTTTGCACTGGGGCTGTGGAGCTACGAGATAAGTACGGGTCTCTAACTCTCTAAATCAGTAATTTACCTGATGGACTTTTTCAAGTCTACTTAACCCATCATTTTCTACTGGAGTTATGTCAATGTACTGTATACTGATTTTTTTAAATCAAATTTAGTAGGGTCCTAAATCTCTTTCTAGTGAGCTCCCTCTAATGGAAACTAGAGGCTGGCAAAAATTTATTGATTAACAATGTGATGAGAAACATTGAATTGAAAGAATGATAAAGAATGTTGGACTTAATGAGAGTTACAGTTTTCTGTAATAGGTCATTATCCTTATCCTTAAGGAGCATGTTGGGAATTGTAGTTTCACAACAGTTGGAGTGCCGAAGGCTGCTGACCCCCTGATTTTGACCATAACTTACCTTATGTCCAATTATGTGATGTATGGTGCATGTAGAAAATTGGCAAAGTGAATATAAATAGGAAGTCACCACAGAGCCTCTTAGAAAAACCTGAAATGTGGTCCATGGTAAAAGTCACGTTGTGAATATTTTGCTCTTCCGAAAATAAATTATGCACAGTGCAGGGATAATACACACAGTACAAGGATAGAGAACAAAGGGATTCCACAGTACAAAGATATAAAAAACACAGTAATGTCACAGTACAGGGCAAATGAGCACAGTGATGTCATAATACGGGAATAATGGATCCAGTAAAATGGATTTCCTTTCTACAATGACCATCTTCAGTTCAGTACATGAAAACATTTATGATTATTTTGGTCTTCCGGATGCACAGGAATAATGCACAATACAGGGATAATACACACAGTGATCAATCAAAAGGAAATAAATGTCAGCTCAGCACTAGTGTTGAGCGAGCATGCTCGGTCGAACACCAGTTCAGCTCGAGCATCGCTATGCTCGGCACATGGCGGAATATGGCCGAATACCGCATGTGCGCGAGCAGAATGCTCGAGTCTCCTCCGCGCACAGTTCACGTTTTTTGGCAGCCAAAAACGTGCGGCTAAGTGCTGCTCTCACTGTAATGCCGTAGCCATGTTGGTTACTGGCATCAAAGTGATTGGCTGGCCGGAACGCGTTATCAGGTGTTATATGGCACCTGATGGAGCGTGTTCGGCTCAGTATTAGTCAGGGAGAGCTATGCATAGGAAGGGACAGACAGTGTAGGAAGTGATATTGGACTATTTTTATTGGAAAAACTTTTCAGAGACCCAAAAGTCCTTTTAAGGACTATTGTGTGTGACAGTAGCAATATATATTTGTAGCGCAACATGCGCTAAATTGCAAAAACTTTACAGACCCAAAGTCCTTTTAAGGACTATTGTGTGTGGCAGCAGCAATATATATTTTTAGCGCATCCAGCGCAAAATTGCTAAAACTTTACATACCCAAAAGTCCTTTTACGCACTATTGTGTGTGGCAGCAGCAACATATTTTTTTTAGCGCATCCTGCGCTAAATAGTGTCAAATAGGCTGCTGCGGACAGTTAAATTATCTGCGCCACATCTCCTGTTTAAAGTGTGCGCATGCCGAAAACATCTGTGACATCCAGTGAACTTTATCCATAGACGGTGTCTCCTGTGGACATTGACATTACTGTGCGCCATCTGCAGTGTAACATGTGCACATAAAATTTTTATCTTTGACATACAGTGTACTTTTTCCCTAGACGCTGCAGACATTGACATTACCTGTGGTACATCTCCTGTTTAAAGTTTCCTCATCCCAATTTCCTGTGTCATTCCCTGTAATTTTTTATTAGCCGCTGGTGACAGCATTGACATTATCTGCGGTATATCTACTGTGTGACGTTTCCACATACCAACTAGCTTTTTACATTTTTGGCCGCATACTCTTCCAAATCCTATTGTGACATACTTTCAAGCATACATAACATTTAAAATAAAGAAGGCGAGCAGTAAGGGATGGGAAAATGGCCGTGATTCTGATGGTGCACACAGATGCCATGGTCCTAGGCACGTTGAAAATGTGCCTGCTTCCAGAGGACTTGAAGAACAATCATCCATGATTCCTAGCTTCATGTCCCAGTTTGCAGGGCGGCACAGGACCTTGAAGTCAGACCAGGTGGTCGGTTAGATTGCAGCAGATAATGCTTTCAGTCAGTTAAGCACCATCCTGTTTTCCACCAAGTCCAGTCTCAGTAGCCAAGGCCCTTGCATATAATTTTTTACAGGGTCAGCTCACCTGCAGGCCCCCACCTACAATTTTTTACAGGGTCAGCTCACATGCAGGCCCTCGCATATAATTTTTAACAGGGTCAGCCCACCTGCAGGCCCTCGCATATAATGTTTTACGGGGTCAGCTCACCTGCAGGCCCTCACCTACAATTTTTTACAGGGTCAGCTCACATGCAGGCCCTCACCTACAATCTTTTACAAGGCAGCTCACCTACATGCCCTCGCATATAATGTTTTACAGGGTCAACTCACCTACAGGCCCTCGCATATAATGTTTTACAGGGTCAGCTCACCTGCAGGCCCTCACCCCTAATGTTTTAGAGGGTCAGCTCAGCAGCAGGCACTCGCATATAATTTTTTACGGGGTAAGCTTACATACAGGCCCTCACATATAATTTTTTAGAGGGTCAGCTCCCCTGCAGGCCCTTACCTACAATTTTTTACAGGGTCAGCTCACCAGCAGGCCCTCACCTTGTCATGCCTTTTCATAAGTATATAAATATTTATACATTTATTATTGTTATAACATGTATTCATGGCCTATAAGCAGCCATGTTATACTTATATTCACCCTCCTGTATGAACCTTCATTGTAAAAGAGAAAAATGGGTTCAATGAAAGGTCCTTCCTGGCAGATGTGGGCCTATCTAAGGGAGTAATTTTACCTTATCACTAGGCTATGAGCCGACATGAGGTTCTTCCTGGCGCTCGTCTGTCATCTTTTTATAATGAGATGTATTAATGAGACATACATATAATGTCTGTTTGTTCATATAGTGGATCGTATTTAGTCTTGACACAAGTTAATCAATATATCACATATGTGTTGTTTTATATTTCATATATTGGTTTTATTTTGTTACATGTTATAATCGTATATTAACATATATATATCCTGTGTGTGTATCACCAGAAGCGTGTATTCCTGAGGTATGTGGGGAAGCATGCTCAGTGGGATTTCTCTTAATAAGAAATTACTGACGGAAAAGTTGTGTTATTTTCATAAGATAAGGCACCTGTGTAATCCTAAACCCAGAGTCTGTGACAAAAAGTCACAATTTACCACAAAAAATTTCGCAAATATGCTTCAGAAGTTTCAAATACATTTCAAAAGTCGCAAATGCGGTCCGGCAGGGTTGGCATTTCGGTTTAAAAAACAATTTAATATGTATAGTATCTGGGCACTCTCTGATATTCGGGACTATATCGACGGGATTAGAAACAGATGTCAATATGTTATTCGACAAAATTTATTAGACAATAATAAAATAAAAGGTATCATTCATTTAATACCTACTATAAGTTACATGGATCTAAATAAAAATGTAATGGTCTTATGTAGGGCTGCTGTACACCCACTAAAAAGAACTAGAGTAAAACTGTTGTAAAAGACACTTGTTCAATACTTCTCTTTTGGAGCTTATTACAGTTTTGTTCAAAATTATTCAACCCCCAATGCTGTAAAGGGTTTTAGGGAATTTAGTGTACATTTGTAATTGTGTTCAGAATGAAATCTTACAAGGACTTTTTAAAGAATCAAATGCAACTAAAATGACATCAATTGTTTTTGTAATACAGTATTACATGTTTTTTTTTTTGTGATTTCTTCATTGACACAATTATTCAACCCCTTAAAGACTACCACTCTTAAGAACAGAGGTTCATTCAAGTGTTTTCGATCAAGTATTGAAAACACCTGTGGATGTCAAGGAGCAGCAATCAAGCATAATTAGCACCAATTCGGCAGATTTAAAATGACTGTGATACTCAGCTCCTTCTAGACATTTACTAGTGTGTTTACAAACATGGTGAAGTCAAGAGAATGGTCCAGGAAGACAAGAGAAGAGGTGATTTCTCTTCATAGGAAGGGCAATAGCTATAAGAAGATTGCAAAGATGTTAAACATACCAAGAGACACCACAGGAAGCATCATTCGCAAATTCAAGGCAAAGGGCACTGTTGAAACGCTACCTGGTTGTGGCAGAAAGAAGATGCTGACTTCGACTGCTGTGCGCTACCTGAAGCGCAAAGTGGAGAAAAGTCCCCGTGTGATTGCTGAGGAACTGAAAAAAGATTTGTCAGATGTGGGTACTGAAGTTTCAGCTCAGACAATAAGGCGCACACTGCGTAATGAAGGCCTCCATGCCAGAACTCCCAGGTGCACCCCCTTGATGTCTCCAAAGAATATGAAGATTCGACTGCAGTATGCCAAAAGTCATGTGGACAAACCACAAACGTTTTGGGATAGTGTTCTGTGGACTGATGAAACAAAATTAGAACTGTTTGGGCCCATGGATCAACGCTATGTTTGGAGGACGAAGAACAAGGCCTATGAAGAAAAGAACACCTTGCCTACTGTAAAGCATGGCGGGGGGTCAATCATGCTTTGGGGCTGTTTTGCTTCTACAGGTACAGGGAAGCTTCAGCGTGTGCAAGGTACCATGAATTCTCTTCAGTAACAGGAGATATTCGATGAGAATGTGATGCAGTCGTTACAAACCTGAGGCTTGGGAGACGTTGGACCTTTCATCCCAAGCATACCTCCAAGTCCACTAGAGCATGGTTGCAGATTAAAGGCTGGAACATTTTGAAGTGGCTATCGCAGTCACCAGACTTAAATCCGATTGAGAACCTCTGGTGGGACTTAAAAAAAGCAGTTGCAGCGCGCAAGCCTAAGAATGTGACTGAACTGGAGGCTTTTGCCCATGAAGAATGGGCGAAGATACCCGTAGATCACTGCAAGACACTTGTGTCAAGCTATGTTTCACATTTAAAAGCTGTTATCACTGGAAAAGGATGTTGTACTAAGTACTAAGATTGAATGTCACTTGGGGGTTGAATAAAACTGATAATGATGTGAGCACAGAAAAGACATTTGTGGTTATTTCATTATAAATGTTATGTTATATTTGTCTGACTTCAAGAGCCTCTTTGATTTAATTGTAAACAAGATGACTGAAATGATCAAAATCAATGTCAAACTGGCCAAAACACTCAATTTCAGTGGGGGTTGAATAATTTTGAACACAACTGTATATACTTCAAAAGTCCAATATAATTGGGACAATATTAATAGTCCTTCCTAGAGGTATAACTGTCTTTCTCCTTATGTGTCCTTTTAATTGTATCAATGAGTTAGGTTTCATCAATCATTGACTAGCGCTGTATCTTATTCATGTGAGTGCGGCGTACCGCTACTCACAAACTGTCAGCGGCGTCCCGCTGATTAGAGTCAGTTAATGTCTTTCTGTAAAATCGATAAGGTGGAACAATCTTTCCGGTGGTGATAATGGTGGTTTGGCCGGGGAATCAGGCACTTTATTCGCTAACTTATAGTCGAGTTAGTATGCATGCTCCATTCTTCTCGGCTGCTCTCCACGCTGGCAGCTTGGCGTTACATGTGGGCTCTTTAATCTCTCTGCCTGTTATGTTTCAAACGCTGCTTCTCACGTGGTAGGCGGTATCCACACCAGTTTCTCCACACTGATCCGGTTTAGAGTCCACAATCCTGCAGTCAATGATGCGGTTAGGTTTCAACCCCGAAACGCGTCTGGTAGAGATCCCCCCTCATTATATGGATCAACCTAACCGCATCATGGGTGTACAGCAGCCCTACATAAGACCATTACATTTTTATTTAGATCCAAGTAAGCAAAAAAATGTACCTTAAAACATGACGTTTATTAAATCTATTAAAAGACCAAAGATAGACCCAAATGATAAGAACCGGCCAAGTGAAGGCCAGTAACCATGAAATGGTGGGCATAGGTGAGGAGAAAAAGGGGACAGACACAAGAAAAAACATGCCCCTCGACAGAGCTGGGTCTCTGAGCACTAAATCACCCTAAGTCTGTACCCTGCCTGTAAAAACTCCTACACAAGTCCCTAAAAAACGCCCTAACCAACACCTTGATGGACTGCCCAGCTATTCGTCCTAATAGGTAGGAAAGGGCTGAAAGAGTGGTGCTCAAAAAGCCCACACCAATTAGGTTCAAAACAATGATGGAAAAACCACATATGCTCACAAGAGGGCCAAGGATGATGATACCCCCCTGTAAACTCTGTCCCAATGTGTTTCCTTGGCAATAATGCCGATTCCCCGCACTTTGCCTTTTAAGATGTCCACCATAGGAATAGTAGGTGGCTCTCACACTAAGTCAGGACGGGGTTACGCCTGATGATTGGCCCCCCTTCCCTGACGCTATAGCAATGCCTGGTATCTCTCCTGGCTTAGCTGCAGTGCCCTTCCAGGACCTGGGAGTCATGTGACCTCTCCCATTGGCTGTCCTGGTCATGTGAGGGAACACATGATCGGGAGGGAATGTCTCTCCTGGCTTAGCTGCAGTGCCCTTCCAGGACCTGGGAGTCATGTGACCTCTCCCATTGGCCGGCCAGGTCATGTGAGGGTTCACATGATCGGGAGGGAGTATGTGCATGTAAAAGGCCGCGTCAATTTAAACCTGGGCGAGCCCCTTTGTAATATGGCGTCAGACACCGTCGGCCATCAGCGTCTCCAGCACACTTGCTGTTGACACGTGCTGATATTAATCTCTGGCGCACCACTTTTGAGATTGGCATCAATACAGGGAGACACCCTGGATCGTTGATGCGTCTGCAGGATTAAGATGAGTATTGCCGAATTTACTTACCTCAACTAGAGTGCGGCCATACTCATGACAGATGCTTGATTTATTTGGATTGCGCCCACATTTTTCTAAGTGATCTATTGTGGTATGCTGTAATTTATATTTGCTATTTTGAACATTACTCTGTTAGTCCCCTGAGGAATTGGCATTATTGCAAGGAAACGCGTTGGGCCAGAGTTTACAGTGGGGTATCATCATCCTTGGCCCTCTTGTGAGCATATGTGGTTTTCCATCATTGTTTTGAACCTAATTGGTGTGGGCTTTTTGAGCACCACTCTTTCAGCCCTTTCTTTCCTATTAGGACGAATAGCTGGGCAGTCCATCACGGTGTTGGTTAGGGCGTTTTTTAGGGACTTGTGTAGGAGTTTTTACAGGCAGGGTACAGACTTAGGGTGATTTAGTGCTCAGAGACCCAGCTCTGTCGAGGGGCCTGATTTTTCTTGTGTCTGTCCCCTTTTTCTCCTCACCTGTGCCCACCATTTCATGGTTACTGGCCTTCACTTGGCCGGTTCTTATCATTTGGGTCTATCTTTGGACTTTTAATAGATTTAATAAACGTCATGTTTTAAGGTACATTTTTTTGCTTCTCTGAATTATAGGGTACCTTTATACGCTCCGGTTTTTTGATTTTAGATCCAAGTAACTTATAGTAAGTACTAAATGAATGATACCTTTTATTTTATTATTGTCTAATAAATTTTGTCGAATAACATCTTGACATCTGTTTCTAATCCCGTCGATATTGTCCCCAATATCAGAGAGTGCCCAGATACTATATATATTATATTGTTTTTGCTAGTTAGAAAGATGAATCTACTAATCTGAGAGCACCTCATGTTGGTGATTGGCTGACTCAGTGCGACACATTTCTCTTATATTTCGGTTTAAAAAATGTCACATTTTAAAAGTGCTGCACAGCTTTTGATATATGAGGTGAAACAAATCACCACTTTTGATTTGTAATGTTAGTATTTTTTGGTGCAAATTACACCATTAATGATAAATGTCCCCCTATGACTTCTACAAGTCGAAATTAGTCAGACGTTATAATACAGTTTGTTTTCTAACATGAGCATGATGTGTCATTGAGCAAGTTTTCATCTCATCAATTACTTATCACAATTTTAGTCAATGCTCAGATCTATCTGGTGCCAAGCAAGTGCTTAAAGCCTTTGAATTTTTTTCTTTATTGCAGCCATCATCATGAGATATCTTTTCATTTAGCAATGGGATATTGTTTTAAGAATACAAATTAATATATAGGGAATACTCCAAATATTATCATCACTCTATGCACTTTATAGCACAATTAAGATATTTTAACATTTGGCAAATGTTATGCTTTAGATTAATATTTTCTGAGATACTGTCATGCCATTTTATCTAGAACTAGTGTTCTGTTAAATTAAATCTGAATCAAGTGCATAACTAAAAGACATCAAGTGTTATCATTTTTAATTATAAAAGTGTGCTTCATCACTTCAGGCCAAAGTAAAAGAATTAACACAAAATAAATATCTTTTGCAGCATCTTTTCTATGATAAAGTTATTTTGGGTGTAAGTTCAAACATTAATAGAAGTGATTTAAAATTTTAAGAATAAGTTGCTTTGTAAATTGAAGGATTAGTGTTTTAGAATTTTTTCTTTGAGCTTCAGCCTTCTACGATAAGTCTAGTAAAAATAGTTTGCAAAGGCATGCAAAGAAGTGAGACAAGAAATCATAGCATTTGTCCAAAAAAAAAGAGCAGTGCAAATGAAACATCTGGCTATAGCTATAAATGACAGAAAAGGCATTACTAAAAATAAATGTACTTACTCCAGGTAATCTAAAAAGTATAAAGGTACATGAATCAAGTCAATGAGAATCAATAAGAAATTCCTATGGGCAAACGACAGATATTAGCACATAAACAGTCACAAAACACCACAAAAATGAATGTTACAAATCATGCATGGCACTGGGACCTGAAAAAAAAACAACCTTCATTGTTCTGGTTAGTCTTAAGCAAATCTAAGTATCCGAAGTGGACTTAGATCTGAATTTGAGGAAAAATCTCAATCGCCATCAAGCCAAATTTCCTAGCGCTTCTTGGTAACGAATCAATTTTTCCTAAAATGGTGGCTAAAAGTTAAAACAATATATACTCACCTCATCCATAATGTTCATCGCGAATATTCGAAATGCGAATTTTAGTCGCGAATATCGGCACTTCAAGAATTTGCGAATATTTAGAATATCTCAAAATATATTTGTAATCGTGAATATTCTTTTTTTTTTAAATACCAGTCTATGCGAATTTTTATGCCAATGTTATGCAAATTTTTTAGTGCAAATTTTCACAATCAAGAAAATAATGCATGAAGATCAGGAATTTGTGAATTTGCGAATATATGGCGAATATCTGCCCAAATATTTGCGAAATATCGCAAATTCGAATATTGCCCCTGCCGCTCATTACTTCTCATCCACTTGATAGTGGAGAAGCCATCCGCTCCTGTCTCGATTGACGTAAACCTGCTAAAATTACGTCATCACACTTGCTGAAGGTCCTTTGGCAGGTTTTGATCAATCAAGACAGGAGCGGGCAGCCTCTCCACAATTAAGTGGATGAGATGAGTATCATTTTTTTCTAACCCTTCATTAACCCCTCAGCAGCTGAATGTGAGTCACAGATGCTGTGATCAGCCTACTCCAGTGTTTTGCCAGTGTTAATGTAGTGATATGTCACACTGGCACTCTATGCCTCATGCTGTCCTGGTGTTCCTGGCAGGCGCGGCTATCACTCCTCTCTCCCTATGTGTTTGGGACTAGTGGTCAGTGAACTTACTTTCAGCACTGTGAGGGTTGATCCTTTCCTCCCCCTATGCAGCTGCTGGCTAAGTTGTTGTTCAGTCTTCTTATTTAGCTGGACTGTGGTTCCCCCTCCTCGTCTGAGTTTTGACATTTTCTAGTCTCTTGTAACCAGCAAAGGAGTGACCTCTTCTCTGACTACCCGTGTACTTTGCCTTGCCTGTTTAATCGATTCTGCCACTTGCTGCCCTGACCTTGGAACTGCTTCACAGACTATGCAAGTATTCAGCCTGCCTCGACCTTGGAATTGCTATCTGGATTACACACGTACTCAGCCTGTCCCGACCTTGGAATTACTATTTGGATTACATGGGGCGGATTAAGTGCATAATAGGCCTGGGGCTGTCTACCCAACTTGGGCCCCTCCCTCCATTTTAGTTTAGTTTTTTTTGTATGAAGAGGCTGTGGTGCTTCGTGAGTGCCACAGTCTCTTCCTAGGCCATATGACATCCTCAGACTAAAAATATACCCCAAATTACCCCAAATTGGGTCCTAACCTGAAAAATTTGGTCACCAAATTTAAAATACATATAATTATAATAAAAAAAAGACATGGAGGAGAATACAGCACCACATACCTCTTACATCCAGGGACTTATCCTGTCATGTAGACCTTCTCTTTCCTCTTCTCCTCCATTTGACCCAGACCTCCATGGCAAATTCTTTTAGCCACATCTCGTCTCCACAGAGTTTGTAACACAGACACGTTAGATTGCTAAATTTTTCCATCAACCTCCCCATCCTGGTGTCCCCACAGTGTCAATCTGCTGCCACTCCCAATACTGTGCCTGTTGTGCTCCCCAATGCCCCAGGTACTATACTGCTGAAAAAATAGTGACCCTAATAGAAATAATTGGGGTTATTTATCAAACTAGTGTAAAGTAGAACTAGATTTCCAAAAGAGCTGTCAAAATTTAAAGGTGGAACCTGATTGTCTGCTATGGGCTACTAAGCCAGTTCTACTTTACGCCAGTTTGATAAATTACCCCAAATGTCCCTATAGTATCTACAGCAATTATAATGTCCCCTAAAGTGTCTCCAGTAATAATAGCACACTATATTGTGCTCCAGGTAATAATCCCTGTATAGTGTCCCCAAAAATAATAGAATTGCCCCTATAGTGCCTCCCCAATAGCAACGCCCCCATATAGTAATTTCCCCCACACTGACCCACATAGTAATTCCCCCATAGTAATTTGCCCCCACACAGTAATTTTCCCCACACTGCCCCCATATAGTAGTTTGCCCACACACAGTAATTTCCCCAACATAGTAATTTGCCCCACACTGCCCCCACAGAGTAATTTCCCCTACACTTCCTCCACATAGTCATTTCCCCCACACTTCCCCCATATAGTAATTTCCCCCACACTGCCCCACATAGTAATTTCCCCCACACTACCCCAACACAGTAGTTTCCCCCACACTGTAGTTTCCCCCACATTTCCCCCATATAGTAATTTCTCCCACACTGCCCCATATAGTAATTTGCCTCCACATAGCAATTTCTCCCACACTTCCCCCACACAGTAGTTTCCCCCACACTGCCCCACATAGTAATTTCCCCCACACCTTGCCAAATAGTAATTTCCTCCACATAGTAATTTCCCCCACACTGCCCCCACATAGTAATTTCCCCCACACTGCCCCCACATAGTAATTTCCCCCACACTGCCCCCACATAGTAATTTCCCCCACACTGCCCCCACATAGTAATTTCCCCCACACTGCCCCCAAATAGTAATTTCCTCCACACTGCCCCATCATAGTAATTTCCCACACACTGCCCCCACATAGTAATTTGCCCCCACTCCGCCCTCACATAGTAATTTGGCCCCACACAGCCCCCTCATAGTAATGCTTCCATAATAATTTTCACCCACTTAGTAATTTGCCCCCATTCCAAAGCCCCAATATAGTAATTTCCCCCTGATATTGTCACCGCCGGTTATGGGAGACGGTCGGTCAGAGGTTCCTCCCTGTCTTGTGTATGACGTTCTTTGTTTTGGTTTCACTTTGCTCAGTTCCTTTCTCTACATCAGCTGTCTCTTATCTTGATTAATTGGCTTGCTTTATATGCCCTCCCATACTGCTCCTCCTTGCGGTTTATACTACTTGCTGGATGAAGTGTTCACTACTGGAGGCTGCTGTTGCTGTTTGCTCAGATAAGTCTTTTCCCTTTATTGTGTTTCCTTGCTGGCTTGATTCTAGGTGAACCTGACTCCCTCCGTATTCAGTGCAGGGAGCCAGTGCCCGTGTCCCCTCACTACTATAGGGTTTTCAGGTGTCACACAGTCTTAGGTACGTGGGCATGCAATCGTCTACCATTGAGGCCTTTGCATGTGTAGCAGTCAGGGAGAGCTCTTAGGGTTTTACAGGGCTCACCTATATGCTCCTTAGTTTTGGATCAAGCCAGTTTGTCGTTATTTATCAGTTCCTGCGAACTGTTCTCCATCCTTGACATTATAAATCGCCATAACCGTCTTAAGCATGGATCTGGTTTCAGCCTTGATTGACCGCATGCAAGGTCTTTCTCTGTAGGTAGCAGATCTACGTGAAACTGTTTCTCAGCTTCAGGTGACCGGTTCTGCTGGCGTTCATGGAGTTTGTTCTGAGCCTAAAATCTCTCTTCCGGATACGTTCTCTGGGTGTAGTGAGAATTTTGTTCGTTTTAGAGAGGCTTGCAAACTCCATTTTCGCTTACAACCCAATTCCTCTGGTGATGAGAAGCAGAGGGTGGGGATCATCATCTCGCTGCTCATGGATAACGCTCAGTCTTGGGCCTTTTCGCTGCCGTCGGGGGCACGCTCCCTCCGATCGGTAGATTAATTTTTTATAGCCCTGGGTCAGATATATGATGATCTGGATCGTATTGCTCTGGCTGAATCTAAACTGCGTCTTTTATGCCAGGGTAAACAGTCCGCAGAGATATATTGTTCTGAATTTCGGAGGTGGGCAGCTGATACTGGTTGGAATGACGCTGCACTCCGAAGTCAATTTTCATGGTCTTTCTGAGAGATTAAAAGACGCATTTGCGTTTCATGAGAGGCCAGTGTCTTTGGAGTCTGCCATGTCTCTAGCTGTTCGTATCGACAGGCGTCTGAGAGAGAGAGAGGAGACTACTCTTTCCTGTCATATTCAGCCCAAGGACACTGGAGTTGTCTCATGCAGTGCGCCGGAGTCTCACTCTGTCTCTATACCCTCCGTGGAGGACCCCATACAGCTGGGTTTAGTTGCCTCTGATACTAGAGGATTCAGCTCTCAGAGGAGGGTATGTTTCTGTTGTGGAGGTATTAACCATTTAGCTAATGTTTGCCCTTCTAGGAGGTTCATGGGGTTTTCTGAAGGTAATAAAAAGAAAAGGGAAAATAAGTCCTCTAAAAACTTTCCATTTGCTACAATTGGCAAGGTTAATGCGGAAATTGAAGATTTGCCATTTGCTTGTAGTTCCTGTTTTCTCCTACCTGCCAGGGTGGCGCTAGACAGCAAGAACTTTGTTGTGAGATTGATAGTCAATTTGCTACAACACATGGTTTCCAGGTGTGCACTTTGGAAAAAGCTATACCTGTTTTTGCTATTGATTCCGCTCCTCTTTCTCAAAAATCGTTAAAGGGCATAGTTCACAATATCCGTTTGACTGTGGGTGACACTCATGTTGAAGATGTGTCATGTTTTGTCTTAAGCAGATTACCTACTCCTAGTGTTGGGGCTACCCTGGCTCACTAAACATAATCCCACCATTGATTGGCAAGCAAGGCAAATAAATGGTTGGAGTGAGTTTTTCAGAGAGAATTGCCTCACGGCAACTCTCGCAGAGGTTTCTACCAAAACCGTACCTTCTTTTCCCTCAGAATTTTCTGATGTATTTTCCGAGAGTGGTGTCCAGGAGTTGCCCCCTCACCGGGAGTATGATTGTCCAATTAATCTCATCCCAGGTGCCAAGCTGCCTAAATCACGATTATACAATCTCTCTCAACCTGAGAAAGCAGCCATGCGTACTTATATCTCTGAGAGCCTGAGAAAGGGACATATCATACCCTCGAAGTCACCTGCTGCTGCTGGTTTTTTCTTTGTTAAAAAAAAAAGATGGTTCTTTAAGATCTTGTCTGGATTTCAGGGAGCTTAACCGTATCACGATTTGTGACCCCTATCCGCTTCCTCTGATCCCGGATTTGTTTAACCAGATTGTGGGGGCATAAGTTTTTTCTAAGTTGGATTTAAGAGGGTCATACAACCTTGTAAGGGTCAGGAAGGGGGACGAATGGAAGACGGCCTTCAATACCCCAGAGGGTCAGTTTGAGAACTTGGTTATGCCCTTTGGTTTGATGAATGCTCCGGCCGTCTTCCAACATTTTGTGAACAGCATTTTCTATCATTTAATGGGGAAATTTGTACTGGTGTATCTAGATGACATTTTGATTTTTTCTCCTGATTTCAAGACTCATCGGGACCACCCATGTCAGGTCCTGCTGATTTTGCGGGAGAATAAATTGTACACTAAACTGGAAAACTATGTGTTTGCGGTTCCAGAGATTCAATTTCTTGGTTTTCTTCTCCCCGCGTCTGGTTTTTGGATGGACCCGGAGAAGGTCAGCGCCGTGCTTGATTGGGAGCTTCCTGAAAATCAGAAGGCGCTGATGCGGTTTTTGGGTTTTGCTAATTATTACAGAAAGTTCATTTTGAATTATTCCTCTGTTGTTAAGCCACTCACTGATATGACTTAAATGGGGGTGGATTTTTCCCCATGGTCTGAAGAGGCTCTTCAAGCCTTTTCTAGTATTAAAGAGCGTTTTGCTTCCACTCCCATTTTGATACAACTTGATGTCTCTCTACCTTTTATTGTTGAGGTGGATGCCTCTGAGGTGGGGGTGGGCGGGTTTTATCTCAGGGTCCCTCTCCTGCTAAATGGCGACCGTGTGCCTTTTTCTCAAAACAGCTCTCTGCCGCAGAGAGAAATTTCGATGTGGGAAATAGGGAGTTGTTGGCCATCAAATTGGCTTTTGAGGAATGGCGTCATTGGTTGGAGGGAGCCAGACACCCAATTATCGTATTTACCGACCATTAGAATCTGGCCTATCTGTAATTAGCCAAGCGTCTGAACCCACACACAGGCCAGATGGTCCTTGTCCTTTTCTAGGTTTAATTTTGTTGTTACGTTCCGCCCTGGGGTTAAAAGTTTGAAGGCGGATGCCCTGTCACGTTGTTTTCCAGGAGGGGGGAACTTTGAGGACCCAGATCCCATTTTGGCTGATGGGGTGGTCGTCTCTGCTCTTTATCTGGATTTGGAGGCAGAGGTTCAGGCAGCCCAGGCAGAGGCACCTGATCTTTGTCCTCCTGGGAGGTTATTTGTGCCGCTCGCTTTGCGACACAAAGTTTTTAAGGAGCACCATGACAGTGTTCTTGCTTGGCACCCGGGGAGTAGAGCCACAGTGGATCTTATTGCTCATAGATTCTCGTGGCCAGCTCTTCGTAAGACGGTTGAGGGGTTTGTGGCAGCCTGCGAGACTTGCGCTCGTGCCAAGGTCCCTTATTCACGGCCATCGGGATCTCTCCTCCCTTTACCCATACCTTCCCGTCCTTGGACGCATCTGTCCATGGACTTCATTACGGACTTGCCTCAGTCCTCGGGGAAGATTGTGATTCTGGTGGTAGTGGGCCGTTTTAGCAAAATGGCGCATTTTATTCCTTTTCCTGGGTAACCCAATGCCACGACGTTGGTGCAAGCGTTTGTTGATCACATTGTTAAATTACATGGCATTCCTTCTGACATCGTTTCTGATAGGGGCACACAATTTGTTTCCAGATTCTGGAAAGCCTTCTGTTCTCGCTTGGGGGTTCGGTTGTCATTTTCTTCTGCTTTTCACCCGCAGTCGAATGGTCAGACCGAACGCGTCAATCAGAATCTAGAGACATATCTGCGCTGTTTTGTTGCGGAGAATCAGGAGAATTGGTGTTCTTTTTTGTCCCTAGCTGAGTTTGCCTTAAATAACCGTCGTCAGGACTCCTCTGATAAGTCACCATTTTTTGGTGCATATGGGTTTCATCCGCAGTTTGGGACATTCTCTGGAGAGGGCTCTTCTGGTTTACCTGATGAGGAGGGATTTTCCTCGTCCTTGTCACTTATTTGGCAAAAGATTCAGGGTAATCTAAAGAAGATGAGTGAGAGATATAAGCGTGTGGCAGATAAGAGACGTGTGCCTGGTCCGGACCGCAATGTGGGTGATCTGGTGTGGTTGTCTACAAAGAATATCAAACTGAAGGTTCCCTCCTGGAAGTTGGGTCCTAGGTTTATTGGGCCTTACAAGATCTTATCCGTCATCAATGCAGTTGCTTTCCGTCTTAATCTTCCTCAGACTTGGAAGATCCATAATGTTTTTCACAAGTCCCTATTGAAACCTTATGTCCAACCTACTGTTCCTTCCTCTTTGCCGATTTTAGTTGATGGTAATCTTGATTTTCAGGTCTCCAGGATTGTGGATTCTCGCATTATCCACTGTTCTCTTCAGTACCTCATTCATTGGGAGGGTTATGGTCCTGAGGAGAGGATGTGGGTCCCACTGGCGGACATTAAGGCCACTCGTCTCATCAGGGCTTATCATCGGTCTCATCCTGAGAAGGTCGGTCCTGAGAGTCCACCCGTAGAAGGGGGGGTACTGTCACTGCCTGTTCTGGGAGATGGTCGGTCAGAGGTTCTTCCCTGTCTTGTGTATGACGTTCTTTGTTTTGGTTTCACTTTGCTCAGTTCCTTTCTCTCCCTCAGCTGTCTCTTATCTTGATTAATTGGCTTGGCTTGCTTTATATTTCCTCCCATACTGCTCCTCCTTGCGGTTTATACTACTTCCTGGATGAAGTGTTTACTGCTGGAGGCTGCCGCTGTTTGCTCAGATAAGTATTTTTCCTTTATTGTGTTTCCTTGCTGGCTTGATTCTAGGTGACCCTGACTCCCTCCGTATTAAGTGCAGGGAGCCGGTGGCCGTGCCCCCTCACTACTATACGGTTTTCAGGTGTCACACAGTCTTAGGTACGTGGGCATGCAAATGTCTACCATTGAGGCCTTTGCATGTGTAGCAGTCAGGGAGAGCTCTTAGGGTTTTAAAGGGATCACCTATATGCTCCTTAGTTTTGGATCAAGCCAGTCTGTCATTATTTATCAGTTCCTGCTAACTGTTCTATATCCTTGACAGATATACTCGATGGCTCTTCACAAATATGTCCTCCTGTGTGTCCTTACTCCACATGTCCCCTAAAAGTAGGCACATGAAATAAAAAAATGAAAAATGAAAAACAAAAATATCAAAGCCAAATACTCACCTATGTCCAGGGCCAGGCGCTTGCGGTATGATGCGTGCGTACACGTCACAGTGCTGTGTCCCGGCACATGTGAGTGATGACGTCATCACGCCCGCCTTAGCCAGGATTTCACTACCGCATGGACCTCAGGCCTACTAGTCCTGAAGCTTATGGTGGTGATCAGCGGCGGGACAGGAAACTACGCTCTCCCTTGCCCCGCCACAGGATGTGGGAGTTCGGGTCAGCGTTTGGCCCCCCAGAGGTGCTGGGCCCGGGGCTGCTGACCTGAATGCCCCTATTGTAATCCGCCAGTGTGGATTACACATGTACTCAGCCTGCCCCGACCTTGGAATTGCTATCTGGATTATGCACGTACTCAGTCTGCCCTGAATTGTTATCTGGAATATGTACGGTGCTCCTGATAAAAGCCTATCACCAAGCCCATTAGGTGTATTCCACTTGATTGTCAGAGGGCTTAACTACCTACTGTATAGCTATTAAAAATAAGTTGCTTTCACAGGTCCAAGTAGAACTGAAAAGCAAAAAAGTTATTATATTAGTTATACTCAGGTATAATTTTAAGTTTTTAATCGGATTTCTGCAGTCCTCATTCAGGTCAGCTACAAGAACTCTATAAAATAATTGTAACTTTTGACATAATTCAGAGCACCTAATGGCACCCTATCAATTACAGTGAACATTTGTATCCACTAACACTTTACCGTTATCAATAATAAATGAGTTACATCGGCATATTTGAAGGTACTCACTGTGATCATGATTAAAACTTGGAAAATGTGATAAAAATGTAAATGATACAGTAACCTAGCAAGCTTTAAAAGCAAAATTTAAGTCATGTAGATAAAGATATGAAAATGTCACTTTTTAAACTGAATTTAAAATTGAAATTTTATAGTACCAAAGCATGGATAGGAATAGCCTTATGTAATTTTTGACTAGTTATTTCAATCACTTTGAAGCTAACATATGGAAAACTTTGCCATTTGGTATGAAATCTGTCTTGAGTTTCTATAAGCAAGACACATCTTTATTCAGATGACAGTGGAGAAACAGATGCCAACCTTTAAGGCCAATCACAAGTATTTGTTAATGTGAAAGAAAAAGAAACAAAAAAAAGAAGAGAAAAACAGAAATACGAGCAGACTGAAAAGGCTGTAAACTGACAAATAGATTTGCAGAGCTCTCAAAACTCAAAGGAATTAATTATCTTCTGGTTAGTAGACAGGATCATTTCTAGTTGTCAAACTAAGATCTTTACAACTTGCAAATGTAGCATTTTTCTAAACAAAAAAAAAATGACCCTAACGGTTACCAAAAATAGCTCTTCATTTCAACTCTGTCTCATTGGCAATAAAAAAAATTAAAAATATAGATGAACATAAAATGCACTGCATAAATACCATATACTGTACATGCAATAATATCATCTTTAGGTATCCTGCCCATAGCAGAGATTTCTGTGTGGGGCCTTATGGTGGCATATACTGTAGATTCCAGTACCTACAACACAGTACTAAAGAGTAATAACCACATTGTTTGCTGCAATATGATAACTCTGCATGGAGGAATGCTTTTACTTGAAAATACTGCTGTAATGTGGCATGCAATGGACTATTCCTTAACTTTTTTGTGTTGCCACCTGTATCAATGGCTGCTTAAGGCAAAAATGGAAAAAACTTTATTGGATGCCATACACTATGCAAACACTCCTACCAACAAACTACACAGCATATACAGATAAATAAGCAAAATATATCAACTTTACTGGAATCAAGTTAAAAACTATTAAAACAAGTAGCACAACACATATACTACTCACAAAAAGTTACAGATAGGCTACTTTCACATCTGCGCTTTCCCTTTCCGCTATTGAGATCCATCATAGGATCTGAATAGCGGGGGAAAACACTTCCGTTTTGTCCCCATTCATTGTTGATGGGGACAAAACTGTGCTTAACAAAACGGAATGCACCAGAATACATTTGATTCCATTTGGCTGCGTCCCCATTGCGGACAGAATAACGCTGCAAGCTGCGTTTTTCAGTCTATGATGTGGTGCGGAACAAGAGGGATCCGTCATGACACACAATGTAAGCTAATGGTGGTGGATCCGTTTTCTTGGACACAAAAAAAAATGGATCCGTCTTGTCCATTTTTCACCTTAAAGGGAACCTGTCACCTCTACTATGCTATCCTCACTGAACATTTCTAAATGTTTATCGTGTTGCCCTAAACATATAAATTAAATTTTTTATTTCATCTGCAGCCAAATTAAATAAGTATGATGCATTTTGTACTTCCCACCTTTTATGAAAATTAACATAAAAGAGTCATATCTTACTTGTGGGACTAGAGAAGAGTCATATTTTCTCTGAGTCAAGCTCCTCAGCTCCGCCTAAGAAAGGCCCCATTAGATAAAATCTAGCAGATTCGCTGTCAATCAAAGTCTAGAGGGAGGGAAATAGGCTCTGATGGTGTGAGGGGGAGGAATTATTTATGCATAACGGCGGGAAAGCTGGGTGATATAATAGGACATGTTAGTCCTGAGAAGGTTATGGATGGATCGCTGGTAACAATAAAGGTAGACAAACTTGGAGGTTCATTCAGTTTTAAATGTGAAAACATGGTGACAAGTTCCCTTTAAAGGCCAGGCCATTTTTTAGAAAATCTGACATGTATCACTTTATGTGGTAATAACTTTAAAACGCTTTAAATTATCCAGGCCATTCTGAGATTGTTTTCTCGTCACATATTGTACTTCATGACAGTGGTAAAATGGAGTAAAAAAATTTCATTTTTATTTATTAAAAAATACCCAAATTTGCAAAAATTTTGAAAACATTTCCAAATTCCCAAATTTCAATTCCTCTACTTTTATAATAGATAACAACTCCAAAACTAGTTATTACTTTACATTCCCCATATGTCTACTTCATGTTTGGATCATTTTCTGAATGCCATTTTATTTTTTGGGGACGTTAGAAGGCTTAGAAGTTTAGAAGCAAATCTTGAACTTTTTTTTTGAAAATTTCCAAAACCCACTTTTTAAGGATCAGTTAAAGTCTGAAGTCACTTTGTGAGGCTTACATAATAGAAACCACCCAAAGATTAACCCCATTTTATAAACTACACCCCTCAAGGTATTCAAAACTGATTTTACAAACTTTGTTAACCCTTTAGGTGTTCCATAAGAATTAATAGAAAATGTAGATGGATGACATTTCAGATTTTCACTTTTTTGGCAGATTTTCCATTTTAATCAACTTTTTTCCAGTAACAAAGCAAGGGTTAACAGCCAAACAAAACAATATGTATTGCCCTGATTCTGTAGCTTACAGAAACACCCCATATGTGGTCGTAAACTGCTGTATGCGAGAAGAAAGTTTGTGGAACACCAAAATCAGTAAATGCTTTTTGATTCATAGACAAGTTACAACATATTATTTATATAGTGTATAAAACAGCCGGATTAGAACATATAGATTAAAGTCGAATAGTCAGTCCCTATACGACTTTAATCTATATGTTCTAATCCGGATGTATTATACACTATATATATGATATGATGTAAAATGTCTATGAATTAAAAAGCATTAATTGATTTCGGTGTGCCACAGATTTTCTACTTGGATACGAGACAACAAACCGTCCTCTGTGAGCACCCAACCCTAAATGGGTGTGCAGATCTCAACATCCCCGTAAACTGCTGTATGGGCACGCGGCAGGGCACAAAAGGGAAAGGAACGCCATGTGTTTTTTGGAGGGCAGATTTCACTGGGATAATTCTAATTTGCCATGTCACATTTGAAGATCCCCTGATGCACCCCTAGAGTAGAAACTCCAAAAACTGACACCATTTTGGAAACTACGGGATAATGTGGCAGTTTTGTTGGTACTATTTTAGTGTACACATGATTTTTGGTTGCTCTATATTACACTTTTTGTGAGGCAAGGTAATAAAAATAGCTGTACAGACTAGCCAATCAGAGTGATCACTGTCGGGGACCACCCTCACTGGTCTCGGGCTGGTTAGCTGAGGTCCCTGGCTGTGTGTAACCACTGGGGTCTCAGCGCTGTCACCATGTCTGCAGACATGGTGACAGTTTAGTGCCATGGCGTGTATACTCATCATGGAGCGCCAAATAGCAGTGCTCCATGACGAGCATAGGTCGGGAAGGGGTTAAAAAAAATTACATCAAACTTACCACGTCCATTTGCTTGCAACAGGCCGGCCGCCACCATCTTGCTTGAAGATCTCAGCCGAAATCATGTGCGGCGCAAGATTACATCATCACACCGGCCAGCGTGATGAGGTAATCTCACGCTGCACGAGATTTTGGCCGAGATCTTCAAGCAAGATGAAAGCTGGTGGTACTTCACGTGCAAATGGAAGCAGAAAGTTTGAATTTCAGGATTAATTGATTCACTGACACAAAGCACAAGGAAATGTACCTTCTAGGCAAATCGAATAATACCTGATATCCTGATCGAATTCCACTTTGTGGGATTTGATTCGCTCATCTCTGGTGTAGAACACTGTGCCTTGCAGTAACATGCATAGGGAGTCTGCTATGGTAGTAACATAATACTGTGAGTCAGTATGACATGCAGATGACAGGCATCACTCTTAGAATCACTGCACACTTCCCTTAATTGGGCAGTCATGGGGCCAAAACTGACCAAATAACTCAATTATGACCTCAGCCTTACAGGTCAATGTTAGCGCTAAGAAGAAGCGCACTCTTTTTATACCCTTGTCAGCTGATTCCACATAGATGTCTACAGAACCTGTTCTATTAAACGCTTATACAAGTAGAGCCCCCCAACAGAGTAGAGAGGGTCAGCAGTAAGTTTGTGTTCACTGATTATTGTGCCCTTCCTCTGATCTGTCAGAACAATAACCCCAAAAAAGGATCCTGTCTGTTGAGGATCACTCGTACGCATTTGGTCAGTAATCCAAAACAGAGATGACACGTGAATGGAATATTTGCATGTCATCAGTGTTTTGTACCCACTCCTGCTTTTGGCTACCAAATCACAAGCCAATTCTGATGGGACCATACAGGCCTTACAGCTGTTACACAGATAAGATCCGGTGTACGTCTCATTTTTCCATCCTTCTTACAGATCATAAGAATGGTCAAATAAATGATGATGTCAGCCAGGCCGAAAGGTAAAATAGTAGCCCAGTCACAAAGTGGGGAGGGTGGGAACAGCATGAGAAGTCCACAGAGTGGCCCTATGACACAGTTTTGAGGTGGAAGCAGCATAAGGAGACCACAGAGTGACCCAGTGACAGAGTCTGGAGGTAGCGGCAGCATCAGGAGGAGGCCACAGAGTGGCACAATGACATTGTGGAGGTGGTGGCAGCATCAGCAGTGCATATTATTGTCAGTCTGTAAAATTTGCATACTACATGGACAACATCGTTCCCAGCAGTGACCTGGGAGTCCAAGATGCATCCAGACATCCTCCCCATGCTGTTCCCATACCAATTCAGTGGTGTTTCCATCAATTTATGACCTTTTCATGTGAACCAGACACCCTCACCTCATTCAGAGACCCCTGGTTTAATGCTCGGGTTCTCCCACTGACTTCTATTGTGCTCTCGAGGTGTTCTACTGAAGCACCCGAGCACTTTGGTGCACGATCAAGACTAATAACTGCAGTGCTGAACGGCAAATATATGTTACTTTTGCCACTAATACATGCCACAAAAGGCTTTAGAACATATAACTGCACCGCTGAACGGCAAATATGTTACTTTTGCCAGTAATACACGCCACAAAAGGCTTTAGAACATATAACTGCACCACTGAATGGCAAATATATGTTACTTTTGCCACTAATACATGCCACAAAAGGCTTTAGAACATATAACTGCACCGCTGAATGCAAATATATTTTTATGTTGCCACTATTACACAACAAAATGGGCTTTATAACATATAACTGCAGCGCTGAATGGCAAATATATTTTCCTTGCCACTTATGCACACAACAAAAGACTTTAAAACATAGCACCTTTGTCACTGGGAGTTGGAGAGGCCTGCTTGCCAGCCTCTTGCCCTGTGACTATGGCCCCTGTGACAGTTAGTAAGCACAATGGACATTGACTGTGACACAATTAATAAGCACAATGGACATTGCCTGTGACGCAGCCAATAAGCACAATGGACATTGACTCTGACGCAATTAACAAGCACAAAGGACATTGCCTGTGACGCAATTAACAAGCACAATTGACATTGCCTGGGACGCAATTAGCAAGCACAATGGACAATGCATGTGACGCAATTAACGAGCACAATGGGCCATTGTAAATTGAAGAAACACCCAGCAGGGCTTGTTTGTCGACCGCATGGAACTATGCCCGGCCGCTTAATCCAATCATCCCCATGATAGATAGGAGAGATTTTACTGTTCATGTGGGGGGGTGTTATATCTGGCTGTATGTTGATTGGTCACTGTATTTTGTGTGCCTGTCCTCTATCAGGTCCCCGGAGGAGTAGCCCTTGCTGGAGGACTTGCATAAAAGGCCAAGCTTTGGCCATCCAATCAAAGAAGTTCTGCTTTATCCCTTCATGAAGTCTTGGCTCATGGTTGGGGGATGGGATAACTACACTCTTGGGGATTGCTATATCACAATACTCCCCTGAGTATAAGCTCTTGTAAGAGCTTGTTCCTGGTTCCTGCTTTCTTGATTTCGGAGAGGTCCACCCACTGGAAGGTGAATCCCGGTCTTTGGTTCAGAGTGGTTGGAGGGCGACGAGACCCCAACCAAGCTGCAGGCAGTTTGTGGGGTCTGTAGTGGTTATGGTGTCCAGGGGAGTGCTTGAAGCCCTCAGGAAGCGCTAGGAGCAAGCGTCAGTGGAAGGTTCCCAGTCGGGGTGCCAGGCATTCCGTTACATAACTGCACTGCTGAACGACAAATATATTTTTCTTTTGCCACTAATACACGCCACAAAAGACAAATAACTGCTGAACGGCAAATACCGAATATTTCACTTTTGCCACTATTACACGACAAAAAGGGCTTTAGAACATATAACTGCTAGTGATGAGCGGAAAGGGCAGAATTTTCGATATTTTGCAAATATTTGTGCAAATATTTATCATAAATTCTCGAATTCTCGAATTCACGATTATTTACTTAATTGCTAAAAACCGGCCATGTAATATGCGCGTATTGACACCATATATAGCTATGTCCATAAATGAAGTCAGTGCTTTGGGAACACCCCAGTGTATTTGAATCTAATTTAGCCTGTATTTCAAAAAAGTTTCTGCTGGGATTCAAACTCTTGACCTTTCGCATAAGAGACAAGGCATTTAACCACTCAGCTATAATAGCTGCATAGCCAGTTACTTAATAAAAAAAAAAAATAGTAATAATAATAATATATATATATATATATATATATATATGTATATATATATATATATATATATATATATATATATATATATATATATTAGTAAAAATAGAGCAGCACTCCAATGGTGGATAAAAAGCAAAAATGTTTCTTTATTCACCCAAAAGGCATGGCAACGTTTCAGCTCCTATCCTATCGTTTCAGCTCCAACGTTTCAGCTCTATACGAGCCTTTCTCAAGCCTAGGCTTGAGAAAGGCTCGGTATAGAGCTGAAACGTTACCATGCCTTTTGGGTGAATAAAGAAACATTTTTGCTTTTTATCCACCATTGGAGTGCTGCTCTATTTTTACTATTACATAATTTTTGGAGCGGTTTGTCCTCTTTGGAGCTTTGCACCCAGCTACCTGCAGGTGGTGCTGCCTAATTTTTGTATATATATATATATATATATATATATATATATATATATATATATAGCTATCCAGAGAGGAACAGCAGCACAGCAAACAAAGCAGTCGGGTGCAAATCCACAAAATCGCTGGCAAGGCGATCCCAGTAGTATATTTACCAAAGACGAGGCAGCACTCCAAGTGGTGGTGAATAGTGAACCCTCTTTATTAACCCACAAAGCGACGTTTCAACTGCTCATTGCAGTCTTTTTCAAGCTACAAACATTGTGTCAGCAAGGGGTATATATACCCAAAATGCAATGTGCCATACTCAAATATCAATTAATCAATAATGTGTAACAAATCGTAGGAAAAATTTCATATCACAAATTTACAAACATCATGTGCTGAGATATAAAAAAATCAATGTATATGTGGAAAGTGACAATAAAATATATCGTATAATCATATAAAACACATGATTACCCTGATAAAGTGCACCTGTGCATGTAGTGGTTTAAAAACAAGAGACCAATCCGCTTGAAATAGTAATTATAACATCGTAAGATACATAAGAACTTACTTCACATTGGTGGTTCAATGGCGCACGGCCCGGCGTTCCCTGGTCTCTCCTGCGCTTGCCCCGTTGCCGCACAACGAGACAACGCTATCCACATGTCCGGAACCCGCCGCAGACACGTCCGGGTCAGCTGACCCTATCACATGATCGGCAACGGCCCCCGCGTCATGCGGAAGGAGAGTCCCAGAGATCAGACTGGATAGCAACAGGACAGCGTCAGGGGGCGGGATGCCACCAGGGCAAGGGTACCTAAATAGATCAGGTGACCCATCACCATGGTACCAATCCCAAACACCCGACGCTGTAAATCCCACCGCCAATCCAGCCGCATCAAGGGACGCCATAATGTTCGCAAGCCAGGGAGCACAATCACGGCTACATCCGTTGTATATCATCTATTAAATCAATGTAAACCTAATAAATTAAAAACCTATCCCAGTGAGGACCTCCCACGACGGTGCAACACAGACCACACGCGACAAAACGTGCGCACACTCGTAGCACCGGCATGAGAGTACAATCAACACCAAGGGGAAAAAGGGGAGGAAAAGCTGATTACTCCACAATTATAATAGATATTGTGATAAATATAAAAGTACATCTATATATTTCTTTATTGTGTAGTTTCCCGACTTGCAGAATGTTCCAAGGGGCCACCAGAGAAACCTCCAAAAGTGTTACAAAAGATGCATCAGTCTAAAAGAAAATAAATATAGTATCAAAATTACAAAAGCTGACAAAATGTTAAATCCACAACACCATAGGTGGGAAAAGGAATAATATCAAGGACTTATCTCATAAGCCAATCTAAACTCAACATTAAGACCGGCAGGTCTAAGTGTCTGCAGACGATGTATCCAGTGCAGCTCTCTCCGTTTCAACATTAATGTGTGGTTACCCCCACGCCTCGAATTAACCACCTGGTCAAGAACCATAAATCTAAGATCCCTCTCAGAATGACCCATTTCAATAAAATGTTTCGGGACCGGGAGATCTTTCCTTTTCTGTCTTATTGAGAAACGATGGTTGTTCATTCTAGTTTTAATGTCACAGGTGGTCTCCCCAACATAAAGGAGACCACATGGACACTGTAAAACATAAATGACAAATGAACTGTCACACGTCAAGTATTGTTGAATATGGTATTGTTCACCAGTTCTGGGGTGTGTGAACCTCTCCCCTTTCATCATCAGGGGCAATTCACACATCCCAGACATGGGAAACTGCCTGTTCTCCGGGTACCTATATAAGTCTGAACCTTCTTTCTTGGTGGTAAATCAGCCCTCACCAATTTATCTCTGAGATTGTTAGGTCGCTTGTATGAAAATAACGGTGGTATTTTCAAAGCTGGTATTTGGGAAAATTGCTCGATAATATACCCCAATGTTTCCTGATAATCCTGGCTACGTCACTGCTCTGTTCAGAGTAGGTGGAGACAAAAGGGATACATTCCCCAGTTGTCTCTCTGCGTCTACCAACCACTGTGTCGCAATGCCGTGCCCGGTCAAGATGCTTACTCAACATAGCTTTCGGGTACCCCTCTCAGTAAACTTCGTAAGCATATCCTTATAACGTGCACTGACCTTGTCAGGATCCTGAACAATTCTCTTCACGCGGAGGAATTGACTATACGGTAATGACTGCACAATTGAACGTGGGTGGCAGCTGTCGTACCTTAAAAGACTGTTGCAGTCCGTTGGTTTAACAAATATATCAGTAACCAGTTTATGGTCTATTATCGATACAGTAGTGTCCAGAAACTGAACACTATTTGCTGACCAAGTAAGTGTGAACTTGACATCCTCATCAATGGTGTCCAAAAAAACATGGAACCCCTCGAGGGATGCCACATCACCTTGCCAGATAAGGAAGACATCATCTATGTATCGCCACCACCCCAGCACATGGCTGAAGTGGTGGGATACATAGATAAGGTCCTCCTCGAGGGCCACCATGAAGACATTGGCGTAAGTCGGCGCCACATTCTACCCCATGGCGGTCCCTCGAAGCTGCAAGTAGTACTGGTCCATGAACAAAAAATAGTTCCGTCTCAGTACCACCTCCAACAGACGTAAACAAAAATTCCGACTGTCAATGGAAAACTGACTGGATTCAAGGCACTTCTGTACGGCTGCCATTCCCCGCGAGTGATCGATTGATGTATACAGACTTGTGACATCAAAAGATGCCACAAGACAACCATCAGGTAGATCAATATCCTTTATCATCTCCAAAAAATCTCCAGTGTCCTGAATATAGGACCTGGAGCTGGTTGCAAAGATCCTAAGCACACGATCCAAGAAGATGGCTATATTAGAGAAGATTGACGCAGTCCCGGACACTATAGGTCGCCCGGGTGGATTGGTAAGACACTTGTGTATCTTCGGTAAGATGTAAATCACCGGTGTCCGGGGATGTTCAATCATTAAAAATTTATATAGCTCATCATCGATTGTGCCACTACCGATAGCCCAATCGAGGATACATTTTATGTCTTTAGCAATATCAAACCTAGGGTCCCTAGGTAGTCTTTTATATACAACCGGATTACTCAACTGTCTGTTAATCTCCCCAATATACCAGCCTGTATCCATAACCACGACAGCCCCGCCCTTGTCGGCCGGTTTAATCGTTAGGTCGTGGCTATGGCACAGCTCATCAATCGCCTTCAGGTCACTGGTGGTCATATTAGGATATCTCAAAACATCTCCATCAATATTGGTCTTGAGTTTATCAAGGTCTAACTGTACCGCATTGGTGAAAGCATCCAATGCTGGCACAGAGACCGGTGGAATAAACTCACTTTTAGTGTGCAACCCCATCTTCTTCAAGGTGAATGTTGACCTCTCTGAATCTGCATATGTGTGTACAGGGGGAGATTGATCTTTAAACCAGACCCTCAGCTTGATAAGTCTGAAGAACTGTTGAAGATCAATCTCCAGCTGAAACCAATTAATACGGGAAGTAGGGCAAAAAGAAAGTCCCTTGCTCAAAAGACATATCTGAGCATCGGTCAGTGTGGCCGATGAAATATTTACCACAGATGTTTTGTGTGACATGTCCATCGTGTTCATTGTGCCTTCTTGCGCAAGACCATCTGCTTCATTTTCTTTGGCACCCTGTTGTTTCCTCCATTTGTGTTGACGTCTTCCGCCCCTCCTGGATCTCTTGGGGGCTGGCCCTGTTCTAAAAAAGGGGAACAAGCAACGGCCGATGATGAAGACCCAGGACGATTCCGTTGTTCATTAAATCGATTGCCAAACCGGTTCACAGGCTTCCCAGATGGTATCGCCTGCCACGTGTAGATTTTGCCACTAGAATAGTCACCCACATCACGCTGCCATTTTTTCCTTTTCATCGTTTCCTGCTCTTTAACAAATTTCTCAATATATGCAGAGCATGTTATATCATATTGGGTCCATTCCTCAGCGGACATCATTAGCTGCAGAGAATTCCTTGTCTGCTCCTGCCGCTCTTTAACAACTGCCAGTTCATGTTGCAAAAATTCCAGATTTAACAAGATGACATCAAACGCATATTTGTTAGAAATCTGTGCGAATTTGTGTGCGAACACAGAGTCCATCGGGAAAAGACCTGGCTTCAATTGTGAACGCATCCCTCGTGGGATCCTGTGCTCTTTAAAATATTGGCCGAAGGTAACAGAATGCAGGTCCATGGCTGCAAATTTCTTTGAGTCAGCCTCAAACTGTTTCTTTAAATCGACAATGGTAGGAGTGGATAAAAACGTTGGATCACTCACCAGTCCTTGTAATATCCTCTCTTCATCAGCCTTGTTGTATGTGAACGTATCGGGGGGGTTCATTGTAAATCCAAATCACGAAGTAGCTTGCAGAGCTGTAAAAGTCCAATAAAGCTATCCAGAGAGGAACAGCAGCACAGCAAACAAAGCAGTCGGGTGCAAATCCACAAAATCGCTGGCAAGGCGATCCCAGTAGTATATTTACCAAAGACGAGGCAGCACTCCAAGTGGCGGTGAATAGTGAACCCTCTTTATTAACCCACAAAGCGACGTTTCAACTGCTCATTGCAGTCTTTTTCAAGCTGCAAACATTGTGTCAGCAAGGGGGTATATATACCCAAAATGCAATGTGCCATACTCAAATATCAATTAATCAATAATGTGTAACAAATCGTAGGAAAAATTTCATATCACAAATTTACAAACATCATGTGCTGAGATATAAAAAAAAGGTTTGATATTGCTAAAGACATAAAATGTATCCTCGATTGGGCTATCGGTAGTGGCACAATCGATGATGAGCTATATAAATTTTTAATGATTGAACATCCCCGGACACCGGTGATTTACATCTTACCGAAGATACACAAGTGTCTTACCAATCCACCCGGGCGACCTATAGTGTCCGGGACTGCGTCAATCTTCTCTAATATAGCCATCTTCTTGGATCGTGTGCTTAGGATCTTTGCAACCAGCTCCAGGTCCTATATTCAGGACACTGGAGATTTTTTGGAGAAGATAAAGGATATTGATCTACCTGATGGTTGTCTTGTGGCATCTTTTGATGTCACAAGTCTGTATACATAAATCGATCACACGCGGGGAATGGCAGCCGTACAGAAGTGCCTTGAATCCAGTCAGTTTTCCATTGACATTCGGAATTTTTGTTTACGTCTGTTGGAGGTGGTACTGAGACGGAACAATTTTTTGTTCATGGACCGGTACTACTTGCAGCTTCGAGGGACCGCCATGGGGTCGAATGTGGCGCCGAGGAGGACCTTATCTATGTATCCCACCACTTCAGCCATGTGCTGGGGTGGTGGCGATACATAGATGATGTCTTCCTTATCTGGCAAGGTGATGTGGCATCCCTCGAGGGGTTCCATGTTTTTTTGGACACCATTGATGAGGATGTCAAGTTCACACTTACTTGGTCAGCAAATAGTGTTCAGTTTCTGGACACTACTGTATCGATAATAGACCATAAACTGGTTACTGATATATTTGTTAAACCAACGGACTGCAACAGTCTTTTAAGGTACGACAGCTGCCACCCACGTTCAATTGTGCAGTCATTACCGTATAGTCAATTCCTCCGCGTGAAGAGAATTGTTCAGGATCCTGACAAGGTCAGTGCACGTTATAAGGATATGCTTACGAAGTTTACTGAGAGGGGGTACCCGAAAGCTATGTTGAGTAAGCATCTTGACCGGGCACGGCATTGCGACACAGTGGTTGGTAGACGCAGAGAGACAACTGGGGAATGTATCCCTTTTGTCTCCACCTACTCTGAACAGAGTAGTGACGTAGCCAGGATTATCAGGAAACATTGGGGTATATTATCGAGCAATTTTCCCCAAATACCAGCTTTGAAAATACCACCGTTATTTTCATACAAGCGACCTAACAATCTCAGAGATAAATTGGTGAGGGCTGATTTACCACCAAGAAAGAAGGTTCAGACTTATATAGGTACCCAGAGAACAGGCAGTTTCCCATGTCTGGGATGTGTGAATTGCCCCCTGATGATGAAAGGGGAGAGGTTCACACACCCCAGAACTGGTGAACAATACCATATTCAACAATACTTGACGTGTGACAGTTCATTTGTCATTTATGTTTTACAGTGTCCATGTGGTCTCCTTTATGTTGGGGAGACCACCTGTGACATTAAAACTAGAATGAACAACCATCGTTTCTCAATAAGACAGAAAAGGAAAGATCTCCCGGTCCCGAAACATTTTATTGAAATGGGTCATTCTGAGAGGGATCTTAGATTTATGGTTCTTGACCAGGTGGTTAATTCGAGGCGTGGGGGTAACCGCACATTAATGTTGAAACGGAGAGAGCTGCACTGGATACATCGTCTGCAGACACTTAGACCTGCCGGTCTTAATGTTGAGTTTAGATGGCAACTTATGAGATAAGTCCTTGATATTATTCCTTTTCCCACCTAAGGTGTTGTGAATTTAACATTTTGTCAGCTTTTGTAATTTTGATACTATATTTATTTTCTTTTAGACTGATGCATCTTTTGTAACACGTTTGGAGGTTTCTCTGGTGGCCCCTTGGAACATTCTGCAAGCCGGGAAACTACACAATAAAGAAATATATAGATGTACTTTTATATTTATCACAATATCTATTATAATTGTGGAGTGTGGAGTAATCAGCTTTTTCTCCCCTTTTTTCCCCTTGGTGTTGATTGTACTCTCATGCCGGTGCTACGAGTGTGCGCACGTTTTGTCACGTGTGGTCTGTGTTGCACCATCGTGGGAGGTCCTCACTGGGATAGGTTTTTAATTTATTAGGTTCACATTGATTTAATAGATGATATACAACGTATGTAGCCGTGATTGTGCTCCCTGGCTTGCGAACATTATGGCGTCCCTTGATGCGGCTGGATTGGCGGTGGGATTTACAGCGTCGGGTGTTTGGGATTGGTACCATGGTGATGGGTCACCTGATCTATTTAGGTACCCTTGCCCTGGTGGCATCCCGCCCCCTGACGCTGTCCTGTTGCTATCCAGTCTGATCTCTGGGACTCTCCTTCCGCATGATGCGGGGGCCGTTGCCGATCATGTGATAGGGTCAGCTGACCCGGACGTGTCTGCGGCGGGTTCCGGACATGTGGATAGCGTTGTCTCGTTGCGCGGCAACGGGACATGCACAGGAGAGACCAGGGAACGCCGGGCCGTGCACCATTGAACCACCAATGTGAAGTAAGTTCTTATGTATCTTACGATATTATAATTACTATTTCAAGCGGATTGGTCTCTTGTTTTTAAACCACTACATGCACAGGTGCACTTTATCAGGGTAATCATGTGTTTTATATGATTATACGATATATTTTATTGTCACTTTCCACATATACATTGATTTTTTTTATATCTCAGCACATGATGTTTGTAAATTTGTGATATGAAATTTTTCCTACGATTTGTTACACATTATTGATTAATTGATATTTGAGTATGGCACATTGCATTTTGGGTATATATACTCCCTTGCTGACACAATGTTTGTAGCTTGAAAAAGACTGCAATGAGCAGTTGAAACGTCGCTTTGTGGGTTAATAAAGAGGGTTCACTATTCACCGCCACTTGGAGTGCTGCCTCGTCTTTGGTAAATATATATATATATATATATATATATATATATATATATATATATTATGAGACTTCTACTGTAGAGGAATACTTACTACTAGTAAGTAATTCTATACAGTAGAAGTCTCATATTTAATTTTTTAGTGATTGGCTGTGCAACTATATAGTGTAGTGGTTAAAGTTGCAAAAGCTGAGTTTCTAGCCATAATATATTTACACATATTATTATATATTTAGAATATATAATATATATTATAATATAGTTAAATATATTATGTCTAAAAACATTAATAGTAGTCTCCCACATACATATATTTTTTTGTAATTACTCATTTATTTTGTGCCATATATTTTTTACAATTACTAAAAAAAAATATAAATCTAAATTAACTTCTGTTTCTGAAGAAGCTTGTGATGGGATTTGAACTCCCAAGCTTATTGTGAGGAATTTGTCTCCTTTATAAATTGCACCAACAACATGAACATGAGGTTCACCCTTAATTTCGGGGGAGATTCTTTAGAGTTTCTGGATGTTCATATCGCACCCCTGACGAAGCGATTTTGAAACCTGGGTTGGGTGACAAACTGGAAACTAGTTTTAACATTTGTTATGCCTATGATTCTTTTAAACCTTGTGAGTATAATAAAAAACTGATAAGGAACATTCTTTGCGGTGCTTCACTATTGATTTGCTCTTTTTGTTCTAACCATTATAGGGAGACGGGCAACATAGGAGAAACTAACAACATTTGAGGTGTTGAGCACTGATACATTTGTTGGAATGGTTGAAAGAGTACCTATCGAAGATCAGCACAGTTTCTTTCTTGTGAAGTGAAACTAAGTGTGAACAGGACCCACCACACCCGTAACCTGCAGTGCTAACGGTAGGATTGACAATTTGGAATTCATTACTTGTGTTAACTATTTTCAGTGTATTGCATATGCAGAGAAAAAAATATATAAATACCGACCAGAGAGGAAATTGTGTCCTAAGGCTGCTTTCACAAAATATTTGTGATTTGGTCAGTGATTTACATCAGTGATTGAGCAAAAACCAAGTGCAGATCAAAAACACAGAACAGGTGCAGATCTTCCCATTAGCATACAATACAACACAGTGCGGTCGTGATCCATTCGAGTCACAGTCAGCTGCGGTCCAGAACCACACGACCAATTAGGTCACAGCTTACTGATATTTAACTAATGAAAACCACACCGTATAGGAGGTCTAAATTCTTAATGGCTGCGTGGCACATTCAATACCAAGCGCCCATTAACAATGCAGACCACCTATACAGTGCAGCCTTCATTAGTTAAATATTAGGCAGCTACGGCCTAATTGTCCACACGGTTCTTGACCATAGCTGGATGCAACCCAAACAGATCACTACTAAGCCATGTAGTTGTACCCCATATTTTTTGTGTGGGAATTGCAATCACTGTTTGAAGTCACTGATCAAACACTGACCAAACACTGTGTGAAAGTTGTCTAAGGCATGTCTCACTATGGCTACTTTCTATATACTCTTTATTAAAATGTTCTACCATTTTTGCTCTGTAGAGTGTAAGTAAATCCCTCATCTATCTGCTACAGCTTCTACATCTGACATAAATCCCTCTGAGCTCTGTTTCTGTTTCTGATGGCTCCCTCTATTCTCCCTTTCAATTCTCTTCATGTCTAAGATAGCAGCAGGAGTTTGTACATGGCAGATGAGTGGAGGGGGAGAGGGTGATCCAAGGAATTCAGTTCACACAGGCTGTAGAAAGCACACACAAGGAGGTTTTCTGGAATATCACAGCAGCATCCTGGACACACAGACCCAATATATATTTCTACGAGGGACACACACCTAAGAAAAGTCTAAATCGCAGACTGCAAACTAAATATCAGAGGGAATGAAAATAAATTAAAAGAGTTTTCTGAGATTTTACAACTGATGACCCACCCTCAGGATAGGTCATCAGTATCTGATCCGACACCCCGGAACCCCACCGATCAGCTGTTTGAGAAGGCACCAGCACCTTCTGTGAGCAATGGTTTTCTCTGTGCCTACCAAGCACACAGCTGTGTTGGACCCCAACCGGTCAGATACTAATGACTTATCCAGAGTATAGGTCATCAGTATTAACATCTCATATAACCCCTTTAAGGAATAAAGGTTGCAGCATGAAAATTTATGAAGTGTTTTTTGTTTTTTTCTCATCATGGTAACCAGTAAAAATAACTTTAATATTATGGGGAGCAATAAGTAAACAGGGGGGAAAAGTAGTTATATAATCAATAGACTACACTGTTCTTTAGGCAATATGCTTAGTGGTTACAACTTATACAAGAGGCAACTAGCTTAGTGGTTACAGGCTCATGTATGTCAACAAGCATGCACTTATAGTCTATCAATGAGAGCATAATGATAGTCAGAGGCAAAAGGTTAAATTCAAAAATTGTGGGGGGAGGGGGGGGATTAATCAGAGACCAGCATTTTACACAGGTCTGTGATATACCAATTTGCTGCTGGAAGGTTCTCCTGTAAATTAACCCTAAATCTAACCCTAAAAAAGACACATATTCAGGGTATGCTGCTAACCCCCCAACCTCCCTATGCACCACTTTTCAGAAAATTGGCAAAGGTAGCAGAGAAACGCCACTTACTACAAAAGTTGACACAAGTGGTGTTTTAAAAGTTGCAAACATGGAGTGGCCATTGTTTTTATTGGTGTCAATGTACAATGTGCTCCATAACCAATCACGGTGTGTTTCAAATTATACAATATGCAGTGTGCTTTAATACATATACAAGTGCAGCACCCATCAACCTCCTGGTCTGGCTACAGGACTTTCAGTAGTGATTGAATGTCATCAAATGCTGACTGTGACATCAGTACACAGCAATATAGACCTCTTTACTATGGCTATAGTATACAGCTTGTTTTACCCATAGTAGTGCACTTACACTTTACCTTTTGTTGCTGGTGTGTCACAATGGCTTAAAGGCATATCACATGGCAGAGGTCGTAGCGTATCCAATTTATAAGAACATTTTGGGATTCCCATATGAATTGCACGATTTTGGAAGACATCAGTGCATATTCATGGTCATTCAACTTAGCATCAAATACCTGCTCTTTTAGAGTTTCTTTTTTATTATTGTATTTGTAGACCCACAACTTACAAGAACCTTTTCTTCTTATAGAAACTGATTTCACAACCTGCTATAATGCTCCTTATATAACTCCCTCCACTCACTTATGAGATAAAGCCATTCATTGGACAAGCAAGATCATTTTATTCCCTTTAAATGTATTTATTAATTGTATTTAGATGTGACACAGTAGCATAGTTTATATGGCTGAAAAAAAGACATCTGTGCCTCTAGTTAAGTATGTTATCCTGCAAAGCTGGAGGTCAAAACCAACTTTCCTAATTTTAGGAAAAAAAATTATTTCATGACCCAAATCTGGCGGTCAGAATAACTTTCTGGATCAATAACTTTATGGATCAATAACCCTCCCGCAGGCAGGGAGTTCCATAGTCTCACTGCTCTTACCATAAAGAATCCTCTTCTATGTTTGTGTAGAAACCTTATCTCCTCTAGACACAAAGAATGTCCCCTTGTCACAGTCACAGTCCTGGGTATAAATAGATGATGGGAGAGATCTCTGTACTGACCCCTGATATATTTATAAATAGTTATGTCACTGCAATTCAGAACAAGTCCCAAACTAGGGGACTACACCTCGCTTGTCTGTGGGATTCAAATTAATTAATAAGTTCTCCCCATGTGCAAGGGGATGGGGTCAACCTAAGAATCAAAGACCCAGACACTTTGCTGGTTAAATGACTATCTGCCAGGCAATGCCCGTAGAGTCTATTTTATTAGTTGTACATCGTGGACATAACCACCCCCCTTTTAGCCATCAATTTTAATATGTCTAATCCCAAGTATTTATTAAAGCAACCAATCAGAAGCATAATGTTATGGAAAAATATGTGTAGACACACACAGACATGACTCATATCTGCAAAAGTCCCTGTATATTTCATAATGTCAGATGCAAGAAGTTCCCTATTTGTGATATCTATCTAACTTCCTAAGAGAATCAAAAGAACAAAAGAAAAACTATATTTCTCAATTATAGATGTTATATCAGTCAGACATTGGAACATAAAACCTCAAAATGGAGATTATTTGACAATTAAGTACAATAAGCACTATTCATGTTCATTAACCAATTAATTTCTTTCACATTTTCCTTCTTGAAAATAATTTGCTAATTTCCCCAAGAGAGTTTCCTCATTGACTACATTTAGTTTAAACCAGGGCCTATGGGCATTTATTAACTGAGGTGTACCCTTCAGGATGGACATTATATCTGTTCTCACCTGGGGAGGCGAAGGAGACACAGGTGAGCAAGTTTTTTCCTTCTCTTGAACACAGCCTGCTTAGGTATCCAGAGGATTCCCCCCAATGACTAAATTCTGACTGGATTCCCCAGATCAGGGCTAATAAGCCATTTATCATCTATGGTAGACTCCACTGGACACCCAGATCCTCTCCTTGCACTTTCCATCAAGTTATTTCCTGGAGAGGCACAGGAAAACAGTTAGGAGGCGAGGCAAGTATCCCATAATTCAGAGTTTATCATGTCTAGATTTCCATAGCAGGATCATCTGAATCTCTGAATCATCAGGCTCAGTGTTCGCAGGTGTCATGCGGATATATATATATATATATATATATATATATATATATATCCTCTATTGTAGCTTCTAATTACAGTTGGTTTGTGAAATTGTGATGATAAAATCTTCCCCCTGATCTTACTGTCAATTTAGATAAAGTTAGAATTGCCACAATTATCTCAATCCTTTTATAATGGTAACATCAACTACCAGCCCACCATTTTTTTTAACTAAACCAGTTAACTGGCTTTAACCAACATGGCAAATCAGTCTAGTCGGTAGGCCATTCTTCCTTAGAATTAGCGGCTCTATAAATTTCCCTTAACCTCTTAGCATGTTCTATATCAGCAACCACCCACCCCCCAAACCATATCATCCTCATCATGGCATGTGCACCATACATTTGGTCTTATTTGTTTCTCTTTCCCAACAAAATCTGTTTCGGTAACTGCTATTATGGAACACCTTTTTGTTCTCAGACTCAAGCCCCAGTGATGATTGGCAAAGGTGTAGACTGCTGAGTGCTGAGGTGGCAGCCATCTATATGGATTTGTTTCACATACAACATATATATTATGGTGGAAAAAACATTTCCTGACCATTCACCACTGTTTTAAGACACTGTTAGTGGAATTGGGACACAACTTACAACATAATGAACATAATGTGGGTGCAGATGCAATGCCCAAACTCTACCCTATGATTTGATCATGAGATCTCCCCTTAGTTATCTTTTTTTCTAAAGTGAATAACCCTAATTTTAATAATCTTTGAGGGTACTGTAGTCCACCCATTCCAGTTATTACTTTAGTTGGCCTTCTCTGAACCCTCTCCAGCTCTGCTATGTCTGCCTTGTTCACAAGAGGCAAGTACTGTACACAGTATTCCATGTGTGGTCTGACTATTGATTTGTAAAGTGGCAGAACTAAGTACTCATCATGGGCGTTTATGCCCCTTTTGATGCAACCCATTATCTTTTTAGATAGCTTAGTTTTTTGTCCAGCGAAATTCCTTATTCCTTTTCCATGTCAGTGTTACCAAGTGTTTTACCGTTTAGCATGTACGGGTGACTTCTCATATTCCTTCCCATATTCATAACCTTACATTTGTCAGTGTTAAACCTCATCTGCCACTTCTCTGCCCAAGTCTCCAATCTATACAGATCCCTCTGTAGAAGTGTACTGTCCTCTTTTGTGTCAGTTACTTTTAGTATTGGTTGAAAAATTGATAATTTACTGTGTAAACCTTCTACAAGATCATTAGTAAATCTTTTTAAGAGAACAGGGCCCAATGCAAACCCCTGAGGTACACCACTAGTCACAATCACCAAATCTGAGCATGCTAACAAAAATGCAAAAGAATAAGGATGCTAGTAATAATATTAATACTATTAATTACCTTAATTTCTACACCTAAAATTTAACTGCAAAATTGCAAATCAGTTTTGGTTATCTTTAAAGGGTGTTTCGGTTGTTTCAAGTTATCCTCTATTGACAGTCTGTGCTCTGCCCAAGTCTCCAATCTATACAGATCCCTCTGTAGAAGTGTACTGTCCTCTTTTGTGTCAGTTACTTTTATTGACAGTCTGTGCTCTGCCCAAGTCTCCAATCTATACAGATCCCTCTGTAGAAGTGTACTGTCCTCTTTTGTGTCAGTTACTTTTAGTATTGGTTGAAAAATTGATAATTTACTGTGTAAACCTTCTACAAGATCATTAGTAAATCTTTTTAAGAGAACAGGGCCCAATGCAAACCCCTGAGGTACACCACTAGTCACAATCACCAAATCTGAGCATGCTAACAAAAATGCAAAAGAATAAGGATGCTAGTAATAATATTAATACTATTAATTACCTTAATTTCTACACCTAAAATTTAACTGCAAAATTGCAAATCAGTTTTGGTTATCTTTAAAGGGTGTTTCGGTTGTTTCAAGTTATCCTCTATTGACAGTCTGTGCTCTGTTATCTCCAAAACACCCATAGAAATGAATAGAGCAGCAGCGCGCATGTGTAACCAGTCACTCCGGTCATTTCAAGGGGGCTGCAGGGTACGGGGCCTCCGTGATCGTGTGGGTCCCAACAGTAATAGTTATCTTCTATTCTGTGGATAGGGGATAGCTTGAAAATAACCAGAATGCTCCTTTAATTGTGGTTCCCTAACTTCTGTGATGCACATTACGACAAATAAGATCTCCCTGCATTTCAATGGGGCTATGCATGACACTTACAATAAAAAAAAAAAAACATGCTTCATTAAATTTTGTGCTTCTGCAGAAAACATTGATGAACTTCAGATAACTTAAGATAATATTATTTACAAACCCAAAAATGCAACTTTTCACATTTGGTACTTTCTAGTTTATTCCTTCACATTGTTCAGACACAATACTGTTGTTCATACACAATACATTTGGTGCAGCAAGGTTATCATGTATGTAGCTCGTAAAATGTGGGTTTAGGTCACTTTTTTTTTCTCCATATTAATGTTATCAACATCTTTGAAAGGAAATTTAGAAGTAGTACGGTTCTAGAGGTATAAATACATGCAATAAAAAATATATATATAAAGTAGCAATTCTGATCTAATTAGAAAGTAGCTTTAAGCTTGCTATATAGTTTGTTAATAAACAAACAAACAACACCTGTAACATATAATATAATATTAATGCACAAAACCTGTTTTGTTTCCGTCTCATGATTATTTTCCATGGCTAAACTACTGGTGTCTGCATATATTTATTTGTGATTTATAATGTCATTTAATGCACCTAAGAATCTTGCACAAGGGTCATATATCTTCATGGAATAGACTGAATATATTTATAGAAGCTATGGCAAAAAAGGGAAGGTCAAGAAGAAAGCTATGCATACAATGTACACTTTAAATTATTAGCTTGTGTTTATTAAACAGTGTTATTGTTTCTATGATATATATATATATATATATATATATATATATATATATATATATATCTAATTAGCTGAAGGACCTGGCGTTGCCTGGGATAGTAAATAACTGTTCTTAGCTATAACAAAATAATAGATTGGGTTAACAAAAAGAACATTTTGCACATAAAAATCACAAACCAAAGGCAGAAATTTTATTATGAAAAATCAAAAAGTAAAGTAATAAAATTATTTAATATCATATATTCAACACCACAGATATGCAACACAGATTTACTAAATGATTACCCAAGTAATGTGAAGTAATTTATCTGCAACTCCTTATTCCAGAGCCTTTTGATAATGTCACACACAGATGTGGGTGGGAAGTGACCACTGAGCTCAACCCACTCCCCTGTCCCTGCCTACTTGCCTCGCATGTCCTAGCGACAAGGGACAACTGGTCGACAAACCCGAACTTGAATAGGTGCAGGGAAGATGGACAAGACAAACAACAGAGAGGTCAAACGGGCCAAGTCAAACACCAAGAGAGCAGCTAGGTACCAGAGGAGCAAGCGGAGAATCGTCAGGAGGAAGCCGGAGTCAAAACCAGGAGGGAGCGCCAAGACCAAGGGAGCAGGCAAACGGATAGTCAAAACACGAGCAGGAAACCAACACACCAGGTAGGTATGATTACAGGAACAACCTAAATAACAGGCAATTTGTTATGCTTGCGGGGTCATGTGATGCGGCCAGCGTCACCTGACTCCTAAATACCAATACAACCAAGCACTGAGTGAGTAGCTGGGCACTCAGCCCTAGTGCGGTTACCACGGAAGCGGGTAATGCCGGGCCCGCTGATGACGCGGGCGCACCCCGGCCATCCCCACCTCCTGTAACCATGCAAAGAGCGCACCGTGACAGTACCCCTCTTTTTAAGCGGGGCCACAGGACCCAAGGCCTAAGGCGACAGCTTCTTAGGATGTTCTACATGAAATTTCTTAACAAGTCTAGAGGCATGAACATCCTTATCTGGTACCCATGACCTTTCCTCGGGTCCATAGCCTTTCCAGTGCACCAGGTACTGTAAAGAGTTACAGACTCTCCTAATATCCAATATATTGGAAACCAAAAACTCCACGGAATCATTAACTAGTACCAGCGGCGGAGCGGACTTTGAAAGGAACAACAGGTGCAATATGTCTTTTAAGCAGAGATTTGTGGAAGATGTCATGGTTGTGGAAAGACTCGGGCAGTCTCAACCTAAAAGATACTGGGTTAATCACCTCCATAATCTTGTGGGACCTATAAGGCAAAGTGCAAACTTTTTGGAGGCCACCTTAAGAGGCAAATTCTTCAAAGACAGCCACACCTTCTCCCCAACCTGAAAATCCATTTCTAGGTTTGACTGAACCCGAGCCCAAACTGTGCACAGTTCTGATGAGACCTCATCTGCCTCGGGGGTTAGATGAGGAGACGGTTGACCCAGAATGAAAACGAGGATCAAAACCATAATTACAAAAGAATGGGGAGAAACCAGCGGAGGAATTAACATTGTTTATCGCAAATTCTGCCAAAGGAAGGTACTTAACCCACAAGTGTTGATCATCGGAGACTTATGACCTGAGAAACTGTTCCACAGACTGATTAAGGCATTCAGTCTGCCCGTTACTCTCAGGATGATAGGCAGATTAGAAAGACAATGAGATCTGGCAACTCTGACAGAAGGATTTCCAAAATCTAGACACAAACTGGACACCCCTGTCAGATAGAATATTCTCGGGAGTACTGTGAAAACGTACAATTTGTTATACAAATACAGAGGCCAGAGTCTTAGCATTAAGAAGCTTAGAAAGAGGAATAAAATGTACCATCTTGCTAAACCTATCAACCACTACCCAAACCACAGTTTAACCCTCCGCAGGTGGCAGGTCCATGATGAAGTCCATAGAAATATGAGACCATGGTCTACTGGGAATAAGTGGGGGTCGCAACTCACCAGTAGGGCGAGTTCTAGGGGTTTTAGACTTGGCACAAACCTCATAGGCTGACACATAGGACTTGACATCCTTGAATAGAGTGGGCCACCAGTAAGACCTTGATACCAGCTCTCTAGTACCCTCGATACCAGGATGTCCACACAAAACAGAATCATAGCACTCACCCAACAGCCGGAGACAAAATTGTTTGGGGACAAACAAATTATATGTTGGTGTGGGTGCCGGGGCCAGATGTTGTTCTGTCTTAATAAGAGCCGTAAGATCTTGGGAAAAGGCTGCTAAAAAGACATTAGCTGGCAGTATGGTTTCAGGCGGTGCGTCCGCAGGCTGAAACACACACATTCTTACTTCCTTACCTGAAAGTGATGGAGAAATTAAAACGTGTAAAAAACAACGCCCATCTGGCTTGACGGGGATTCAACTTCTTAGGAGATTTAAGAAACATTAGATTCTTGTGATCAGTGACAACTGTGACACAATGTTTAGCCCCTTCAAGAAAATGTCTCCACTTCTCAAACGCCAATTTAATGGCTAGCAATTCACGATTCCCCACGTCATAATTTCTCTCAGTGGGAGAAAATTTTCTGGAAAAGAAGGTGCAAGGCCTTAAATTGGTAAGACTAGAGGGACCTTGTGAGAGGACCGCCCCAACTCAGTCCTCGGAGGCATCCCCCTCACAATGAAAGGTCTATCTTGATCCAGCTGAATCAAAACAGGAGCTACTGAAGAACTTTTTAAGAGTTTCAAATGCTTCAATAGCTTCAACAGACCAGTTCTCCAGATCCGCCCCGTTTTGAGTGAGGTCGGTCAAGTGTCTAGCAATTACCAATTTTTTTTTCTTTTTATAAATCTACAGTTATAATTAGTGACACCCAAAAAACGTTGTAAGGTCTTTAATGACGTTGGCCTTACCCAATCCATAATCACTAATACCTTGCTAGGATCCATTTTAAAGGTGTGAGGTGTGAGAACATGCCCGAGAAATAATATCTCTTGTACCTCAAAAACAAATTTTTCATGTTTGGCAGCCAATTGATTCTTCCTCAAAGTCTCCAACACTTGTTTAACATGAAACACGTGAGACTCAAGATTAGGGGAAAAAATCAAGACATCATTAAGTAGATAATCACAAATTTACCCAAGAATTCTCTGAAAATATCATTCAATACATTTTGGAACACAGCTGGGGCAAATAGCATTACAAGATACTGGAAGTGTCCAGCTGGGGTATTGAAAGCTGTCTTCCATTCATCTCCCTCCTTAATTCGAATTAAGTTATATGCCCCCTTCAAATTAATTTTAGAGAACCAGGAAGCCACTAGTACTTCATTAAACAAATCGGGAGTCAACGGGAGGGAGTTTTGATTCTTAATCGTAATCTTATTTAATTTCCGATACTCAATATAAGGTCTGAGGCCTCCATTCTTCTTTTTAACAAATAAGAATCCCGCCCCCATAGGAGATACAGAATGCCTAATGTGCCCTTTAATGAGACTTTTTTTTAACATAATCTTCCATGGCCTTGCGTTCAGGCTTAGTAAGATTATAGATGTGTCCCTTGGGAAACCTGGCACCCTCTACCAATTCAATGGTGCAATCATAAGATCGATGGGGCGGCAGAGACTCAGGGTTTGAGGAGGAGAACACATCCATATATTCCTTAATGATTAGAGGCAATATATCGGATTGTGCGGAGACCCCAGCTTGAACCACAGACAAGAAGGAGTCGCATTTTAACCCCCATTTCACCAGTTCTCCCTTGGTCCAGTTGATAGTGGGGTTATGTAGTTGAAGTCAAGGCATCCCCGGTACTATCTCTACTGGTACGTTTTCAAAAATTAACAGGGAGCATATTTCGGAGTGACACACCCCCACAGTCAAGGCTATCTCAGAGGTGAAAAACTTCAGGGTACCACCCACCAGGGGGGTGGAATTGATAGCCATGATATAAATGGGAGCAGGTAGTGTCAAAATTGGGATGCCCAACCCTAGTGCAAATTTATGATCAATAAAGTTGGCAGTGGAGTTGAGCGAACAGGAACTGTACCGGGTTCGTACCGAATTTTAGGATGTTCGGGACATGGACCCAAACCCAAACATTTTTATAAAAGTTCGGGTTCGGGTCCGTTGTTCAGCGATTCTTCCTGCTTTTTGAAAGGCTGCAAAGCAGTCAATCAGCAAGCGTTTTACATCTTTGCCCTACTACTAATGGCATGGCTTTGATTGGCTGAGTGCAGCATGTGACCCAGCCTCTTTATAAGCTGCCGCACGTCCCTCTGCTGCTGTTAGAATAGGAAAAGCTTGCTGCTGGTACTCTCAGGGAGAGATTAGGAAAGAAATCTGTTGAACCTGGTGGTTTGAAATCTTCAAGCTACAGCAATTATTGAGGGAAAGTGCTACTGCAATTCTACATTTTTGTAGCCAGCCCTGAGCCCAGTGATACTGCAAAGTGTTTTTTTTATCCATCTGTTACTGAGGTGGGGGTCGGCGTCCATTTTAGCCATTCCAGTGTCCTTGGAACTGCATGTGACCTACATGTGTGCCAGCCTGCCAGGGACATCAGTCTAATCATTTTTGGTAGCTCAGTGAAGGAAAAAATCCTTTTTTCTGGCAGGTCAAGTCCCCTACAATACTTTTTGTATAATTTAGGGTTGACATAGTCCATTTCTGTAGTCTGGGGAAAAAATCTTTATTGTGGTGCTATAGAGCACTTGTGCATACAACACACCAAAACTTATTTTCAATTTCAGTAGTGAAATGGTGCATCAGTGTATTTTTTTGAAAAAAAGTGGTATTCTTGGTCCACAAAGCAGTTGTGAATACAGTGTACAAATACCTATTTTACATTTCTGCATTAAAATAGTGCATCAGCGTATTTTTTGGGGAAAAAAAAAGCAGTATTCCTGGTCCGCAAAGCAGTTTAAAATACACCGCCCAAATACCTATTTTACATTTCTGCAGTGAAATACTGCATCAGTGTAATTTTGGGAATAAAAGCGGTACTCCTGGTCCACAAAGCTGTTGTGCATACAGCGTACATATACATACCGTATTTTTCGCCCTATAAGACGCACCGGCCAATAAGACGCACCTGGGGTTTTTGGGGAGGAAAATAAGAAAAAAATTTTTTAACCAAAAGGTGTGCTTTTGGAACTAATGGTGGTCTGTGGATGGCACTATTATGGGGGATCTGTGGATGTCACTGTTATGGGGGGGATCTGTGAAGGACACTGTTATGGGGGATCTGGGGATGGCACTGTTATGGGGGATCTGGGGATGACGTACTGTTACGGGGGATCTGGGGATGACGTACTGTTATGGGGGATCTGGAGATGACACACTTATGGGGGGGTCTGAGGATGACGCACTGTTATGGGGGATCTGTGGGTGACGCAATGTTATGGGGGATCTGTGACTGACACTGTTATGGGGGATCTGTGACTGACACTGTTATGGGGGGTCTGTGAAGGATACTGTTATGGGGGATCTGTGAAGGATACTGTTACAGCCCCCCTGTAACAGTATCCTTCACAGATCCCCCATAAAAGGGCTGGCACTGTTAAGGGGATCTGTGGATGGCACTGTTATGGGGGATCTGTGGATGGCACTGTTATGGGGGTCTGTGGATGGCACTGTTATGGGGGATCTGTGGATGGCACTGTTATATATGTGTCATCCACAGACCCTCCCCACCCCATAACAGTGCCATCCACAGATCCCCCATCCCATAACAGTGCCATCCACAGACCCCCTCCCCCCATAAAACTGAGCGAGCGGGGAGGGACTAGGAGGAGGAGCTAGGGGCCGGCAATTGCGGAGGGGCCGGTGCAGTGACTGTACCCGGCCCCCCTGCTCCAGTGCTGCACTAATAAAATATAAGGTATCTAAATCAATTAAAAGTTCTGGTCCATGCCCCCCACCCCTAATATTACCGACACACGGCTTGTTCAGTTGATAGCAGGCATTCCGGGCGGCCGGTGCGTCACTCACTGACGTCCAAGCCTGCGCCACCTGATTCATTCATAAAGTAGGCGGCGCAGGCACGTGACGTGCCTCCCCCTTCCTGCAATGCCTGAGCAATATTGTACTTCCTACAGCTAAGGCTCCTGTTGTTCCTGCACTCGATATCCTGCTTATGACCTCTGCCTGTATCCTGACCTCGTCTCTGCTTGATCCTCTTGTACCTCGCTGCTCTCAAGTTAAAGACCCGGACTGTCGACCTTGCCTCTGTCTGCTGTGCAGATCGTTGCACCAGCTCCACCTGGACTAACTCAGCTTTGCTGTTCTCACAGCACTAGCTCTGCTATACCGCTTGCTCAGCTCAGCATTATCCTGCGGCTGTCTGCTATATTGCCTGTTTCCCCGGTGCTAGCATCCGGGCTTTCTGGCCTGCCCGGCCAGCTGCCACTTAACCGGGACCACTCTTGCGGTAGCGACCTGGTGTCTCCCCTGCATCTGAGTCCAGCTTCCGCATCCTGGAGCGGGATAAAGGGTGAAAACCAGGGGGACACTGAGACTCCTCTCCCAAGTTTGGCCCAAAGCCAAACCGGTAAGTGGCACAGTGGGTCCACACCCTTTGATCCGTTACAGCAGTGACATACTGCATTTCTGTAGTTTGTTGCTAAAAACACTGGTTTTGTGATACATAGCAGATGTGAAGCCTTCCCTGTATTTCAGTCATTTAAAGTAACCCTTTGAACTTCGCATTTACATAGTTGGGTGCAAACACACTGGTTTTGTGGCAGATAGCACTTTTGCGGTGTACGCTGCATGTCTGACAGTCAAATAAAACCGTTCTGTTTTTACATTGTTGGTTTGAAAAATTAAATTTTTGGTGATAGTGAAATAATTGTATTGAATTGCTCCATTACACTGTTGTGTGACCTAAAGAAATGTATTCTGTTTATGACACGGGCACTGCCTTACTGTATAGTGAACTTAATTGTTGACTATTGGCAGTTAAATGCAGCAGCCTCTTATGCTTCTTTATGACTCTGCTGGCAGGGTTTCCCAGGGCCATAACCATAGTCCTGCACCAGAAGTTGAAGAGATTGAGTGCACGGATGCCCAACCACTTAGGTTTGAGGATGGGGACAGGGGAATACCATGGCAGCACTTCTATAAAGATGACAAAACAGGTGCAAACCGCTGCGGCTTTCTGGGGTGTGCAGACCGAAAAAGAGGGCAAGGGTAAAGACCGGGTGGAAGATGATGTTGAGAACAATGAGGTCCTACACCCCAAAATTTACCACAGAAATCCATTTTTTTTCATGGGTGGTGATAAAATCATAGTTTATTATGCCAAGAATTAACTTTGCGGCCTGTGCTGCATATGTGCCGCGGACAATAATATAGTTAATCGGTCTGGGAGTTCAGGTGTTGACATATTCCAATTATTTGCTGTCAAGTAACCCTCACTGCATAGATGAAAGTGACCAAAAATGTGAATAATCCTCTTTTAAATTGTGGGTGCAATATTACCATTTTTGCTGGGTACAAGGCCCTGCACTGCATAGGTGACAGTGATCGAAAATGTGAATAATCCTCTTTTAAATTGTGGGTGCAATATTACCATTTTTGCCAGGTACAAAGCCCTGCACTGCATAGGTGACAGTGACCGAAAATGTGAATAATCCTCTTTTAAATTGTTGGGTGCAATATTACCATTTTTGCTGGGTACAAAGCCCTGCTATGCATAGATGACAGTGAGTGAAAATGTGAATAATCCTCTTTTAAATTGTGGGTGCAATATTACCATTTTTGCCAGTTACAAAGCTCTGCACTGCATGGGTGACAGTGAGCGAAAATGTGAATAATCCTCTTTTAAATTGTTGGGTACAATATTGCCATTTTTGCTGGGTACAAAGCCCTGCTATGCATAGGTGACAGTGACCGAAAATGTGAATAATCCTCTTTTAAATTGTTGGGTGCAATATTACCTTTTTTGCCAGGTACAAAGCCTTGCTATGCATAGGTGACAGTGACCGAAAATGTGAATAATCCTCTTTTAAATAGTTGGGTGCAATATTACCATTTTTGCTGGGTACAAAGTCTTGCTATGCATAGGTGACAGTGACCGAAAATGTGAATAATCCTCTTTTAAATTGTTGGGTGAAATATTACCATTTTTGCCAGGTACAAACGACTTCGCTGCCTAACTGTCAGGGAAATTACAATTGGTGGTTACATTCTTGCATGACATAAAGCCTTTTTGGGCTGTGAAGCCAAAGTTAGTCACCAACAACATGTTTTATTATTTTTATTTTTTTAAATAAATTGCTGTAGACCCCAAAACATTGGGAAAATATAAAAAATAAAACAAAGTGTAAGTGCACGGTAGTATAACAATGGTTTGGTGTGGCCAGTATACATGTCTATTCTGCATAAGGTACAAACAAATCCTATGGGATGCCTGGTTCTTTTTAATAAACGAAAGCTTGCCCACATTGGCTGTGGACAGTCGGCTGCGCTTGTCTGTGATAATGCCCGCAGCCATGATAAACACACGTTCAGACAATACAGTGACTGCATGGTAGGCCAGCACCTCCAAGGCGTAACGGGCAACCTCAGGACATGTGCCCAATTTGAAGACCCAGAGGTTGAATGGGGCAGACCCAGTGGGGTAGCTAGAAATGATTGGGCACCACAGGTAATATTTGACTGGAGCCCCCCCTCCCACAGTAATTTTTGCGCATCCCCTTCCTTTCATGCCGCCATTCCTACTACTAAAGATCTACTAAAGATCGCTCAGACCAGGCCCAGCAACTGTTCCATCCACTTTCTACACTGTCTGTACTGCCACTCAATATAGTTTCATTGAATAATACTGTTGAGGGGGCCCTGACAAAGTTTTTCAGTCCTCCTCCTCCTGGATGGGCCCTTTCTAGGTCAGGGCCCCAAAGCAGTAGCTTCTCCTTCTTCCCCTGTAGCTATGCCTCTGGGTAGACCCATCAGTCAGTACGTGTACTGTTCCACCATGTTGCTGAAATGCTGCCTCCTGCTAAGATGTTCCAGCTCTGCTGGTGGTGCAGGTTGTTGTGGCGTGATGACAAAGCTTTTCCACATTTCGCCCCTGATAACCCTGCCTTCTGAGGTGTTGGTGGTGACCCAGCTGTGTTGGCGACTTCTTTCTCCTACTCCTCTGCCTTCACCTTGTGCTTCCACGGTGTCAGGTGTGAATGCCATCAGCAGCGTGTCTACTGGCGAGCGCATCTTCCTATCACACTCCAGTGAGGGAATTAAGGATGGCACGTTGTCCTTGTAAAGGGGATTCAGCAGAGTGGCCACCCAGTAATCAGCACAAGTTAGAAAGTGGCAGTAACTGGGCGGTTGTTGCGCATTCACTGCAGCATGTAGTCGCTCATATGTGCCAGGCTGCCCAGAGGCAAGCTGTCCTCTTTGAGGGAGGTGTATCGTCTGTGTCCTCTGAACCCCCTAGCGTTCCTCCTACTCCTCCTTATCCACCTCATCCTCCAGAACTGTGTCCTGGCTGGACAACTGTTCGACAAACCCTAACTTGTGTAGGTGCAGGGAAGTTGGACAAAACAAACAACAGAGAAGTCAAACGGGCTGAGTCAAACACCAAGAGAGCAGCTAGGTACCAGAGGAGCAAGCGGAGAATCGTCAAGAGGAAGCCAGAGTCAAAACCAGGAGGGAACGTCAAGACCAAGGGAGCAGACAAACGGATAGTCAAAACACAAGCAGGAGACCAACACTCCAGGTAAGTATGATCACAGAAAGGATCTAAATAGCAGGCAATCTGTGTCCAGCAGACTGCCTGTTTAAACAAAGCGCTTGTGCAGTAATGTGACGTGGCCAGCATCACCTGAATCATGAATACCAATACAGCCAAGTGCCGAGTGAGCATCTCGCACTCAGTCCTAGTGCAGTTACCATAAAAGTGGGAGACACCGGGCGCGCTGATGATGTGGGCACGCCCCGGCCGTCACCGCCTCATGGAACTGCGCATAGAGCGCACTGTGACAGATAAATGACATTCTTCAATTTTCCTTCCGGTGCAAAGATGAACAGATTTTTGGCAGTTCCAACTTTTGTACAAGCCATATAAAGCTGACCGTGAGAAAAGCATGGAGATTGAAAATTGATTCCTGCTACTTTGAAGGATTGTCCCTGAACCTTGTTGATGGACATTGCAAATGCCAGACAAACTGGAAACTGGAGGCGTTTAAAATCAAAAGGCAAATCAGATGAAATTAGTGGAATTGCTGAAATAAAAACCTCCTCTCCTTTGGCACATCCTGTCAAAATGGTTGCTTCAATTACATATCGAAACAGGTTCTTAATCAAGAGTCTTGTTCCATTACAAAGCTTTGGTGGATCCGAATTTCTCAACAGCAAAATAGGTGCTCCAGGTTTAAAAAAGAGGTTGTGAGGAGGGAGTCCTTGTGGCTCCAAGGAGTCACTGTATCTACTGACTTCTAGGTTCTGCACACACCGGGAAGGAGACTTAGAATTTGAAGATTGATCTTGTTGCTTTAGCTACATTAAGTTCCCTGTCACGGATGCAGTGCACATGCACACCACACAAAAAAATGGGTATATGTCACCCATTGAAATAACAGATGGATTAACTATATTAATTTCCCTGTCATGGATGCCGTACAGGTTTACCTCACACAAAAATATGGGTATATGTCACCCACCGAACTAACAGACAGATTAACTATATTAATTTCCCTGCTACGGATGCAGTGCAGGTGTACCTCACACAAAAAACGGATATATGTCACCAATTGAACTAATAGATGATTTAGCTATATTAATTTGCCTGTCATGGATGCAGTGCAGGTGTACCTCACACCAAAAATGGGTATATGTCACCCATAGAGTTGAGCGGACACCTGGAAGTTAGGGTTCACCGAGTTCGGCTAAACTTCCCCGAAAAAGTCTGTGTTCGGGACCCGAACTTGACCCCGAAACCCATTGCAGTCAATGGGGACCCGAACTTTGGTGCACTAAAATGGCTCTAAAAGAGTCACAGAAAGGGCTGCAAAAGTACAATTGAATTGTTTTATTTGACTGTCAGATATGCAGTGCCAGTGTCAGAAAGAGAAAAAAATGCTTTATGTCACAGAAATATGTGACAGACTAATGTAATTGAATTTTTTTCACTGCCAGGAATGCACTGCAGGCCACAGGGGTACTTGACCACCAAAAAAAGGGAATTTGTCCCTCTAGAATCTAACAGATGGATTTAATGAATAGATTTTCCCTGTCAGATATTCAGCACAGGAGTAGTTCACAGAAAGAAGTGGGGTTATGTCCCCACCCTGAGGCCCTAAGGTCACAGATGGATTAGCTATATTATTTTCCCTTCCCCTGGCACATATGCTGTGAAGGTGTCCTTAAAAAATGGCTAGATGTCACCCACCAGAACAGGTACCAGAACAGGATTAAAGTAATGTCCCTGGCACACATGCCGTTATAAGTGCACTCTACTTGCAAAAATGGTCGCCAACGCCCACCTAACAAACAGACTGATTAAAGCTTATTTCTCTTTGGCACTGGGCTCATGGGTACAAAAATGCAGCATCACACCCACAAAAATAATTGCTGTAGTTTGCAGATTTAACAACACCAAGAACACAAGAATTGTTTCCTAACCTCTCCCTCACAGCAGCAGCATTCTATCCCTACACTAGTAAGAGCTGATATGAAGTGTGGCGCTATGTGACTCCAGCTTATATAGAGGCTGGGTCACACGCTGCAGTAGCAAATCACAGCCATGCCATTAGTAGGCATGGCTGTGATGGCTTCTAATGGCACACAAGTTAAACGATTGTTGATTGGTTGCAATGCAGCCTTTCAACATGCGCCATTAAGTCGCCGCACACCGAATTCGAACCCAAACTTTTACGGAAATGTTCGGGTTCGGGTCTCGGGTCCGGGTACCAAAAATCCTAATGTTCGTTTGCTCAACCATAGTCACTCACCAATATATCAGACGGATTAACTAGATTCACTTCCTTGTCACAGATGCAGTGCAGGTTTACCTCACACCAAAAATGGGTATAAAACACCCACCAATCTAACAGAAGGATTAACTATATTAATTTCCCTGTCATGAATGCAGTACAGGTGTACCTCACGGAAAAAATGGGCATATGTTACCCATTGAACTAATAGAAGATTTAACTACATTAATTTTCCTGTCATGTATGCAGTGCAAGTGTACCTCAAACCAAAAATGGGTATATGTCACCCATTGAAATAACAGGCGGATTAACTATAGTAATTTCCCTGTCATGGATGCCGTACAGGTGTACCTCACACAAAAAACGGATATATGTCACCAATTGAACTAATAGATGATTTAGCTATATTAATTTGCCTGTCATGGATGCAGTGCAGGTGTACCTCACACCAAAAATGGGTATATGTCACCCATGGAGTTGAGCGGACACCTGGAAGTTAGGGTTCACCGAGTTCGGCCGAACTTCCACGCAAAGTCCATGTTCGGGACCTGAACTTGATCCCGAACCCCATTGCAGTCAATGGGAACCCGAACTTTGGGGCACTAAAATGGCTCTAAAAGAGTCATGGATAGGGCTAGAGGGCTGCAAAAGTACAATTGAATTGTTTTATTTGACTGTCAGATATGAAGTGCCAGTGTCAGAAAGAGAAAAAATTGCTTTATGTCACACAAATATTTGACAGACTAATGTAATTGGATTTTTTTCACTGCCAGGAATGCACTGCATGACGCAGGGGTACTTGACCACCAAAAAAAGGGAATGTGTCCCTCTAGAATCTAACAGATGGATTTAATGAATAGATTTTCCCTGTCAGATATTCAGCACAGGGGTAGTTCACAGAAAGAAGTGGGATTATGTCCCCACCCTGAGGCCCTAAGGTCACAGATGGATTAACTATATTATTTTCCCTTCCCCTGGCACATATGCTGTGAAGGTGTCCTTAAAAAATGGCTATATGTCCCCCACTGAGGTACCAGAACAGGATTAAAGTAATGTCCCTGGCACACATGCCGTTATAAGTGCACTCCACTTGCAAAAATGGTCGCCAACGCCCACCTAACAAACAGGCTGATTAAAGCTTTTTTCTCTTTGGCACTGGGCTCATGGGTACAAAAATGTAGCATAGCACCCACAAAAATAATTGCTGTAGTTTGCAGATTTAACAACATCAAGTACACAAGAATTGTTTCCTAACCTCTCCCTCACAGCAGCAGCATTCTATCCCTACACTAGTAAGAGGTGATGTGAAGTGTGGCGCTACCTGACTCCAGCTTATAGAGAGGCTGGGTCACACGCTGCACTGGAAAATCACAGCTATGCCATTAGTAGGCATGGCTGTGATGGCTTCTAATGGCACACAAGTTAAACGATTGTTGATTGGCTGCAATGCAGCCTTTCAACAAGCGCCATTAAATTGCCGAACACCGAATTCGAGCCCAAACTTTTACGTAAATGTTCAGGTTCGGGTCCGGGTAACAAAAATTCTACAGTTCGGGTTCGCTCAACCATAGTCACTCACCAATATATCAGAAACATTAACTAGATTAATTTCCTTGCCACAGATGCAGTGCAGGTGTATCTCACACCAAAATGGGTATATGGCACCCACCGATCTAACAGACGGTTTAACTATATTAATTTCCCTGTCATGAATGCAGTGCAGGTGTACCTCACGCAAAAAATGGGTATATGTCACCCATTGAACTAATAGAAGATTTAACTATATTAATTTTCCTGTCATGTATGCAGTGCAAGTGTACCTCAAACCAAAAATGGGTATATGTCACCCACCCATCTAACAGACAGATTAGCTATTTTAATTTACCTGTCACAGATGCAGTGCAGGTGTATTTTAAACAAAAAATGGGTATATGTCACCCATTGAAATAACAGATGGATTAACTATATTAATTTCCCTGTCATGGGGGCAGTGCAAGTGTACCTCACACCAAAAATGGGTATATATCACTCACCGATCTAACAGACTGATTAACTATATTAATTTCCCTGTCATGAATGCAGTGCAGGTGTACCTCACGCAAAAAATGGGTATATGTCACCCATTGAACTAATAGAAGATTTAACTATATTAATTTTCCTGTCATGTATGCAGTGCAAGTGTACCTCAAACCAAAAATGGGTATATGTCACCCACCCATCTAACAGACAGATTAGCTATTTTAATTTACCTGTCACGGATGCAGTGCAGGTGTATTTCAAACAAAAAATGGGTATATGTCACCCATTGAAATAACAGATGGATTAACTATATTAATTTCCCTGTCATGGGGGCAGTGCAAGTGTACCTCACACCAAAAATGGGTATATATCACTCACCGATCTAACAGACTGATTAACTATATTAATTTCCCTGTCATGCATGCAGTGCAGGTGTACCTCACACAGAAAATGTGTATATGTCACCCACCGAACTAACAGACGGATTAACTATACTAATTTCCCTGTCATGTATGCAGTGCATGTGTACCTCACACCACAAATGAGTATATGTCACCCACCCATCTAACAGACGGATTAGCTATTTTAATTTGCCTGTCAAGGATGCAGTGCAGGTGTGTGTCACACAAAAAATGGGTATATGTCACCCATTGAAATAACAGATGGATTAACTATATTCATTTCCCTGTCATGTATGTTGTGCAGGTGTACCTCAGACCTAAAATAGGCACATGTCACCCACCAATCTAACAGACAGATTAACTATATTCATTTCTATGTCATGGATGCCATGCCGGTGTATCTCATACAAAAAATGGGTATATGTCCCCCACCAAACTAACAGATGGATTAACTATATTAATTTCCCTGTTATTGATGCAGTGCAGGTGTACCTCACACTAAAAATGGGTATATGTCACTCACCGATCAAACAGACAGATTAACTCTATTAATTTCCCTGTCACGGATGCAGTGCAGTTGTACCTCACACAAAAAATGGGTATATGTCACCCACCAAACTAACAGACGGGTTAACTATATTAATTTCTCTATCACGGATGCAGTGCAAGTGTACCTCACACAAAAAATGGGCAAATGTCACAGACCAAACTAACAGACGGATTAACCATATTAATTTCCCTGTCAAGTGCAAAGTGCACGTGTACCTCATTCCAAATATGGTCCCCCCAAATATCTGTCCCCCCAGAACTAACAGACAGATTAACTATTATATTTTTGTGTCAGTGGTACAAAAATGGTGCATAGCACCCACACAAAAAAAATCGCTATAGGTCACCCATAGAATTAACAGCCAGATTAATTATTATACAGGTGAAACTCGAAAAATTTGAATCTCGTGCAAAAGTCAATTTATTTTAGTAAGGTAAATTAAAAGGAATTGCATTAATGCAGCTTAAAATTTGAATTTTGTGAAAAGGTTCAATATTCTAGGCTCAAAGTGTCACACTGTAGTAAGCAAATTAAGCCATACAACCTAAGCAAAAGGTAACTCAAAATTGTGACTTTGGGGTTTCATGAGCTGTACGCCATAATCATCCAAATTATAACAAAAAAAGGCTTGAAATATCTTGCTTTGCATGTAATGAGTCTATCTCATATATTAGTTTCACCTTTTATGTTGCATTACTGAAATAAAGGAATAAATAGCCAAATGAGATTCCTTACACTCTCCCTCACTTCAGCTCCCTGCTTCCTGCCCTTGCCCTACTTTGAGCTAATGGGCGGTTCTACATAGAGGCTGGGTCACATGATGCACCGGCCAATAACAGCCATGCCATTACTAGACATGACTGTGATGGCTTCTGAATGCCCACAGCTTAAAAGCTTGATGATTGGCTGTCCTGCAGCCTTTTAAAAATCTTTATTAAATGCCCGAACACCGAACTCGAACCCGAACTTTGCAGCAAAGTTTGGTATGGACCAGAACTTTGCAGTTCAGATTCGCTCAACACTACTGCTGAGGCATGACATCCCACTGTTCTTGCAGGGCGGCCATCAGGTCATTGAGGTTCTGGGGTACAGAGTTATGAGCCTTTACACAGCGACTCAGCTGATCCCATAGGTCTTCAATGGGATTCAGATCTGGAGAAATTGCAGGCCACTCCATTTGAGGTACCCCAGTCTCCAGCAGCCGTTTCCTAATAATGGGACCTCGATGAGCTGGCGCATTGTCATCCATGAAGATGAAATTATGCCTGTGTTTTTCATACAGAGGCAAAATGACTGGATTAATAATGTTATTCAAATAGTATGGGCTTATCACTGTACCATTCACAAAATGTTGGGGAGTTCTGTATTGATTAAACACACCTGTCCACACTATAACACCACCACCAAAGGCTCATCTGGTGACAACAGTTGCTGATGCATATCGCTCTCCTTGACATCTCCAACATCGTTGGTGACCATCATTTCTGCTCAGCGTGAATCGACTTTCATCAGTGAACAGCACTGAGGCCCATCGATCTCTCATCCAGCATAGATGCTCCCTGACCCATGCAAGATGATGACACCTTTGTTTGGTGATGTGGTAAAGTACCCTTGCATGCCATCTAGCACACTGACTATGCTGATGTATATGGTTTTGAATGGTCTGATGTGACACTCGGGTGCCTCTCATCTCCCTTAAATGTCCCTGGAGTTGTGTGACATTCATCATCCGGTTCTGCAGGACATTGTTATCAATAAAGCGATCATCAGTGTTGGATATGACCAAAGGACGTCCACTTCTATGCCTCTCTGTGACTCTTTCAGTCTCTCTGTATCTCTGTTGCAACCTACTGATGACACTCTATGACACTCTAAGTTCAGTAGCCACTCCCGTCTTAAAACATCCTGCTTGAAGCCTCACAATGGCGATATAGTGTTAATCAATTGTTAGGTGTCGTCTTGGTCTCATGATGTGAAATGTGAACAGCTTGATGAGGAGGACTGTTTAAATTCCAATTCTAATTGAACCAGTAAATTTATTTGGCAATTCATGGATCAAACACCTGCTCCTTGTTATAGGACAGCAGGTTGTGCAAAAAGTACTGAAATATATATATTTTTATATATACACACACATTATATAGTGGTAGTCAGTTCTCATTCAGATCCATTAATTACTGATAAGGTTATTAAAAAATAAACTTGCAGTTATGGACTATGTACTGTACTCACTTATTATATTTTGTTTTCGTCTCCATTGTGACCCCAAAGCAGCTCTGACCTATTAAGGCATAGACTCCACTAAGCCTCTGAAGCTATCCTGTTGTATCTGACACCAAGTTATTTGCATCAGATGATGTAAATGGTCACTTATTTTTCATGCAATTTTGCATAAATTGATTAAATAGGTGAACATAGAAAACTTGGCTAGTTTTCTACGTAGCTCTTTTACTTCCTTTAATTAAAACTAACATTCTCCTAGAGAAGCCTATAAAGAGTTGGATGGGTAGGAGGAGAGAGCTGACTATCTGTCTCTCCAGCTCAGAAAATATTAGTATAGGGGGTTTCCATGGATTGGACTGTTTTTTCCAGAATATCAAGCAGATGCGCAATGAGACTGAGATCTGAGGACTTTGGAGGGCAAGTTTTCAACTTCAACTTTTTGGTATTTTCTTCAAATTATTCCTGAGCAATTTTTGCCGTGTGGTAGAGTACAATTATGTGCCGAAAGAGACCGCTACCATCAGGGAATACTATGGTCTTTTTTTCTGTAAAAATATTTTATAAGGGGGTAGGAAATTAAAGTAACATCTACATGAATATCAGTATTCAAGTTTTCCCAGAGCATAACACCTCCTCCATAGCCTTAGCAGCTTTCAATAGTGCATCCTGGTATAATCTCTTTCCCATGTAAACAATGTATACACATCTGATAATCCACATGCTTCATGATCCACTCTGATAATCATGTGCCTATTATATTGGTAGGGCACAGGGTTCAGAACGGACACTATGACTGTTCTTGGACTCTTGACTGTTCTTGTCTTGTTTTTTTTCTAACACCTTTCTATTTGTGCTGAATAGATCCAAAGTCGATTTGTTCAAACACTTTGTTTTAATACTGTACGGAGACCTGTCACTGTACAGCATTAAAATGTATTGCCTACATGGAAAAAAAAATAGTTTCATCCGACTTCTGTGAATGAACTTGGTAACCACTTTGGCATCTTTAAAAACATTTTAAAATAGCAATCCCAAGTTGGGTTTGGTACCGAGGTACCAGCCGGTACCAAAACCGACTTCGGATTCCGATTTTTAAATATTGTTAAAGACGCAGAAGTGATTACCAAATTCATTCACAGAAGTCTCGTGCGAATTAGGCTGAAACAAATTTGAATGCTGAATAAAGACAGGTCTCAGTACAACATTAAAATGAAGTGTTTGAATTACTGAACTTCAAATCTATGATCTGAAGCTCTATTCGCACAAGCCTAGTGCTAAATTACCTCTTCTTTATGGTCGAGCTAGACAGTCTAGTTTTTACTAACCTGGACTCATTTTTAACCACTTGATAGGGGCCACTGTCATGAGACAATGTAATTCATGACTGATCAGTAAATATTATAATGTTGATTGTAAGTAAACCACTTCACATTACACTATCATTAAAAGTATATGCAATACCATTCAGTCTACTTTTTGAAATTAATAATGATTGCGAAGCAATATAATTAAATGAAGGAGCAACATACAGTAGGTATCACTTTCCAAGCCATGTGCTAGTAGATTTAATTATTACAGGCAAATAGTTATGCCACATTGGCATACATACATTTAATTAGCTGATGCACTAAAGCAAGTCTAATAATGTTTAAAAAAAAGGTAAAATATGGTTCTATCCCATGATACCATTAGCAAATTAGTAATTTATCTGAGTGATTTTTCTTTGAAAGAAAATGTAATCTTATTATAATCTGACATGCTGCCTCCATTTACAATTAGTGATTTCCACTGAATTAAACATTTATTAAAAACATTACTGATTATTTAAAATAATTACAACTGAGGTCAAGTATAACCAAATTAAAAGATGTCTGAATTGAAAATTTTCCATCTGCAGTGACCTTAGAAAATTAATATAGTAAAATAGGGTAGAATATGGTTTTATTATGCAGTATTTACAGGTTTGGTGCAATTCAGATCTACTGTAGCTATCCAGGAAAACCTCATAATATGAGTAATTTAACAAGCAAGTAAGAAACAGAATAAATAAGCTAAGAGATACAGAATATGTACATGTGGTGTAAGTGCAAATAAATTCCTACAACCAGATATTTTGTTTGTATCTATGTTGGTCTGTTTCAAGAATACATTGTCTTTTTTGTATAGGTTACTTAGACATTTGTACGTAGAAAGCTCTTTGTACGTAGAAAGCTCTTTACGGGAGATTTTATCTTTTCTATAACTGGTTTGCTTTTTATGTTGAGGTAATACTCTACTGTAAATCAGTTTGTAAATTTAAAGTACTCAACATGGGCATAATTTAAAGAGATGACAGACATCACATGATGTGATTGAAGGCCAGGTCACCTATATACAACTAGCCCCAACATTTAATACAATGCATTATCATATAGCTGCATGGTAGTATATTATTACATAAAAGCAACAACTAATATTATTAATCCCTTCCTCACCTAGGAATTTTCTGTTTGTGTTTTTGCTTTTCGCTCCCTACCTTCCCGGAGCCATAACTTATTTTTTATTTTTCCATTCAAATAGCAGTATGAGGGATTGTTTTTGTGGGACAAGTTGAACTTTCTAATAGCACCATTTAATATTGCATAAAATGTAATAGGAAGCTGGAAAAAATTCCAAAGTGGATGGAATTGGAAAAAAACGCAATTCCTCCAGTTTCATGGATTTTGTTTATACTGCATTCATTCTGTGGTAAATGTATGGCAGATGTCATGAAGGGGATAATCAGTCAAATAAAAACATTAAAAGAGTTGTCCAAAAGAATAAAAAATCTGGGAGTAGCCCTGCAGAAATGCCGGCTTTCAGACAGACAAAAATGCACCATTCTTGCAATATTTTTTGCCCAGCCAAAAGCCTGCATTGGTGCTGATAACCATCCGGATGCCTATCAGAGGTCATCATAGTCAATGGAGATCTAGTCGTTCCCGGCATTATCCGGCTATGCCAGATACTGTGAACTCCATCAGGCTGTTGCTTTGTCAAAACAGCCTGCTGAGTTTGACCATGCATAAGGAGGAACTACCCTGCTTTTGTGATTATGTTCAAAAGCTTTCAGAATATAGACCTAAAGACAATTTTCAGATGTAATGATCAGTGATTTCTTTGTGCATTAATTCAAAATCTCTGTTGTAAAGCTTCTCTTCTTTTCCTATCTACACGGATGTTGATTTCACAAACTGTCTCACATGCTTCCCCATACTGATGTATCAATTTCCTTTAGATGTTGAATACATCAATATGCAATGGTCCCTAAAGTTACAATATTAGACCTGAGCTGTTCCCAATGGTCAGGAGGGAGCCTCATTTACATCTATGGGACAGTTTTCTAGGCATGCTCTGTGGTCTGTGCAGAGGTCATTGTACAAGAATAGAATAGATAAGATTACACCTATTGTGAATGGAGGATCCTGTCTTATTTATACACCGAATTTATATAATTATAGGTAGAATTAGAATGAGTTCACAGCAGTAAATTGATCTATACAGACATAAGAAGTGACGCCAATTATTAGACATAGTGGCCAGTGCAAAAACTTCAGTATTTTTGGTGTTCGTTTAAATATAAAAAAGTTACATGGAAAATAAAAAAAAAATCATAAAAAAATATTTTAACCCCTTAACCACTACCCAACCACCTAACGCAGGAATGCGTCCTGTGGGCGGCCGGGTTATTCCTCCTTGACGCATCTAGGTGTCATCTCGCGAGATGCGAGATTTCCTGTGAACGCGCACCCGCATGCGCGCGCATTCACAGCGGTGTGCGGCTATGAATTTATACTACAGCCTGCCAGCGATGATCATTCGCTGGCAGGCTGTAGATGTAAAATAAATCACATCAAATAGGAATATTAGATGCTGTTTTGTTAACAGCATCTGATATACCTGCTACCTGGTCTTCTGGTGGTCCCATTTACTTGGATCGACCACCAGAGGACAGAGGCAGCTCTCTAAGTAGCTCCAAGCACCACACTACACTACACCCCCCCTGTCACTTATTAACCCCTTATTAACCCCTGATTACCCCATATAGACTCCCTGATCACCCCCCTGTCATTGATCACCCCCCTGCAAGGCTCCATTCATAAGTCCATATGTGTTTTGCGGATCCGCAAAACACGGACACCGGCAATGTGCTTTCCGCATTTTGCGGATCCGCACATTGCCAAAACTATATAGAAAAAGCCTTTTCTTGTCCGCAATTGCGGACAAGAATAGGACATGTTCTATATTTTTGAGGAACAGAAGTGCGGACCCGGAAGTGTGGATCGACAATTCCGGATCCGAGCGGGACAAAGTCTGTCCCCATAGAAATAAATGGGTCCGCAATTCTGTTCTGCAAAATGCGGAACAGAATTGCGAACGTGTGAATCAGGCCTAAGGGTCCCTTTATCACCACCATTTAGTTAGCTACTTGTTAGGTAGTTAGCACCCACCGCACCGCAGTCACTGATTAGTCGCTGATTAGCGTAAATGCTGTCGCTAATCAGCACTAGTTCTATATAGTATCTGTAAGTGATCAAGACTGATCGCAATCAGATCTATATCAGTACATTACAGTCACCTTAGGCTCTACAAAAAATGCAGTATTTGCCCGATCAGGCCTGATCTTGTGCTTACACTTGCGTTCAGTCCGCCCCACCGCAGTGTCAGAATTTTTTTTTTCTGATCACTGCAAAAACACTGTAAAATCACTGCGGCGATATAAAGATCACTTTTGAGCTTTTTGGATCTTTATTAGCGATCACAGCTTTACTTCGCAAGCACTCCTATGTCCTTTCCCCTCTTTTTTTTTCTTTGCACATTTTTTGGCAGAGATTTTTTCATCCACATTGATCGATGTAAATGAAGAAATCTGTGCCGTTCATTCAGCCGAGAGGCTGAACGAAAAGAAAAAAAATTCTCATTACCCGTATGCTCAAAATAAGGAGAATAGCAGAAACTCCTAATGCTGGCCATACATGTAATGATTGCAGAGACCCTTAAATGCCAGGGAAGTATAAATACCCCACAAGTGACCCCATTTTAGAAAGAAGACGCCCCAATGTATTCAGTGAGGGGCATGGCGAGTTCATAGAAGATTTTTTTTTTGGAACAAGTTAGCGGAAATATTTTTTTTTTTGTTTTTGTTTTCTTACAAAGTCTTTTATTCCACTAACTTGTGACAAAAAATAAAATGTTATATGAACTTACCATACCACTCACGGAATACCTTGGGGTGTCTTTTTTCTAAAATGGGGTCACATGTGGGGTATTTATACTGCCCTGGCATTTTAGGGGCCCCTAATGCGTGAGAAGTAGTTTGGAATCCAAATGCGTAAAAATGACCTGTGAAATCCTAAAGGTACTCATTGGAATTTGGGTCTGTGTGTGAGAAATATCTCTGTAAATGACAACTTTTTCCATTTTTTTATACAAAGTTGTCAATTTACAGAGATATTTCTCTCACCCAGCATGGGTATATGTAAAAATACACCCCAAAAAACATTGCCCTACTTCTTCTGAGTACGGCAATACCACATTTTTGACACTTTTTTGCCGCCTAGGTGCGTAAAGGGGCCGAAAGTCCAACGAGTACCTTTAGGTTTTACAAGGTTGCTCACAATTTAGCCCCGCCCAAAATGCCAGAACAGTGAACACACCCCACAAATCACTCCATTTCGGAAAGTAGACACCCCAAGGTATTCACTGAGGGCCATAGTGAGTTCGTGGGAGATTTTATTTTTTTTTGCCAGAAGTTAGCAGAAATGGAAACTTTATTATTTTTTTGTTTCCCCAGAAAGTGTCATTTTCCGCTAACTTGTGAAAAAAAATTAAATCATACATGAACTCACCATGCCCGTCTGTGAATACTTTGGGGTGCCTACTTTCTAAAATGGTGTCATTTGGGGGGTATTTATACTATCCTGGCCTTCTAGCACCTCAAGAAACATGACAGGTGCTCAGAAAGTCAGAGCTGCTTCAAAATGTGGAAATTCACTTTTTTGTACCATAGTTTGTAAACGCTATAACTTTTGCGCAAACCAATAAATATACACTTATTGGATTTTTTTTTTATCAAAGACATGAAGCACAATGAATTCTGACACAAACTTGTATAAAAATGTAATTATATTTGAACAATTTTACCAGAAAAGGTAAAAAAAAACACTTTTTTGAGAAAATTGCGGTCTTTTTTGATTTATATCAGAAAAACAAAAAATCTCAGCAGCAATCAAATACCACCAAAAGAAAGCTGTATTTGTGAGAAGAAAAGGAGGTAAAATTCATTTGAGTGGTAAGTTGTTTGACCGAGCAATAAACCGTGAAAGTAGTGTAGTGCAGAATTGTAAAAAGTGGTCTGGTCATTAAGGGGGTTTAAGCTAGGGGATCTGAAGTGGTTAATGAACAGGCTCATTTTCATCTTAAGGACCAGGCCATTTTATGCAAATCTAACCAGTGTCACTTTAAGTGGTGAAAACTTTAAAACGCTTTGACTTATCCAAGCCATACTCAGGTTGTTTTTTCTTCACATATTGTACTTCATGACACTGGTAAAATGCAGTCAAAAAAAAATCATTTTTATTTATAACAAAAATACCAAATTTACCAAAAATTTGCAAAAATTTGCAAATTTCCAAGTTTCAATTTCTCTACTTCTATAATACATAGTAATACCTACAATAGTTATTACTTTACATTCCCCATATGTCTACTTCATGTTTGGATAATTTTGGGAATGACATTTATTTTTTGGGAACGTTACAAGGCTTAGAAGTTTAGAAGCAAATCTTATGTTTCAGAAATAAAAAAAATAAAAAAACTTTTTAGGGACCAGTTCAGGTCTGAAGTCACTTTGTGAGGCTTATATAATAGAAACCACCCAAAAATGACCCCATTCTAAAAACTACACCCCTCAAGGTATTCAAAACTGATTTTACAAACTTTGTTAACCCTTTAGGTGTTCCACAAGAATTAATGGAAAATAGAGATAAAATTTCAAAATTTCACTTTTTTGGCAGATTTTCCATTTTAATATTTTTTTTCCAGTTACAAAGCAAGGGTTAACAGCCAAACAAAACTCAATATTTATTGCCCTGATTCTTTAGTTTACAGAAACACCCCATATGTGATCTTAAACTACTGTACCGGCATACGGCAGGGCGCAGAAGGAAAGGAATGCCATACGTTTTTTGGAAGGCAGATTTTGCTGGACTGGTTTTTTGACACCATGTCCCATTTGAAGCACCCCTGATGTACCCCTAGGGTACAATCTCCAAAAAAGTGACCCCATTTAAGAATCAACCATTTTGGATATTTGAAACTCCAGATTACCATCAACAATAACAGGAGGGGGTGGTAGCGGTGACGGTTCTAGAGGTGCAACGAGGTGAGTAACGACTTATGGAATACGTTATGAATTTTAAAAGTCTGAGGTAGCTCCAGGCGAAAAGCCACGGGGTTAATGATGGCTATTATTTTGTAAGGACCAATGAATCTAAGACACAGTTTCCAAGAGGGAACCTTTAACTTAATATTCCTAGTAGATAAACACAAATAGTCATTTGCTCCTAGGTCCTGACCTGCCGAACGTTTCTTATCAGCCATGCATTTATATTTACCTCCCATGTTTTTCAAGTTAGCTTGCACCTTCTGCCATACAGATTAAGGTGATGACGAAAACAGTTCCTCTTCGGGAACCCCTGATGATACCCCATCTTTGAAAGTACAGAATTGGGGATGAAAACCATATACACCAAGAAATGGTGACTTGCCAGTGGATTCCTGACGGCGATTATTTATAGCAAACTCAGCTAACGGTATGTATGATGACCACACCTCTTGATTTTCAGACACAAAACACCTTAGGTATGTCTCAAGGTTTTGGTTGGTATGCTCAGTCTGTCCATTCGACTGAGGATGTAAAGCTGAGGAAAAGGACAAGTTTACCCCCAAACGAGAACAAAAAGCTTTCCAAAGCCTAGAATTAAACTGGGTTCCCCGATCCGAAACAACATCGGAAGGGACTCTGTGAGCTTCACGATTTCACTGATGAATACCTGAGCTATAGTCTTAACATTAGGTAGTGCGGGTATATTAATACCAAGTGTGGGTAACTAGAGTTGATATTCAGGTTCGGCAGGTTTGGCCGAACTTGGAAAAAAAAACGAACCCCATTGAAGTCAAAGGGGACCCAAACTTTTGGCCACTAAAATGGCTCTAAAATAGCCCTAGAAAGAGCTTGAGGGCTGCAAAATTCAGCAAAATGTACTTAAGAGCATGACAAATGCTCTGCAAACAAATGTGCATAGGGAAATGAATAAAAAAAACATAAAATACCTTAAAAAAAATAAAAATTAGGAATGATGTAGGAGGAAGAGGTTGAGGAGGCGGTGAATGGGTGGATGTGGCGGTGTAGGCTCACATGGCGGTATAGGTGGAAGCGGCGGCGAAGGAGGAATACGTAGCCAACACAGATGTCTTATTTTGCATTTTTACATAGGTGTATACCCCAAAATATTGGGACATATAAAAGAAAAGGAATAAGTGCACTTGAGTACAAGGATGGATGGTTGAGGCTGTTAGAACTGTCTTTTCTGCACAAGGTACAGACAAGTCTTGTGGGACAGGCGGCTGCGTCTGTCTGTAATGATGCCTCCTTCCGTGCTAAATACAGTTTCAGAGAGTACACTGGCTGCAGGGCAGGCCAGCACCTTCAAGGCATACAGGGCAACCTCTGGCCATGTGGACAATTTGCAGAACAAGATGTTGAATGGAGCAGGACCATCAGTCAGTACGTGTAGGTGTGTGCACAAGTACTATTCCACCATGTTCAAATCCTGCCTCCTGCTAACATGCTCCATATCAGCAGTTGGGGCAGGTTATTGCGGCGCTATGACAAAGCTGTTCCACATGTCGGCCAAGCTAACCCTGCCTTCTGAGGTCCTGGCGCTGAAACAGCTGCATTGGCGACCTCTTACTCCTCCTCTGCCTTCGCCTTGAGCTTCCACTTGTCCCCCCGTGTCATTTGGGAATGCTCTCTGGAGCTCGTCAGCCAGCGTGCACTTGTACTCGCACATCTTCATATCACGCTTCAGTGCGGGAATTAAGGTGGGCACGTTGTCTTTCAACCGGGGATCCAGCAGGGTGGCCACCCAGTAGTCAGCACATGTTTAAATGTGGGCAACTCTGCTGTTGTTGTGCATGCACTGCAGCATGTAGTCACTCATGTGTGCCAGGCGGCACAGAGGTAAGGACAAGCTATCCTCAGTGTTAGGCGTATCATCATGGTCCTCCATTCCCCCCCAGCCACGCAGCAGTGATGGGCCCAAGCTTTGTTGGGTGCCACCCCTCTGTGAACATGCTCCATCCTCATCCACTTCCTCCTCGTCCTCCAATAATGGGCCCCAGCTGGCCAAATTTGTACCTTGCCTCTGCTGTTGCAAAAAACCTCCCTCTGAGCCACTTCTAACAGACTGGCTTGAAAGTGCTAAAAATGACCCCTCATCCTCCTCCTCCTCCTCCTCCTGGGCCACCACCTCTTCCATCATCGCCCTAAGCGTTTTCTCAAGGAGACATAGAAGTGGTATTGTAACGCTGGTAACGGTGTCATCGCCACTGGCCATGTTGGTGGAGTACTCGAAACAGCGCAACAGGGCACACAGGTCGCGCATGGAGGCCCAATCATTGGTGGTGAAGTGGTACTGTTCCGCAGTGCGACTGACACGTACAGTCTCTCCAGCATGTGCAAGGTGGAGTTCCACCTGGTGGGCACGTCGCATAAGAGGCAGTGAGCGGGAAGGCCGAAGTTACGCTGTAGCGCAGACAGGCGAGCAGCGGCAAGATGTGAACGCTGGAAGCACGCACAGACGGCCTGAACTTTATGCAGCAGCTCTGACATGTCGGGGTAGTTGTGAATAAACCTCTGCACCACCAAATTCAGCACATGCGCAAGGCAAGGGATGTGCGTCAAACCGGCAAGTCCCAGAGCTGTGACGAGATTTCGCCCATTATCACACACCACCAGGCCGGGCTTGAGGCCCACCGGCAGAAACCACTCGTCGGTCTGTTGTTCAATACCCTGCCACAACTCCTGCGCGGTGTGGGGCCTGTCCCCCAAACATATGAGTTTCAGAATGGCCTGCTGACGTTTACCCTGGGCTGTGCTGAAGTTGGTGGTGAAGGTGTGTGGCTGACTGGATGAGCTGGTGGAAGTAGAGGAGGAGGAAGCCGAGTAGGATGCTACAGGAGGCAAAGAATGATGCCCTGCGAATCGATCCTTGGCAGCGGAAGAACGTGCGCCAAGGAACTCTCCGCCTGGGGCCAGCCGCCACTACATTTACCCAGTGTGCAGTTAGGGAGATAGAGCATCCCTGGCCGTGCTTACTGCTCCATGTATCTGTGGTTAGGTGGACCTTGCCACAGATGGCGTTGCGCAGTGCACACTTGATTTTATCGGATACTTGGTTGTGCAGGGAAGGCACGGCTGTCTTGGAGAAATAGTGGTGGCTGGGAACAACATACTGTGGGACAGCCATGGACGTCAGCTGTTTGAAGCTGTCTGTGTCCACCAGCCTGAATGACAGCATTTCAAAGGCCAGTAGTTTAGAAATGCTGGCATTCAGGCCCAGGGCTCAAGGGTGGCTAGGTGGGAATTTACGCTTTCTCTCCAAGGTTTGTGAGATGGAGAGCTGAAAGCTGCCGTGTGACATGGTGGAGATGCTTGGTGGTGGTGTCAGTGGCACATCCTCTGGTGTGCGGCAGGTGCCAACGTTCCTCCCGAGGCGGAGGAAGAGGCCGAGGCAGCAGCAGAAGAGGGAACAGGGGGAGCCAGAGTGAGTTTCTTGGTTTTATGGTGTTTACTCCACTGCAGTTCATGCTTTGCATGTAGATGCCTGGTCATGCAGGTTGTGCTAAGGTTCAGAAAGTTAATGCCTCGCTTCAGGATCTGATGGCACAGTGTGCAAACCACTCGGGTCTTGTCGTCAACACATTGTTTAAAGAAGTGCAATGCCAGGGAACTCCTTGAAGCTGCCTTTGGGGTGCTCGGTCCCTGATGGCGGTGGCCAGTAGCAGGCGAACTTTCTTGGCGGTGGCTGGTCTGCTTTTGCCCCCTGCTCCCTCTTTTGCTACGCTGTTGGCTCGGTTTCACCACTGCCTCTTCCTCTGAACTATGAAAGTCAGTGGCACGACCTTCATTCCATGTGGGGTCTAGGACCTTATCGTCCCCTGCATCGTCTTCTACACATTCTTCCTCCCTGACCTCCTTTTCGGTCTGCACACTGCAGAAAGACGCAGCAGTTGGCATTTGTGTTTCGTCATCATCAGAGACGTGCGGACTCCGATGAGGTGGTATTCCCATGTCCTCATCATCAGGAAACATCAGTGGTTGTGCATCAGTGCATTCTATGTCTTCCAACACTGGGGAAGGGCTAGGTGGATTCCCTTGGTAAACCCTGCCAGCAGAGTCTTCAAACAGCATAAGAGACTGCTGCATAACTTGAGGCTCAGACAGTTTCTCTGATATGCATGGGGGTGATGTGACAGACTGATGGGCTTGGTTTTCAGGCACCACCTGTGTGCTTTATGCAGAAGACTGGCTGGGAGATAATGTTGTGAACGTGCTGGATCCACTGGCGGCCAAGCAATTGACTAGCGCCTGTACCTACTCGGGCCTTACAATCCTTAGAACGGCATTGGGCCCCACCAATTATTGCTGTAAATTCTGGCGGGTACTGGAACTTGAGGCAGTTGGTTCACTAGGACGTGTGGCTGTGGCAGAATGGCCACGTCCTGTCTAACACCAGCACGAATGCGTCCGCATCCCTTACTTGATGTTTTCCTCACTGTTACTGTTCACCAAGCACCAAAATGAGAAAAAAAATATTTGGCCCAATGTATTAATTTCAAATTCAGGCCTTTTTTTACAGGCACCTAACACTATCTGCCCCCTGACGAAGCTAAGTGCGGCGAAACGCGTTGGGTAGGTGAGATGGGTCTGGGGACGGAGGGCTGTTTCACTTTTTAACCTATTCATATGCTCTTGCTTTAGGATTTTCCATTATTAGGGGTCTGCTTTGGCACTTTTGTCTCTATTGATGTGATATTATATCTGTGTATACATATAGACCTGATACTTTTACCTTTTCTGTGAGGAAATACTGTCATAGTCTGAAACAGATCCTTTAGCACGTGCATATCTGGACCGGGATCTCATTTGTACTTCCCGGCACCGGATTAGTACTAGCTGATTTGATATCACTGTATGCATATTGTTCTGAGTCCCTCCTCCACTGGGTTTTTCTCCAGTACATCTCCCCATATTGCATATGTACCCTCATTGGATGTTTTTCTATGTCTATTATGTGTTATCTATGGATTTTATGGATTAAGATTTAATAAAATTGCTTTTGAACCATTTATCTTTGTTGGTTATTGCAAGGAATTTAGCACACATTTTTGTAGGTTGTATTGAATAGTGTGTCCCAGTTAGGTCTCTGGTATTTTTGATGTAGTATTGAATATAGAAAATCCCTCCCCTGGAGACAGTGGACTGTATGTCCTTGGCCTCTACTCCAAGGGTGGGTGGGGAGGTCAAATAATCCCCTCTTGCGGAGTCCCCTTTAGGCTAGGAGATATGGATAACTCACAAAAATACAAACCAAAGAACCCCCTAATATCGTACATTGTCCCCCTTAAGGATTTAAAGGCAATATCTGATCCTACATATGAGGACACTCTGGCAATGGAAACAGGGTTTTCTGATGGCAATCTTTGGGTAGAGTGGATGAAGTACACTGCAGCATCTGCTAATAAAAGTAACTGTTATATTTGTGGAGCCGCAAAGCCACATCTAGGAACAGTTTCACTCGCACTACCCTCAACTTTAGAAGAATGCTTTTTAAGTCTGTTTACTAACACCTCTACTAATGATACTGCTTGTGAAACTTGGAAAGCAAAATACCCTTTGTTAACAAAAACCCCACACCCGGAGGCAGGCATACATGTTTACCCAGGTAACTACACCCGTTAAAAGGGGGGAGATGAAGGTGTTAATCGAAAGAATTTTACAAATGGATATTGTGCTAACTATAGTTCTGTAAATATGTCACTCACTCAAAACCAAGTATTTTCAATAGGAGACGTCTACTGGATCTGTGGCGATAGTAAAATAAAGTCCAGATTGGAAGCAAAATGGAAGGGAGAATGCGCCCTAGCTAAAGCTAATATGAATATTTACATATTCACCGAAGTAGAGGGACATGTAGACTTTGCAACCAGTAGGTCAAAGAGATCAATACCGAAAGGCAGTCTTGACCCACATGTGTACATAAATGCAATAGGGGTCCCAAGAAGGGTTCCTGATGAGTTTAAGGCCAGAGATCAAGTAGCTGCAGGTTTTGAATCCATCATCCCTATAATCACCGTAAAAAAGAATGTAGACTGGATTAATTACATCTACTACAACCAGCAGAGATTTGTGAATTATACAAGGGATACGTTGCAAAGGGTTGCAGAGCAGCTTTAGGCTGACTCCATAATGACATTCCAGAACAGAATGGTTTTAGATATGATACTGGCAGAAAAAGGTGGGGTATGTAAGGTGCTTACGGATCCCATATCATGCGGCACCTTCATACCTAACAACACAGGTCCTAATGGTAAAGTAATCATTGCCATACAAAAGTTTGAAGAGTCTGTCCGTTGAGTTGAAGAAGAACTCAGGTATTGATAACCCCTGGGATCAGTATTTTGGGTGGTTCACCAATTGGAAGCATGCCTTAGTTCAATTGGGCATTATTATCCTTATAATCATTACTGTCATTGCAGTATTTTCATTATGTGTTGTACCATGTATTAGGAAATTGCTAGAAAGAGGAGTTGCCAATGCCACACCCTCTTTCTACCAAATTACCCCCCAGCCAACCCCTGACAATGAAGATAACACACCCAATGGTTTCATGAAATATCTGGCTGTATACAGACAAAGACAAGAGCAGACAAAAGAACCATATCATATGATAGAAATGGTTCTAAGAGGGGATTGAAGAGAAATGTGACTCCATTTTGTCTGTTCTAACTATGTATATTGTGATAGCATCTCGTCCATGCACTGTTTCACGTTCCCCCGCTGTAATTTAGGCTTCTTTCTGTGTCCTTGGACAGTTTCTAGAAATTCCTAAGTTTTGGTGAAAACACTTACAAGGTCATTCCGGCCTAATGTTTGCCTGACTATATGTGCCTACATATGATTGGTTAATACTGTTTCTATGCAGATTTCTCTCTCTGCCTCATAAAAGGCTGAGCTTTGAGATAATAAAGTTAGAGCATTTCTCAGTGATACCTGTGTGTGTGCCTGTCATTTGCTGCTGAGAAATATCTCTGCTGGTGCCAGTAAGACTTAACCCAAGCTCACCACTGATGTCCGGTACCAGGGGTACCTAGCAAAGGGTCCAATTTCCTTAGAGGATCCATGCCTGGTTCATATTAATGAATGTGAGCTTGTCCACGTTGGCTGTGGACAGGCGGCTGTGTTTGTCTGTAATGACGCCCCTGCCGTGCTAATACACGTGCAGAAAATACACTGGCCGCAGGGCAGGCCAGCAGCTTCAAGCCATAAAGGGCAAGCTCTGGCCATGTGGACAATTTGGAGACCCAGAAATTGAATGGGGCAGAACCATCATTCAGTAAGTGGAGGCGTGTGCACATGTACTGTCCCACCATGTTGTTGAAATGCTGCCTCCTACTAAAACGTTCCCTATCAGCTGGTGGTGCAGTTTGCTGTGGCGTGGTGACAAAACTTTTTCACAGCCTGGCCATGCTAACCCTGCTGTCTGAGGAGCTGGCCATGACACAGCTGCGTTGGTGACCTCTTCCTCCTCCTCCTCCTCTGTTTTCGCCTTGGGCTTCCACTTGTCCCCCCGTGTCAGTTGGGAATGGCCATAGTAAACGTGTCTAACAGCGTGCGCTTGTAGTTGCGCATCTTCCTATCACGCTCCAGTGCGGAAATTAACGTGGGCATGTTGTCCTTTTACCGGGGATCCAGCAGGGTGGCAACACAGTAGTCAGCACAAGTTAAAATGTTGGCAATTTTGCTGTTGTTGCACAGACACTGCAGCAGGTAGCATCATGTGTGCAAGGCTGCCCAGAGGTAACGATAAGCTGTCCTCTGTAGGTGGTGTATCGTCTGTGTTCTCCCTATCCCACCAGCCACGCTCCAGTGATGGCGCTGAGCTGCGTAAGGTGCCACCCTGCAGTGAAACCAGTTCCTCATCCTCCTCTTCTACCTCCTCCTCCTCGTCTTCCAGAAGTGTGCCCTGGCGGTCCACATGTGTACCTGGCCTCCGCTGGTGCAGGAACCCACCCTCTGAGCCACTTTTGTATGACCTGCATGAAACCTTGTGAAATGCCCCCTCTTCCACCTCCCCCTGTGCCGCATCCTGTTCCATCATCGCCGTAATATTTTTTTAAAGGAAACATAGAAGGGGTATTGTAATGCTAACAACGGCGTCATCAGCACTGGCCATGTTGGTTGAGTACAGCAAAGACCGCAACAAGGTAGATAGGTCTCGCATGCAGGCCCAGTCACTGGTGGAGAAGTGGTGCTGATCCGCAGAGCGACAGAACCATGCATACTGCATTTGAAACTCCACTATCGCCCGCTTCTGCTCGCACAGTCTCTCCAGCATATGTAAGGTTGAGTTCCACCCGGTGGGCATGTCTCATATGAGGTGGTGAGCAGGAAGGCCGAAGTTATGCTGCAGCGCAGACAGGCGAGCAGCAGCAGGGTGAGAACGCCGAAAGCACATACGGACCGCACTTTCAGCAGCAGCTCTGACATGTCTGGGTAATTTTTAAAAAACTGGGGGTGAGGTTCTTTCGATGACCGGATGTGGGGGTTGTAGAAGAGGAGGAGGGGGATGATGCGGAGTAGGAGGAGGAAGCAACAGGAGGCATCAAATAATGCCCTGCGATCCTCTGTGATGGAAGGACATGCGCCAAACCGCTATCCGCCTCGGACCCAGCCCGCACTACGTTTACCCAGTGTGCAGTTAGGGAGATATAGCAACCCTGGCCATGCTTAATGGTCCATGTATCTGTGGTTATGTGGACCTTGCCACAGATGGCGTTGTGTAGCGCATACGTAATTTTATCCTCCACTTGGTTGTAAGGGAAGGGGCGGCTCGCCTGGAAAAGTAGTGGTGGCTGGGAACAACGTACTGGGGGACAGCTACCACCATCAGCTGTTTGAAACAGTCCGTCTCCACGAGACAGAATGACAGTATTTCAAAGGCCAGTAATTTTTAAATGCTGGCATTCAGGGCCAGGGATCGAGGGTGGGTAGGTGGGTAGGTGGGTAGGTGGGTAGGTGGGTAGGTGGGTAGGTGGGTAGGTGGGTAGGTGGGTAGGTGGGTATTTCCTCCTTCTCTCCAATGTTTGGGAGATGGACAGCTGAATGCTGTTGTGTGATATGGTGGAGATGCTTGGTGATGGTGTCGCATGTGGTGGTTTTGGTGAAACATCAGTGACGCCAGAGGTGGAGGGAGAGGCCGAGACAGCAGCAGAAGAGGGAGCAGGAGGAGCATAAGAGAGTTCCTTGTTTTTAAGGTGTTTACTCCACTGCAGTTCATGCTTTGCATGTAGATGCCTGGTCATGCAGGTTATGCTCAGGTTAAGAATGTTTATGCCTCGCTTCAGGCTCTGATGGCACAACATGCAAATTGTCTTGTCGTCATTACATTGTGTGAAGAACTGCAACACCAATGAACTCCTTGGAGCAGGCCTTGGTGTGCTCGGTGCCTGGGTGTGGTGGACAGTAGCAGGCGTACTGTCTCTGGAACGGCTGCTGCGCTTTTGCACCCTGCTCCCTCTTTTGCTGTGCTGTTGCCTCTGTGTGACCCCCGCCTCTTCCTATGAACTGCACGCCTCACTAGCACGACCTTCAGTCCAGTCTGGGTCTAGGACTTCATCATCCTCCACATCAATTCCACCCATTCATGACCCCTACCCTCCTCGTCGGTCTGCACATTGCAGAAAGCCACAGCAGTTGGCACCTGTGTTTCGTCATCAGAGACGTTTTGTGTCCTCATCCTGCAACAAAAGTGGTTGAGCATCAGTGCATTCAAGGACTTCCTCTTCTGTGGCAGGGCTAGGTGAATGGGCCAGGGAAACCCTGTCAACAGAGTCATGAAAAAGCATAAGACTTTCCTGCATGATTTGGGGGCTCTGACTTCTTGGCTGATTTGCAAGGGTGTGAGGTGGAAGTCTTATCGGCATGGCCTGCAGGTGCCAACTCTGAGCTTTCTGCAGAGGACTGGGTGTTAGATGCTGTGAAGGAACTGGAGGCACTGTCAGCCACCCAATCTACTATCACCTGTACATGTTCTGGCTTCACCATCCGTAGAGCGGTTTTTGGGCTTATGAAATAACGCTGCAGATTCTGTCGCCTACTCGCACCAGAGGAAGGTGTTTGACTTGGAGCCGTAGTTGGCGCTGAACGGCCACATCCTCTCCCAGCAACAGGAACTCCACTAACACCACTACGACCATGCCCATGTTCCTTGTTTGATGTTCTCCTCATTATTTGCGTTCACTCACCAAGCTGAAAGATTGGGCTCTCTCTGGTGTCAATTTACCTGCCATCAGTCGACAATTACATCGCTAAGGCAGTGCCCATGTCAGAATAATGCTCTGTGGACCCAGAATAATGTTTTTTGTGCCCAAAATACACTGATCCTTAATTTCTATGCAGAAAGGTAAAAACATTTTTGGATACGCTGTCAATTGAATTGAATTATTTATACGCCGGATGCACAACAGTTTTTTCGGCCTAAAACACGGCTTTTTTCAATAAAACCCCAAAATGCAGTTTTTAACTGCTGTACATTAAAAGTAGACATTTATACTATGTATGGACATCAGATTTGGGGACCCAGAACACGTATTTGGTCACCAAAATTCACAAATGCAGTATTAGACTGTTATAAATTGGAAATAATTATTTAAACGACAGATGCACAACAGTTTTCTCAGCCTAAAACACGGCTTTTTTTAATAAAACCCCAAAATGCAGTTTTTAACTGCTGTACATTAACAGTAGATATTTATACTATGTATGGACACCAGATTTGGGGAACCAGAACACAGATTTGTTCACCAAAATTCACGAATGCAGTATTTAACTGCCATATATTGGAAATAATTATTTAAACGACGGATGCACAACAGTTTTTTCAGCCTAAAACACGGCTTTTTTCAATAAAACCCCAAAATGCAGTTAACCCCAAAATGCAGTTTTTAACTGCATTACATTAAAAGTAGATATTTATACTGTGTATGGACACCAGATTTGGGGACCCAGAACACGTATTTGGTCACCTAAATTCACAAATGCAGTAAAAGACTGTTATAAATTGGAAATAATTATTTAAAAGACAGATGCACAACAGTTTTTTCGGACTAAAACACGGCTTTTTTCAATAAAACCCCAAAATGCAGTTTTTAACTGCTGCACATTAACGGTAGATATTTTTACTATGTATGGACACCAGATTTGGGGACCCAGAACACAGATTTGGTCACCAAAATTCACAAATGCAGTATTTAACTGCTATATGTTGGAAATAATTATTTAAACGACGGAAGCACAACAGTTTTTTTGGCCTAAAACACGGCTTTTTTCAATAAAACCCCAAAATGCAGTTTTTCACTGCTGCACATTAACAATAGATATTTATACTATGTATGGACACCAGATTTGGGGACCCAGAACACAGATTTGGTCACCAAAATTCACAAATGCAGTATTTAACTGCTATATGTTGGAAATATTTATTTAAACGACAGATGCACAACAGTTTTTTCAGCCTAAAACACGGCTTTTTTCAATAAAACCCCAAAATGCAGTTTTTCACTGCTGCACATTAACAATAGATATTTATACTATGTATGGACACCAGATTTGGGGACCCAGAACACGTATTTGGTCACCAAAATTCACAAATGCAGTATAAAACTGTTATAAATTGGAAATAATTATTTAAACGACAGATGCACAACAGTTTTTTCGGACTAAAACACGTTTTTTTTCAATAAAACCCCAAAATGCAGTTTTTAACTGCTGCACATTAACAGTAGATATTTATACTATGTATGGACACCAGATTTGGGGACCCAGAACACGTATTTGGTCACCAAAATTCACAAATGCAGTATTTAACTGCTATATGTTGGAAATAATTATTTAAACGACGGATGCACAACAGTTTTTTCGGCCTAAAACATGGCTTTTTTCAATAAAACTCCAAAATGCAGTTTTTCACTGCTGCACATTAACAGTAGATATTTATACTATGTATGGACACCAGATTTGGGGACCCAGAACACGTATTTGGTCACCAAAATTCATATAAGACTGTTATAAATTGGAAAAAATGATTTAAACGACAGATGCACAACAGTTTTTTTCGGACTAAAACACTGCTTTTTTTCAATAAAACCCCAAAATGCAGTTTTTTACTGCTGTAAATTTAAATTAGATATTTATACTGTGTATGTACAACTGCTTTTTGAATCATGAATATTGCTTTTTTCACTCAAAAAAGAATAATGCACTATTTCTCAGCTGTAATGTGAAATCGGTATTTAAGCGGTGCATTTCAAGATGCTCTGTGAATCAGGATTACCACTCTTTTGAAAAAAATACACTTATGCTGTATTTCACAGCAGCAATGTAAAATAATGGCTGTAATGGGTATTTCAGACTGTTTGGTGGATCTTGAATAACGTTTTTTTTCTATAAAAAACAAAGAAGCGCTATTTCCATGCAGAAATATAAAACATGTCGTTGGACAGTATATGCAGAACTGTTTTGTGGACAAGGAATATGTTTTTTCCCCAAAAATTACACGGATTCTCCATTTTACCGCAGAAATGTCAAATATATATTTGGGCGGTGTAAAAAAGGCTTGGTGGATCAGGATGACTACTTTTTTTTAAACTAAAATACACTGATGCACTAGATGAAATGGATTATATCGTTTAGTGCATTTTATGCACAAGTGCTCTGTGGCACCACAGATCCCAGGCTAGACAAATCGACTATGTCACCTCTTAAACATGCAAAAAGCAATATAGGGGACTTGAGCAGCTAGAAAAAAAAGTTTTTTTTTCCTTCACTGAGCTACAAAATAGAATTAGGCTGAAGTCCCTGGCTGGCCGGCACACATGCAGTACAGTACCAAGCACCACCTCGGTAACAGATGTATTACAATAGAAGATTTCCCTTGCAGTGGCTGGGTACAGAAATGTCAGATTGCTGAAGCTCCCTCCCTCTCTATTTGCTGTATCATGTGGATTAAAGTAGCGCAGGTTCTTGTGATTTCTGCCCTATTCTGTCCCTGATCGCAGCACCAACATCCTCTCCCTAAGCTCAAATCAGCAGAGTGATGTGCGGCTTATAAAGAGGCTGGATAACATGCTGCACTCAGCCAATCACAGCCATGCCATTAGTAGACATGGCTGTGATGGCTTCTTAGGGCAAGAAGTAAAACACTTGCTGATTGGCTGCTGTGACGCCCTTCAGAAAGCAGGGAGAAATCGCCGAACAACGGACCCGAACCCGAACTTCTTTGAAAATGTTCGTGTTCGGGTCCGTGTCCTGAACACCCCAAAATTCGGTACGAACCCGAACTAGTTCGGGTTCGCTCAACTCTACCTGCCAACTATCATGTTCTGTAAGGCTGCTCCTGCCACCTGCATCATGCCACTGCTCTCTGTCTGTTTACCATCACTTTCTGTGCGGCTGCTGTTGCCACCTTCATCATGCTACTGTTGCCTGTTTAACATAACATTCTGTATGGCTGCTCCTGACGTCTCCATTATGCCACTAATGTGACCTGCCAACAATCACGTTCTGTATGGCTGTTGCTCCTGCCTCCATCATGCCAATGCTGTATGTCTGCCTATCATCATGTTCTGTATGCCTGCTGCTGCTCCCTGCATCATGCCACTGCTGTCTGTCTGTTTACTGTTACTTTATGTACGGATGCTGCTGCCGCCTCCATTATGCCAATAATGTGACCTGCCATTCTTCACGTTCTGTACTGCTGTTGCTGCTACCTCCATCATGCCAATGTTGTCTGCCTGCCTACCATCACAATCTGTATGGCTGCTGCTGCTACTGCCTACTTCATGCCACTAATGTAACCTGCCAGAGATCATGTTCCTTATTGCTGGTGCTGCTGCCTTCATCATGCCATTGCTACAACCTGCCTATATTCACATTCTGAATGCTACAAAAGCCTCCATCATGCCACTGCTGCCATAATGCCACTGCTAAGACCTGCTGACCATCACCTTCTTTAAGGATGCTGCTGCCTCCATAATGCTGCTGCCTTTCTGCCAACATGTACTATTTGGCTGCAGCCCCTCATTTGCTGCTCTTTGTTAATATCTTACTGCCACCACTATTAACACAAAACATCTGCCACCACTGTCACTACTATCACTACTACTACTATTGTTACTACTACTACCCATAGATAGGCTTGAATGTTCCATGCTATACTGCTCCTGATAACACCACTATTGTGGCCGCATGCCTCTATATCCGTACCTTTCCATATTCACATTGCTCTGCTGCTTCTCCCAATTAAAATGAATAATGTTTTTAGGTTTGTTTACAAATCTCAACTGGTTCACTTATCTCTAACTTAAATAATACCTGACATCAACATTGTGTAGAACCAAGAGGGGAAATGTTAGGGTGAGAAAAATACCTCAAAGGCTTTTGCATCTAGGAAAACTTTTCCGTGGTCATTTTTCCCAGTGTGCTGGTTCTTCTAGTCCTAATATCTGTTGAACCTCGCTGATCTACTCTTTTATGGTAGGTAACTCCATCTTGTGTCAAAGTAATGATATCAACAATTTAGCTGTGGTCAATAAAAGAGTAGGGAGGTTACTTTTGTCAGGTGAAAATGTTGGGTAGGGTCTCTAGAAGAGGATACTTGGTCTAACGAAATTGAAATACAAAAAAAATCTGTGGTTAGTTTTCAAAGAGGTTTGAAACATCCTTCCTTCTAAGTTACTTCAAAAACTGTGTGCAAGTGCAATTGTACCTAGAATTGATGTGGTTTTGAAGGAGAACGGTAGTCACAAAAAGTATTTTTTTGATTTATCTTTTGTTCATTCACTTTGCAGATGGCTAATTGATAAAAAAAACTATTAGCACTTCTGTTTTTGAAAGCATCGTTACTTTGTTGCTTGTTATCCACACCTGCAAAAAACTTTTGCACAGTACTGGATTTTCGGCATATTGTTTCAGAGTCTTGTTTTTGAATGAAATGCCTGAGGTCCATGCCAGTTTTCTTCAAGAGAAAATCATCCTCAGTGGATTAAAAATTTGAGAAAAAGGTGAGAATAGGAATATTCATCAGCTTTCTAAAACTAAAACAGGCAGTTTAGAACTTTCTTCGTACAATATTGTATATCTAGGAAACTTTGTCACTGAATCAATGATTCAAACCACCAACCAACCAAACAATCGACATCAATAACTTCCTCACTAAATTAAATTGGCATAGCTATTAAACAAAATTTGGATCTTGCTTGTCAGTGTTGCTATTGACATGAGACAATGGTTATATTTTATGAACTTCAGCACTCTTTGATAATTTTCTGCGAGTTCTGTGGCTGAGCTGCTTTGCATGTTGATTTTGACAAACAATGGAACATATTTAATAATCCTCTATAAAGCTAGCTAGACATTCACCAGATTTATCATAGTAGCTTAAGCTAGATGATAAATATGGTACAGTACATGTATACAGACTTTTGTCTAACTTTCTTCCAACTATTGATTAGCTTATTTTGAGACAAAATCTTAAACCAGAATTGTGGTACAAATTTGGCATTAAATGTTGCATAATAGTCCATCTCCACCATTAAAGGAATCTCTAGTGAGCCACATTTCATGCTAGGTGCATATAATTTATCTAAACCTAGATAAAGAAAATGATTTATGTCATAATCAAAGTCCATTCACATTTGTAAATATGGGTCTATGTGTGATATAAAGAGTACAGACGTCTCCTTCCATACTTTTGCCCTTAGAATTACATATTCTAAGCTGTATGGTGGAAGATGATAAGATTTAAAAAAAAAATTGTATATGATATGGTTGTGGCTGACCACTGGTTGTGACATGAGTTACAGCCTTGTATGGTGTTTGCTAGCATTCCCAATAATGTATTGAATTTCTATACATTTGAAACTTTGTATTCCTTAGAATTGTTGCATTTTGTGAGTCACTATAAAGTATTTAAACTACACTGTACCAATATCAACACATTTAAAAAAAAGAAAATATATAAGAAAGGTAATCAGTATCAAATAGGCACAGCCTTTACCCATAAGGATTGTGTATGAAAGAAATTAACAACATGCTGGGATAAACAAAAGAATTGTCCTTTATCAGACTGTAAATTCTCATATTGAAAATATCTTTATCATAATCACATTTTAAATAACTCGATGTTCCACACAAGTTATTACATTTCAATTATGTGACATGAATTCTGTTGCTCATTTTCTGAGTGCTATTTTTCTATTGTCCTTGCTGTTGTAGCCTTGTTAATTTAAACTTTTTCAGGACCTCTGAGTCCATTATTATATTTAGACAGTATTATCTATCATCTCATTAACAGCCTCTTACCCTATTTCATTTTTTTTTCAGCCTTTGATTTGATAAGTCTAAAAATGGGTAATTGTCCTTTTCCTTTCTATAAAATGTTTTCTTTAGAAATAATGTGTTTTTTTAGTTAATCAGCATAAGAAAAGTGTTTCTTAATGTTCTTTTACTATTTATAGATAATATATCATTTATTTATACATCTATTAACAAATCTATATATACATACAGTATGTTAAGCTACAATGTTACATTGCATATGAGAATGAGCAAATGTTCAAAGAACCCCAATACATTTATGTTATTGAAGAGAGAAATAGTTGATTACAGTATACCATTTTTTTTTTTTTTTTACTTGCGGGTAAGTGGTATTGCTTGTAAGGGTTGGCCAATTGCCCATTGTAAATGCTTTAACTTTGGGCTAGCCCGGAGGGTATCCCCTGGTTCTCACCCTTTAACCTTAACTCCTAAACAGGGATCTTGACTTCGCTGCAGGGGAGCCACCAAGCAGCTACCTTTTTGAGTAGTCCTGGTGTGGTTAGCTGCTAATCCACAGAGATCAAATACACTGGTGTTTGGCACAAAGGTATCAGGCAATACACGTAGTCAGGAAACAGGCAGAGGTCAGGGCTAGCAGAGTTTGTGCATATTCATGAAACAGTCCAAAGGTAAAGGCAGGCAGAACAGGATCAGTACAGTGAACAGGCGCAGGTCAGGAGGCATGGGGGTATGAATGCAGAAAATAGGCAGACATACAGATTATAGCTCTTACACAGGCTCTAGCAAGATCTGTATAGAAAAATTGGTCAGGCAAGAAAGTGAGGTCAGAAACAGCTATATAATTAGTGCAGGGCAGCCAATCAACAAGCATATAAGCTGTGTGGCCTTAGAAGCCATAACAGCCCTGCCTACTAATAGCATGGCTGTGATTGGCCAGTGCAGCATGTGATCCAGCCTCTATATAAGCTGGAAGTAACGTAGCACCGCACGTTACTTCAGCTCTTAATAGTGCAGGGATAGGAAGCAGGCTGCCTCTGTGAGGGAGAGAGTAGGAAGGAATCTGAACTGGCTGTTAAATCTGTGTCCTATAGCGATTTTTTTAGTGTACAATGCAACATTCTTGTACCCCAAGCACACAAAAATAATATTTAATCTGTCTGTTAGTTAGGTGGGTGTCGGCGACCAGTTTTTGTAAGTGCAAAGCACTTGCACCTGCATATGTGCTAGGGACAATAATTTAATTCTTCTGGTAGTTCAGTGGGCGACATATACACATTTTTTTAGTAGACCTGCACTGCATGTGTGCCAGGGGAAAGGAAAATAATATAGGTAATCTGTCTATGAGTTCAGGGGGTGACATATTCACATTTTTTGCAGGGAAATACCCCTGCCCTGCATACCTGACAGGGAAATAAATTTATTAAATCCATCTGTTAGATTGTGGGGTGACATATTCTCATTTTTCGCTGTAAAGTCTCGCTGCAGCCTGTGTTGCATATATATCAGGGAAATATATTCAGTAAATCCATCAGTTAGATTGTGTGGGGTGACAAATTCACTTTTTCGCTATAAAGTACCCCTGCGGTCTGCGCTGCATAGTTGATGACAGGGGAATACATTCGGTAAATCCATCTGTTAGATTTTGGGGTGACATATTCACATTTTTTGCTGTGAAATACCGTTGTGGCCTGCGATGCATATATGACAGGGAAATAAATTCAGTAAATCCATAAGTTAGATTGTGTCGGGTGACAAATTCACTTTTTTTGCTATGAAATACCCCTGTGCTGCATAACTGACAGGGAAATAAATTTCTTAAATTTGTCTGTTACATTGTTGGGTGACATAAACCTATTTTTTCTCTTAAGTGCATCAGCACTGCATACCTGACAGGGAAATAAATTTAGTAAATCCATCTGTTAGTTCGGTGAATGACCGAAAAGAATGAGGAGAGCGTCAAATAAGGGACGTTGTCCTGGTTGTGGTGCTAATGGTGTTGGTGAAGCTCCTGTTGCAGGGTGAGGACGTGGTTGATCTGTGCAGGCTGCATGCCCAAATGAAACACCTTCCTCAGGTGCGCTTAGGCCCCAGAAGTGGAAGAGATGGAGTGCATCGATGCCTAACCACTTATGTTTCAGGATGTGGACATGGGAGTTCCACCGTAGCACGTCTCTGATGATGACAAAACACAGGTGCCAACTGCTGCGCCTTTCTGCAGTGTGCAGACAGACGAGGAGGGCAGGGGTGCAGAGTGGGTGGAAGATGATGTGGAGGATGATGAGGTCCCAGATCCCACATGGAATCAAGGTCATGCGAGTGACGTGTGCAGTTCGGAAGAAGAGGTGGTGGTCGCAAAGAGCCACCAGCAAAGCAAAAGAGGTAGCAGGGTACAAAAGCAGAGCAGCCGTCCCCTAGACAGTATGCCTGCTACTGCCCACCGCACCCAGGTACCGAGCACACCAAGGCCAGCTCCAAGGAGTTCCCTGGCATGGCAGTTCTTCAGACTATGTGCTGATGACAAGACACGAGTGGTTTGCACACTGTACAATCGGAGAATGAAGCGAGGCATAAACGTTCTAAACCTGAGCACAACCTGCATGACCAGGCATCTAAATGTAAAGCACAAGCTGCAGTGGAGTAAATACCTTGAAAGGACTCAGGCTCCTACTGCTCACTTTTCTGCTGAAGTCTCGGTATCTTCTTCCCCTCTGTAGTGACAGTGGCACCTGCCACCCAGCAAACAGTGGATGTAGCAGCAACGCTACCACGTCTGTCACCGTCACCAAGCATTTCCACAATGTCCCATGGAAGCGTTCAGCTGTCCATCTCCCAAACACTGGAGAGAAAGAGGAAGTACCCCCCTACCGACATGCGATCCCTGGCCCTGAATGCCAGCATTTCAAAATTCCTGGCCTTTGAAATGCTGTCATTCTGTCTGGTTGAGACGGAGACTTTTAAAAGCCTTATGGTGGTGGCTGTCCCACAGTACGTGGTTCCCAGACGCCACTACTTTTCCAGGCGAGCCATCCCTTCCCTGCAAAACCCAGTGGCGGACAAAATCAGGTGTGTACTGCACAATGCCATCTGTGGCAAGGTCCACATAACCACCGATATGTGGACCAGTAAGCATGGGCAGGGAAATTATATCTCCCTAACAGCACACTGGATAAATGCAGTGGCGGCTGTGCCTAAGGCGGATAGCAGTTTGCCGTATGTCCTTCTGCCACCGAGGATTGCAGGACATTTCTCTTTGCCTCCTGTTGCCTCCTCCTACTACTCCGCTTTCTCTTCTAACACCTCCTCATTCACGCAGCGTAACTCCTTCACCACCAACTTCAGCACAGCCAGGGGGAAACAACAGCAGGCTGTTTTGAAACTCATCTGTTTGGGGAAAAAATTCCACACCGCGCAGGAGCTGTGGTTGGGCATGGAACAACAGACCAATGAATGGTTGCTGCCGGTGAGCCTCAAACCCGGCCTGGTGGTGTGCGATAATGGGCAAAATCTCGTAGAATCTCTGGGCCTAGCCGGTTTGAGGCACATCCCTTGTCTGGCGCATGTGCTGAATTTGGTGGTGCAGAAATTCCTGAAAAACTACCCTGATATGTCAGAGCTGCTGCTGAAAATGCGGGCCATCTGTGCGTGCTTTCAGCATTCTCACCCTGCTGTTGGTCGCATGTCTGCGCTGCAGCATAACTTCGGTCTTTCCGCTCACCACCTCATATTCGACATGGAACTCCACCTTGCTTATGCTGGTGAGACTGTGCAAGCAGCAGCAGGCGATAGTGGAGTTTCTGCTGCAGCAAGCACTGGTGAGTTGCTCTGCAGAACAGCACCACTTCCAACAATGAGTGGGCCTCCATGCGAGACCTTTATGCCATGTTGCGCTGTTTCGAGTACTCCACCAACATGCCCAGTGTCGATGACGACGTTCTCAGCGTTGCTATCCCACTTCTATGTCTCCTTGAGAAAACACTTTGGGCGATGATGAAAGAGGATGTGGCACGAGAGGAAGAGGAGGAGAAAGAGGGATGATTTCCATGTTTATCAGGCCAGTCATTCACAAGTGTCTCGGACGGTGGGTTCCTGCACCAACATAGGCAAGGTACATAATTGTCCAGCCAGGGCACATTTCTGGAGGATGAGGAGGATGATGATGATAAGGAGGAACTGTGTTCACAGCAGGTTGGCACCCAAAGCAGCTCATGGGCATTAGAGATGTCGCAAACATAAAATTCTCCGTTCGCGAACGGCGAACCTAAACTTCAGCAAATGTTCGCGAGCGGACGAACCGGGTGAACCGCCATAGACTTCAATAGACAGGCCAATTTTAAAACCCACAGGGACTCTTTCTGGCCACAATAGTGATGGAAAAGTTGTTTCAAGGGGACTAACACCTGGACTGTGGCATGCCGGAGGGGGATCCATGGCAAAACTCCCATGGAAAATTACGTAGTTGATGCAGAGTGTGGTAAGTTGAATTTGCAATGCGATTAATATAACCTGCATTAATCGCATTGCAAATTCGACTTAGAGCTGGGTTCCTAATGGTTGTATTGCTAGAATATAACGAATAGTGTTGAGCGAACAGTTCGAGAATCGATCGGGTTCATACCGAATTTTGGGGTGTCCGGGACCCGGACCCGGACATTTTCAAAAAAGTTCGGGTTCGGGTCCGTTGTTCGTCGATTTCTTCCCGCTTTCTGAAGAGCTGCACAGCAGCCAATCAGCTCGCGTTTTACTTCTTGCCCTAAGAGCCCATCACAGCCATGCCTACTAATGGCATGGCTGTGATTGGCCAAGTGCAGCATGTGACCCAGCCTCTATTTAAGCTGGAGTCACGTAGCGCCGCACATCACACTGCTCTGATTAGTGTAGGGAGAGGAAGGACGCAGCTTCTGTCAGGGCGAGATTAGGCAGGTTAAAGTCAGCAACAGCACCTAATGAACGGATCGATCTACAGCTGAGAATCATTGAACTTCTGCTAGTTACTTGCTCGCTGGTTTTTAGGCTGCACAGAGCGTTTTTCTGTCACTTATTTTCTGGGTTGATCGGCGGCCATTTTGTGACTTGTGGTGCACCAGAAGAGGCTGCCACCAAGTCCATCAATCCATCAATACTAGTTTTCTTTTGCTATTAATCCTACATCAGGGGCTTGGCTATGCTAATTGTCACCCGTAGAAACTCCGGATAGCAATTTCTATATTTTATTAAGGGGTTAAATACAATTGCCCAAATACCAATCCCCTAAATCTGGTGCTCCAGCTTTGGCTAGACAAGTATAATACTGTCTGCTGTCTGGCAAAGGATAGATTATTTTCTGGGGTGAAATTCAATTGCCAAAATAGCAATACCATAAATCAGTGGTTTCAGCTGTGGCTGGCAAAATAGAATAGTGTCCGCCAAAACATATATTTTGTTCTGGGGTGAAATTAATCTTGCAAAATAGCAATACCCTGATTCTGGTGTCCCAGCAGTTGCAGGCCAGATTTCATAGTGTCTGCCGAAACACATATTTTGTTCTGGGGTGAAATTAATTTAGCAAAATAGTAATACCCTGAATCTGGTGTTCCAGCAGTTGCAGGCCAGATTTCATAGTGTCCGCTAAAACATATATTTTGTTCTGGGGTGAAATTAATCTGGCAAAATAGCAATACCCTGATTCTGGTGTCCCAGCTGTTGCAGGCCACGTTTCATAGTGTCTTGCAAAACATATATTTTGTTCTGGGGTGACATTCAATTGCCAAAATAGCAATATCCTGAATCTGGTGTCCCAGCTGTTGCAGGCCACGTTTCATAGTGTTTTGCAAAACATATATTTTGTTCTGGGGTGAAATTCAATTGCCAAAATAGCAATACCCTGAATCTGGTGTCCCAGCTGTTGCAGGCCAGGATTCATAGTGTCCGCAAAAACATATATTTTGTTCTGGCCTGGGGTGAAATTCAATTGCCAAAATAGCAATACCATAAATCAGTGGTTTCAGCTATGGCTGGCAAAATATAATAGTGTCCGCCAAAACATATGTTTTGTTCTGGGGTGACATTCAATTGCCAAAATAGCAATACCCTGAATCTTTTGTCCCAGCTGTTGCAGGCCAAGTGTAAATCTGTCGATAAAAGGATACCTTTCATCCAGGGCCTAAATACTAGCCCTAAAAGAGATATTCCCCTTAATCAGTGGTTACTGCTGTGCCTGGATTAGTGTAATACACTACATATACAAATAGGCAGATAGTGTTAGGTGCCTGTAAAAAAAGGCCTAAATTTGAAATCAATACATTGGGCCAAATATTTTTTTCCTTATTGTGGTGCTTGGTGAACGGTAACAATGAGGTAAACATCTAGTAAGGGACGCGGAAGCGGTCGTGGTGGTGTTAGTGTACCCTCTGGTGCTGGGAGAGGATGTGGCCAATCTGCCACAGCCACACGTCCTAGTGAACCAACTACCTCAGGTTCCAGTACCCACCAGAATTTACAGCAATATTTCGTGGGGCCCAATGCCGTTCTAAGGATGGTAAGGCCTGAGCAGGTACATGCGCTAGTCAATTGGGTGGCTGACAGTGGATCCAGCATGTTCACAACATTATCTCCCACCCAGTCTTCTGCAGAAAGCGCACAGGTGGCACCTGAAAACCAAGCCCATCAGTCTGTCACATCACCCCCATGCATATCAGGGAAACTGTCAGAGCCTCAAGTTATGCAGCAGTCTCTTATGCTGCTTGAAGACTCTGCTGGCAGGGTTTCCCAAGGGAATCCACCTAGCCCTTCCCCAGTGGTGGAAGACATAGAATGCACTGATGCACAACCACTGATGTTTCCTGATGATGAGGACATGGGAATACCACCTCATCGGAGTCCGCACGTCTCTGATGATGACAAAACACAGGTGCCAACTGCTGCGTCTTTCTGCAGTGTGCAGACCGAACATGAGGTCAGGGAGGAAGACTGTGTGGAAGACGATGCAGGGGACAATGAGGTCCTAGACCCCACATGGAATGAAGGTCATGCCACAGACTTTCATAGTTCAGAGGAAGAGGCAGTGGTGAGACCGAGCCAACAGCGTAGCAAAAGAGGGAGCAGGGGGCAAAAGCAGACCAGCCGCCGCCAAGAGAGTTTGCCTGCTACTGGCCACCGCCACCAGGGACCCAGCACCCCAAAGGCAGCTTCATGGAGTTTCCTGGCATGGCACTTCTTTAAACAATGTGCTGATGACAAGACCCGAGTGGTTTGCACACTGTGCCATCAGAGCCTGAAGCGAGGCATTAACTTTCTGAACCTTAGCACAACCTGCATGACCAGGCATCTACATGCAAAGCATGAACTGCAGTGGAGTAAACACCTTAAAAGCAAGGAACTCACTCAGGCTCCCCATGCTCCCTCTTCTGCTGCTGCCTCGGCCTCTTCCTCCGCCTCAGGAGGAACGTTGGCACCTGCCGCCCACCAAACAGAGAATGTGCCACCGACACCACCACCTGCGTCACCAAGCATCTCCACCATGTCACACGGCAGCGTTCAGCACTCCATCTCAAAAACCTTGGAGAGAAAGCGTAAATTCCCACCTAGCGACCCTCGAGCCCTGGGCCTGAATGCAAGCATTTCTAAACTACTGGCCTTTGAAATGCTGTCATTCAGGCTGGTGGACACAGACAGCTTCAAACAGCTGATGTCCATGGCTGTCGCACAGAATGTTGTTCCCAGCCGCCACTACTTCTCCAAGACAGCCGTGCCTTCCCTGCACAACCAAGTATCCGATAAAATCAAGTGTGCACTGCGCAACGCCATCTGTGGCAAGGTCCACCTAACCACAGATACGTGGACCAGTAAGCACGGCCAGGGACGCTATATCTCCCTAACTGCACACTGGGTAAATGTAGTGGCGGCTGGGCCGCAGGCGGAGAGTTCCTTGGCGCACGTCCTTCCGCCGCCAAGGATCGCAGGGCATCATTCTTTGCCTCCTGTAGCCTCCTCCTCCTATTTGGCTTCCTCCTCCTCTGCTTCCACCAGCTCATCCAGTCAGCCACACACCTTCACCACCAACTTCAGCACAGCCCGGGTAAATGTCAGCAGGCCATTCTGAAACTCATATGTTTGGGGGACAGGCCCCACACCGCTCAGGAGTTGTGGTGGGGTATTGAACAACAGACCGACGAGTAGTTTCTGCCAGTGGGCCTCAAGCCCGGCCTGGTGGTGTGCGATAATGGGCGAAATCTTGTCGCAGCTCTGGGACTAGCCGGTTTGACGCACATCCCTTGCCTGGCGCATGTGTTGAATTTGGTGGAGCAGAAGTTCATTCACAACTACCCCGACATGTCAGAGCTGCTGCATAAAGTGAGGGCCGTCTGTGCGCGCTTCCGGCATTCACATCCTACCGCTGCTCGCCTGTCTGCGCTACAACGGAACTTTGGCCTTCCCGCTCACCGCCTCGTATGCGACGTGCCCACCAGGTGGAACTCCACCTTGCACATGCTGGAGAGACTGTGCGAGCAGCAGCAGGCCATAGTGGAGTTTCAGCTGCAGCACGCACGCGTCAGTCGCACTGCGGAACAGCACTACTTCACCACCAATGATTGGGCCTCCATGCGCGACCTGTGTGCCCTGTTGCGCTGTTTCGAGTACTCCACCAACATGGCCAGTGGCGATGACACCGTTATCAGCGTTACAATACCACTGCTATGTCTCCTTGAGAAAACGCTTAGGGCGATGATGGAAGAGGAGGTGGCCCAGAAGGAGGAGGAGGAGGAGGATGAGGGGTCATTTTTAGCACTTTCTGGCCAGTCTGTTAGAAGTGGCTCAGAGGGAGGTTTTTTGCAACAGCAGAGGCCAGGTACAAATGTGGCCAGCCAGGGCCCACTACTGGAGGACAATGAGGATGAGGAGGAGGTGGAGGAGGATGAGGATGAAGCAGGTTCACAGCGGGGTGGCACCCAACACAGCTCAGGCCCATCACTGGTGCATGGCTGGGGGGATACAGAGGACGATGACGATACGGCTCCCACAGAGGACAGCTTGTCCTTTCCTCTGGGGAGCCTGGCACACATGAGAGACTACATGCTGCAGTGCCTGCGCAACAACAGCAGAGTTGCCCACATTTTAACGTGTGCGGACTATTGGGTTGCCACCCTGCTGGATCCCTGGTACAAAGATAATGTGCCCACCTTACTTCCTGCACTGGAGCGTGATAGGAAGATGCGCGAGTACAAGCGCACGCTGGTAGAGGCGCTCCTGAGAGCATTCCCAAATGTAACAGGTGAACAGGTGGAAGCCCAAGGCGAAATCAGAGGAGGAGCAAGAGGTCGCCAACGCAGCTGTGTCACGGCCAGCTCCTCTGAGGGCAGGGTTAGCATGGCAGAAATGTGGAAAAGTTTTGTCTCCACCCCACAGCTAACTGCACCACCACCTGATATGGAATGTGTTAGCAGGAGGCAGCATTTAACTAACATGGTTGAACAGTACGACTGCACACCCATCCACGTACTGACTGATGGTTCGGCCCCATTCAAATTCTGGGTCTCCAAATTGGCCACGTGGCCAGAGTTAGCATTTTATGCCTTGGAAGTGCTGGCCTGCCCGGCGGCCAGCGTTTTGTCTGAACGTGTATTCAGCACGGCAGGGGGCGTCATTACTGACAAACGCAGCCACCTGTCCACAGCCAACGTGAACAAGCTGACGTTCATAAAAATGAACCAGGCATGGATCCCACAGGACCTGTGCCTCCCTTGTGCAGAATAGATATTTATAACTGCCTCCCCCTCAACCATGTATTCTTGTACTCCGGGGCACTTCTTTATTGAATCCTCATTTTTTTAACTTTACCATGATCTTGCGGTGCAACCCAAAGTTGAATGAACCTCTCCTCTGTCTGGGTGGTGGGGCCGAAATAACTGAAAGTGGCCTTCTCCAGTGGTGGGTGATATGACGCATGATTCCTTGCTGTGGGACCTCTCTCCTCTGTCTGGGTGCTGGGTCCGAAATAACTGAAAGTGGCCTTCTCCAGTGGTGGGTGATATGACACATGATTCCTTGCTGTGGGACCTCTCTCCTCTGTCTGGGTGCTGGGGCCGAAATAACTGAAAGTGGCCTTCTCTAGTGGTGGTCGATATGACGCATGATTCCTTGCTGTGGGACCTCTCTCCTCTGTCTGGGTGCTGGGGCCAAAATAACTGAAAGTGGCCTTCTCCAGTGTTGGGTGATATGACGCATGATACCTTGCAGTGGGACCTCTCTCCAATTGATATTGGTTAAATTTTATTTTATTTATTTTATTTTAATTCATTTCCATATCCACATTTGTTTGCAGGGGATTTACCTACATTTTGCTGCCTTTGGCAGCCCTCTAGCCCGTTCCTGGACTATTTTACAGCCTTTTTAGTGCCTAAAAGTTCGGGTCCCCATTGACTTTAATGGGGTTCGGGTTCGGGATAAAGTTCGGGTCGAGTTCGGATCCCGAACCCGAACATTTTCGAGAAGTTTGGCCGAACTTCCCGAACCCGAACTTCCAGGTGTTCGCTCATCTCTACCTAACAGTTATTTGATATATGTGGCAGGGGCTGTATGGCGCGGGAAATTTGTTTCTCCTCTCTATGTGGGTAATATTATGTATTTTTAATGTTGTTTAATAAAAGAATCATGTTTTAAAGGGATATAGTGTACTGCAGTGTTATTTATATAAGTTGATTGGGTACACCCTGGTGTTTATATTGATCGTGCTATTGTATTAGTTATATAATTCTAGCAATTCAACCAATGGGAACCCAGCTCTAAGTTGAATTTGCAATGTAATTAATATAACCTGTATTAATCGCATTGCGAATTCAAGTTAGAGCTGGGTTCCTAATGGTTGTATTGCTAGAATATAACGAAGCTTGAGAATATAGCCCTATATTCTCAATCTTCGTTATATTCTAGCAATACAACGATTAGAAACCCAGCTCTGAGTTGAATTTGCAATGTGATTAATATAACCTGCATTAATCGCATTGCGGATTCAACTTAGAGCTGGGTTCCTAATGTAATATGTTCGCTTGCCGCCGTGAACGCGAACAATCTATGTTCGCCGAGAACCGTTTGCCGGCGAATAGTTCGGGACATCACTAATGGGCATCACTGGAGCATGGCTGGGGGGATACAGAGGACACAGACGATACACCTCCCACAGAGGACAGCTTGTTGTTGCACACAGGAGCGACTACATGCTGCAGTGCCTGCGCAAAGACAAGCTAGTTGCCCACATTATAACCAGTGCTTATTACTGGGTGGCCACCCTGCTGGATCCCCTTTACAAAGACAATGTGCTGTCCTTAATTCTCTAACTGGAGCATGATCGGAAGATGTGCGACTACCGGCGCTCGCTGGTAAACGCAATGCTAATTGCATTCCTACCTGGCACCGGGGCATCAGTGGAAGCACAAGGTGAATACAGAGGAGGAGCAAGAAGTACCTCAGAAGGAAGGTTTATCATGGCTGAAATGTGGAAAAGCTTTGTCAGCATGCCAAAAGAACCAGCACCACCAGCTGATGTGGAACGTCTTAGCAGGAGGCAGCATTTCAGCAATAAGGTGGAACAGTATGTGTGCACACGCCTACACGTACTGACTGATGGGTCTGCCACATTCAGCTTCTGAGTCTCCAAATTGTGCACATGGCTTGAGCTTTCCCTTTATGGCTTGGAGGTGCTGGCCTGACCTGCAGCCAGTGAATTGTCCAAACGTGGGTTTAGCATGGCAAGGGGGCGTTATCACAGACAAGCGCAGCCACCTGTCCACAGCCAATGTGGACAAGTTCACGTTCATTAAAATGAACCAGGCATGGATCCCACAGGACTTGTCTGTACCTTGTGCAGAATAGACATGTATACCAGCCTCACCCAGCCATTGTTATACTCCAACACACTTTCTCTTTGTTTTCTTTTTTATATTTCCCAATGTTTTGGGGTCTACCCAAATAAAAATAAAAAAATAAAAAAAAAACTGTGTTGTTGGCAACTAGTGACAAATTTCTGCACTACAAGAAACAGATATATCATCAATTCACTTCTGCAGTAATTTGGGGTTGAAAGCGTTTAGTGAGGTATTTTTGTGCTACAAGACAAATATATACACAGTTCACTGTTGCCGTTATTTGCAGTAAAAGGGTATATTTGCTTATTTCATTACAAAAAGAAAAATATATACGCAATTCACTTCATAAGTTATTTGGGGTTAAAAGTGTTTATTGAGGTATTTATCTACTACAAGAAATATATACACACAGTTCACTGTCCTTAATTCAGTCACTGGACATGATCGAAAGATGCGCAACTACAAGCACACGCTGGTAGACACACTGCTGATGGCATTCCGACCTGACAGCGGGGGCTCAGTGGAAGCACACGGCGGAAAATGGTGGAACAGTATGTGTGCACACGCCTACATGTACTGAATGATGGGTCTGTCCCATTCAACTTCTGGGTCTCCAAATTAGGCACATGGCCTGAGCTTGCCTTTTACGCCTTGGAGGTGCTGGCCTGCCCTGCAGCCAGTGTATTGTCTGAACATATGTTTAGCATGGCAGTGGGCGTTATCACAGACAAGCACAGCCTTCTGTCCACAGCCAAAGTGGACAAACTCATGTTCATTAAAATGAACCAGGCATGGATTCCTGGACTTGTACTTACCTTGTGCAGAATAGACATGTATACCGGCCTCACCCAGCCATTGTTATTCTCCAACACACTTTCTCTTTGTTTTGTTTTTTATATTTCCCAATGTTTTGGGGTCTACCCAAATCTATAAAAAAAAATATAAAAAAAATAAAAATAAACAGTGTTGTTGGTGACTACCTCCTCCACCACTGCTTTCACCTACACAGCCACGTCCACCGCCTCGTCAACCTCCTACTCCATATGGACCTCCTCCTTTTAGTTCAAGATTATTATTTTTAAGTTTTATGTATTTTATGTCATTTTAAGTCATTTCCCTATCCACATTTGTTTGCAGGGCAATTGTCCAGCTCTTACCCCCATTTTACTTCCTTTTGCAGCCCTCTAGCCATTTCCATTACTTTTTTAGAGCCCTTTTAGTACCCCAAAGTTCAAGTCGCCATTGACTTCAATGGGGTTCGGGTTCGGGGTCAGGTTCAGGTCAATTTCGAGTCCCGAACTTTGCAACGAAGTTCGGCCGAACCCGCCGAACCCGAACTTCCAAGTGTCCGCTCAACTCTATATATAACTGAAGCTGATTAGCAATTTAGAATTGCCTTGTAGCATCTCCCAGAGCAAGAGAGGCATGGGAGCTATGAAAGTGACAAAACTTAGTGAGCATATGATTGACAGTTTGTTCTGTCTTCATACACGTTCACACAGTGTGCAGTGTGCATTCCTGTCTTCCAAATAGGAGGACTGTTTTCTGTAGTCTAACTTGTTTATTGGTCAACAGGAGTAATTGTGAGTGATTGGAAAACAGGAGTATTCAATTTTTAAAACTATAGGAATACAAATAACATGAATAAGTATAAGGCATAGCATGTATCAGCAGAAAGCATAGAACAGCATATATTATAACATTACATTAACACTGGGCACATGTCCAAAATGGCTACCTATACAGAGGATTGCATGGCTAGCTAACAAACAGTTACAACCTCTTCCCTCAGTAACACTTATTCCTAGCTAACATAATGTCCCTGAAACAAAGGTATATTTCTTACCAGATATGCTTGTACAAGGATTGCGGAGTTTAAGAAGAGGATATGCTGAAGGACAGCTCTGCTGATGTGTCCTTGGTGACTGGAGACTGGAGACTGGGCTTCTCTTTCCCAGAATGCTTTACACTCTACAATACAATAATCTTCATTAACATAAAAAACAAAGTGTAGTAATTTTTTTTTTTTTTTTGGTTTTAACAAAATGTTTATTGTAAAACAAAAGTGTACATATTTTGGAGACATACATTGAGTCAATGTAAAGGGTACGCAGACCCAATCCTCAGAATACACAATAATATAGCAGACAATACTGAGCTTTACCAGCAAAAGAAAGCCATGAGAGTGGTTCAAACCAGATATCTGGGAGGACCTAAGTATCGTGAGGTCTGAGGAAAAAATATGGTATGTCTCTTGGGATTCAAGTCCCTCTATACAGACAGTATCCACATAGTCATATAAACCACATTAACGGGGGAGGGATGGTCAAGGAAAGTAAGGGGATGGTAGGAAGTAAGTAGGGGTGAGGAAAGAGAGAGAGAGAAGAGAGAGGTCCAGTGCTGTCGTGTCGAGCGATGAACAACATTAATTAAGGTTTGAGTGGATATCATTGGATAGTTGTGAGGATCGGTAGGTACGCCAAGGGGACCAAATTGACTGAAATGAGGCTGGGGTTCTCATCTCCCAACTGGCTATTTGTTCCAGCCTATAAATGTTATCGCACTTGGATAACCAGTGTGGAATCACAGGGGTTTGATCTGATTTCCAGTTGTGAGCAATCAGCACTGTGGTAAGCAATGTTTTCATATGTTTGTCGATTTTCATATCTGACATTAAACCCAGTAGACAGAGTTTAGCTGTAGGGATGCATTGGGTTTTACTGACTGTGGAGAGGATGGAACATATCGCACCCCAGAACGTCGATATTTTTGGACAGTCCCACCAGATGTGGAAGAAGGTACCTATAATGGAATTACACCTCCAACAATGGGTGTCGACATTTGGGTACATCGAGTGAAGACGTTCAGGAGTGTAATACCATCTAGTCAACATTTTATACATATTTTCTTGTAGCCGCACGCATTTAGAGGTTTTGGGAGAGGAGGACAGTAAGGTTTTCTTTTCCATAGATGTGAATTGAAGCTTCAAGTCCCCTTCCCACCTGTTGAGGAATAAGTATCCTTGAGGCTTTTTTAGGGAAACTAACAGCGCATACAATGTTGATATTTTTTTCTTTGGGTCAGCAGCAGCTAGGACTAGAGATTCAAATTGAGAGTGTGGTGTAGGAGGTGCACAATGTACTTTATGCAGGACATCCTTAATGACATGTCTCTGCAGAAAGGACAAGTTCTGCAGTTGAGGGTGAGACACCTGGCCATCTAATGGAAGATCGGAGTTAGTGCCTATTAAGTCCACCAGAGGTAGGGAAATCTGAGAGCTGTCCCTCGGGAGGGAGTCTCTGAAAGTCTTAGAGGAGGACCACAGTATGTCCCTGATCTGATATACAGGTGACAGTAGAGTGGAAGACAATAAGTGCTTTGCCAAACATGTATGCCAAAGGGATATGGTTGCAACCGTCATAGGGCTTAGAAAGGGGAATTCTCTTGAGAGGAAAGGTGTCTGTCGAAAGAGGAGGGCTCTAATTGGGGCTTCCGCCATACCATTTTCTACTTGTAAGTCTAAACGGTCAGGTGGTTGTCTGAACCATTCAAGACAGCGTTGGGCCTGGATCGATTTATGATACAGGGAGACGTCAGGGAGTCCAATTCCACCCTTGGCACCGTGTTGTATTAGCAAATTATGTGGAAGCCTAGACTTGCGTTTGTTCCAAAGAAAAGAGGTAAACAATTTTTTAATGTAGGCAAAGAAAGAATTAGGTAGGGAGATAGGTAGGACCTGCATGTAATATAAAATTTTTGGCAACAGGACAGATTTAAGTAGTGTTCTCCTGCCAAACCAGGACGCAAATGGTATGTCCCAGGCATCAATGGACTTCTGAAGAATAGGGACAAGGGATCTAAAATTGTCTGTATAGAGGTTATGAGGGTCCGCAGTGATGTTGACTCCTAAAAATTTAATTGATGAGGATGACCACATGTATGGAGTCTTTAATTGGAGGAACGCTTGTCGTTGCTTGCTAAGAGTGACGTTCAGTACCTGGAATTTATTCGGGTTGATCAAAAAATTTGATAACTGTCCAAATCTATCAAACTGGGAACAGATAGCCGGGAAGGCCTCCTCAGGATTGGTTATTATGACTAGTAAATCATCAGCGAATGCTGCTAATTGATGCTGTTCCCCTTGAATGGTCAAACTCATAATGTGTTCGTCCTGTCGTATGGCCTGAAAGAGGCATTCCACCGTCAGAATGAACAAAAAGGGCGACAGGGGGCACCCCTGCCTGGTGCCATTACTTATCTTAAAAGATGGTGAGAGAGTACCATTGACCCATACTTTGGCTGTGGGTTTAAATAACCAATCTACTCGGTCGAAAGCCTTCTCGGCGTCTGTCCCCAGTAAGGCCAGTGGGATATTGTGCTGTCTGGCATAATGTATGATATTTTCTAATCTCACCGTATTCATCCTACCTTCCCGGCCAGCCACAAAGCCCACCTGTTCAGCATTTATTAGGGAAGGCATCAATCTTTGCAACCTGGTCGCTAAGAGTTTTGCGAATATTTTCAAATCAATGTTGAGAAAAGAGATGGGCCTGTAGCTGTCACAAGAGGCAGGGTCTTTTCCCTCTTTAGGGAGGATAGTAATCATAACAGAAAGCATATGTGGGGGAAGCGGGGAAGAACCTAGCGCTCCATTACATAGACCTAGCAGCCGGGGGGTCAGGACATCTTGAAAGGTCTTATAATATGATGCGGGCAGGCCGTCAGGACCTGGGCTTTTGTGTGGGGGTAGGCCCTTAAGCGTATCAGTAAGTTCTTGTAAGGAAAATGGTTTTGTGAGATCGTGAGCTTGGTCTGTGGTAAGGGAAGGAAGGTGCAGCTCAGATAACCAACCATCAATGTCATCTCTCCTCTGTTGAGTGCGAGAAGAATCATCTGCTGTCCTAAGATTATAAAGAGAGTGATAGAAGTCACTGAACCTGTTTGCAATCTTTTCAGTGGACATTAATAATTTGGAATCAGCGTCTTTTATAGAGTGGATATATGAGCGAGTCTTCCGTTTTTTCAGGGAAGCCATCATGAACTTAGAAGCTTTATCTCCGTGCGCATAGTGTCTGTATCTCGCAGAGAGATATAGCTTAGCGGTTCTGGAGTTCAGAATATTTTTCAACTCCGAGCGCAGGAGAGACAACTGATCAAGGATATTTTGAGTGATATGTCTTTTGTGAAGAAACTCAAGGGATTGAATTTTTTTCTGCAGAGAGAGAATTTTAGATTCTCTTTGTTTTGGCAAAAGGGAGCATAAGGAGATGATGTGACCGCGGACAACCGCTTTATGCGCTTCCCAGACAGTACTCAGTTGGACCTCACCTGACTCGTTCGTCGAAAAATATTCTAATAAGCACTTATGGATGTCTTTAACATTGTCTGGATGGCTGAGAATGGTCCCATCTAGTCTCCACATGTACTGAGGTTTAGGAAGAAAAGAAAATTGTAAGTCAATAAATACAGGAGCATGATCCGAGAGTAAAATACTCCCAATTGAGGTATTCTGGCATGTCGACAACAGATTGGGGGGTACAAACAGATAATCTAACCTTTGGTAGGACTTGTGGACCCCAGAGTATTATGTAAAATCTTTCACTGAGGGATTCAGCGTCCTCCAGGAGTCCACAAGCCCCGTTGAGGCCAAACCAGTTCTAATTCTTCTCAGCGCCCCATATGACAAAGAGGAGGTACCTCCTGATGTATCAATGAGGGGGTCCAATGCCACATTAATGTTGCCGCCCAGGATAATGATCCCTTCAGCGAATTCCTGGAAAGTGGAGAGAGTGCGGCAAAGCCAATTGGCTTGTCCCACATTAGGTGCATATATGGAACCTAATGTAATGGTTCGTGTGCCAATAGAGCCTTTTATAAATATAAAACGGCCATCCCTATCTGAAAATGTTGAACTGATTACCATAGGTGTGTTTTTGTGGATAGCAATCAAAACACCCTTGGAGGAGCCACTGCAGGAGGGGGCATGGAACAACTGATTAAATGTCGATTTGGACATGCAGGGAACATGCCCACTCCTGAAGTGTGTCTCCTGCAGGAGGGCGAAGTTTACCTTTTGTTTTTTCAGAGCAATACATATTTGAGAGCGTTTGGCAGGAATATTCATGCCTTTAACATTAAAGGTACATACCCTAATGTCTGCCATTATGTGTTGGCAGTATCGAATCTCACAGCATAGAGATAAAAGGGTGAAGAAAAGGACCTAAAAGACAAGGGGTGGAGGGGGGGAGAAAAGTCAGAGGGAAAAAAGGAGGAAAACAAGTCATCAACAGAACACTGCTCTGGCAGAAAGTGATGATTTTGCGTAAAGTATATCATATACCAACGCAACATAAAGGGGTGAAGTTGGCAGTAAAACACAATGACCAAATAGAGATAAGAGAGCAAATAGAACTAATAGGGCGCACTTTTTGAGCGATCACCTATAGTTGTTAGCCATATAAGGAAAACTACAAGTGCATTCTCTATATATAAAATATTGATGTATACTTATCAAAAATCAGGGTGATGCACCACTAATATACAAAAAGTCCAGTACGATGGACAGAGTGAGGGAGTTCAGGTGTCTTCACCAGGAAATGAAGGTTTCCTGGGAGTGTTTCTCCCTGCTTTCCTTTTGCTCCGGCACTCCGCGGGTCTGCCTGCTTGTATCCAAGACGCTGGAGATGGAAGATCCAGAAAATCTGTGAGATCTGTGGCAGAGTTCCAGTCAGGTATTTCCAAGTCTGCAAGATCAAGGGTGTCATAGACCGCAGGTAAATCAGCTGGAGATCGAACAACCAGTTTTCTGCTTGGCGTGTTAATGAAGAGGCCGAAGGGGTGAAGCCACTTATAGGTAATGTTCAGATCCCTGAGTTTCACAAGGAGCGGTTTTAATGTCCTGTGTTTTTGCAGGGTGATCGGAGGTAGATCTTGGAAGAGGAACAATTCCGCATCACCAAACACTATAGATTTTTTGTTTCTTGCTGCGTGTAATATTTTGTCTTTGGACTGAAAGTTGAGCAGGCGGCATATAACGTCCCTTGGGGGATCTCCTGGTTTGGGGGGAGGCCGCAGTGCTCGGTGGACTCTGTCCAAAGTAAGATCCAGGCCATTGTCTGGGCCTAAAAGCATGTTACAGATCTCCAATATGGCGCCCCTCAGCTCTTCTGTGAAGACAGACTCTGGCAGGCCTTTAAAGCACAGGTTATTGTGCCTGCCGCGATTATCTTGATCTTCGGATAGATTATAAAGCTGGTTGATATGGGCCTGTTCCTTGTCTAGACTGCTAGCAACTGCGATAGAGTGGCAGGTTACCTTGTCTTGGTGTGACTCCAGCTCATCCACGCTGTCCGCAATCTGTCGCATGTCGTGTCTGATGTCTGTGAGATCTTTCTTGAGTGGAGCGAGGGCCTCTGTGATAAGATCTTTCATAAAACGTCTGGATACTGGAAGATCTTCTTCATCTCTCCCCTGTTCGGGTTCGCTATCCCCTCCTGATTCAGCCGAGCCCTCAGAAGGAGCGACTGTGTCTTGATGCGGCGCCATCTTGGGCCTAGGTTTAGCAGGGGTAATCAGTCTTTTGAGGACAAATTTATCCATTTCTCCTCTGGTAGCTCCAGGTGTGGAAGCTCCTGTCGCCTCCCTGGATCTCTCCCTTGAAGATTTCCCCATTGTGGGCTTAGGATATTTGCTGAATATGCTCTTTTATCAGCGGTCGTCTGCAGAGCTCACAGAAGCATGTCTTGTGCACTCTGCTGCCAGGCTGCGCCCCTGTGTGTAGTACATTTTTAACACCGCCTGATGGTTCTATTACCACATTAATCACTACATAACTACAGGAACTCTAACAGAACGAATTAAAAAAAAAATATTCAGAACCTCTGCTGGGGCAGAACACAGTTCATTCTCAGCCATGAATGCTGAGATGGAAATTCCCCTTTAAGTTATCTCATTGGTTGTCTATGAATTATCTCCACTGACTTGTTAAACTACATTTAACATTTATAAAGCTGCTTTCACACAGTTAGTGTTTAGTCAGTACTTGATCAGTAATTTCCATCAGTGACTGTAAGCCAAAAATCAGGAGTGGAGGCTATACAGAGAGAAAGTATTTGCCAGCACCTGGTTTGGCTCACAATCACTGATGGAAATCAGTGATGGAACACTGACTGTGTGAAAGCGGCCTGTGATAATATGTAACAACTGTGACTCTAATAAAGAGAGTGTTTTTGTCAAGCCTACATATTGTTTTTCTATGGTTTCCATTGAGCTATGCTACTGTATAAAGACTAGCCTAAGCCTAAATGTATATATGTGATGTTCTGCATAATAATACTTGCTTTTGGCATACATTTTATGTTCAAACCTTCCTATGATGCTACACAACAGGAATGCAGTTGCCGAAAACATTTTACCTTTCATTCCTTTTGCATTATTTATGCTATTTGATTGCTTTGTTAGTATGTCTCCTATCACATAATTACCTCCAGCCATACATTGTATTGTAATTCTAATATTTTGCTACTGAATGTTTAGATTCTGTTAAACAAGTAATTTGCAGCCACTGTGGTATTGTTAGTTTTCTCTTCTTTACTTCATAGTTACTTTTTAGCAATTTAAAGACTAGGTAGATCATCTGAAGTCTAGGCACATTGTAAGAAAACTCATTTCTCTACCAGACGCCCCCTGGGACAGCGTTTATTCTGTTTGCTTCTGTGTGTTTCATTTGGTCACTCACCTCAAACAGAATGTACTGTACTAAACTTGTGCTATATTTTAGGTTCACATTTAACTTTTGGATTTTCAACATGAAAAAGCATTTTTTTCTTAAATAGCAGTTTTGGTATATATAATATAGCAGTTTTGTTATACAATAACATATAATATATAAAGAAAACAAGGCTCTTTAAAATAAATATATGCTCTTAATTATTTTGTTCTCCTAGGGGATAAGTGGCAACCACAGTTGACTGGCAGCTGCTATCTCCTCTCCCCCCACCAAAAACACTTAGATGCTTGGCTCAAACTAAGCATGTATATGTATGGGGGAGTACTGTGGAGGAGATCAATGCATGTAAATGCAGCTTTTTTTTCCACTGACAATCAAGTGATTTTCAGGAAGGAACACTTCCTTCCTGACAATCACTTGCTACATCAGGCCATGTAAAGGGGCTTTTTAGGCCTCATTCACACAGCTGTACTCCCTACTTTACTATTCAACAGCCAGTGCTCTACACAGCAGCAGTAGCGATAGAGTGATGTTAGCTGTGAATCAAAATGCATAGGCTGGGGATCATTTAACAGCTGCAGAATCAGTCTGTGCATGCTATAGCTTAGCAGGCATGATCATATCACTTCATTGAGCCTACTATAGGGGAGAGCATGATGTGCTCCATTCATCAGAAAGGAGCTAGGTGAGTATTACTCATTTATTTTATTTTATTAACAGTACAGGGGAAGCACTATTGTAAGTCATTCTACTGTGTGGGGCACTAAGTGCTCATAACTACTGTGTAGGCAATAAGGGGGCATAACTACTCTGTGGGGGTACTAAGGGGGAATAAATACCACATGAGGGCAAAAAGGGGGACTGGGTAGGATTAAGAGTGTATAGACAGGCATTGGGAGGAGTTAGAGGCATGGTAAATAGAATTATGTGGTATGCTATGAAAGCCGCTACTGGGCTTGGATTTTCAAAAGTTGGGATGTACATGTATGTACAGTACTACCTACAAGACAGGCAATGCATTTTTTTGAACAATAAAAATATATAACAGATAATATATCAAGTGGTATTAGTTTAATAGATTAACTGATCAGATATAGGTATATATGCATCACATTGGGAAATATTAGAGAACATATAACCATATAGATTGATTGGGTTGTTGAAGGTCTCTTTGGGCTGGATATTATGTAATACCTAATAAATGTAAAAAGCAGAATCAAGCAATAATCCACAGATGGGGGGGAGGGGAAGGGGAGGGGAAGGGGGGAAGAGGATATTCAAAATATGAGAGGTAAGAAATCATTTTCGTATAAAATCATCTGTGTGAATGTTACAAAGCGGGTTATTTAACCATAGTTCCCATTTAGTCTTAAAGACTATTTTTTTTATTTCTGGAGGAAGCCCAAATCCCTTCAAATAAACAGTTTTCATCTAGGACTTTGACAATTCTATTGATATTTGGAATGGGGTTTGATCTCCAGCAAGCTGCTATTTTGCTTCTAGCTGCAAAAATGCAGTGGCTAACAATGGATTTTAAGTTTATCGGGAAAGAGTTTAGTCCCACAGAAATAATAGCCACCTCTGGTGAGGGAGACACAGTAAAAGAGCAAATATTAGAAATAAGATCAAACACTTTTTCCCAAAGCTGATAGAAGGGAGGACATTCCCACCACATCTCCAGCATAGGGGGGAGGATTCTGTTTTTTTTTTTATTCAGAAGTATTGAGGTTCTGTACCACCTATAAAAAAAAAATTCAGGCACCTTTAAGATGATCAGCACATCTTGAAGGTTTGGAGATGATAGTAAAAGAGTCAGTCCACTCTCCCTCTGTAAAAATTCTATTTAGGTCAGTGCTCCATAATGACTTTAAATGATTGAGGGGGTCTTGAGCGGATTTCTTTAGGAGCTGATACCCTTTTGTTATAACCTTATCTGAGGATCTGGAATATAAGAGCCAATCATTTAGAGCGTTATCTTCAGGCATACATGAAAATGTGTAAGGGGATTGTAATAGATATCTGATTTGGAGAAATTTGTAAAAATCTCTATTGGGGATGTCATAGGTTCTGTGAATGAATGAAAAATCACCTAATATTTCTGAATGCCACAATTAAGAGGTTTTTATCAATCCAGCTTCTCTCCAGTTGTCGACAGATAAATCTGGTATAGCTAATTCACATATTTTTAGAGGAGCATTGAATATAGAAATTGGTAGTTGTTTTTCAATTCTAGATATATGGTTCCATACTTTTGATATGGCTTGAGTTGTAGTAAGAGGAAAGCTTTCTTTTGTTCCAAACATACTTTGAGCTAGTAGGTGGTTATGAATATTTAACCTGCCTATGGTTATTTTTTCTATAAGCGCCCATTTTTTTGTAAGATATTCGTTTATTAAAGGTCTAAGTTGGTCTAAAATTGTGGCTTTGTAATAATGGTTAAGAGAGGGAATATTTAGACCACCCTGGGATAAAGGATTGTATAAAATTTTAGCTTTAACTCTAATTTACATTTGCCCCTTATGTGATGATTGATCAGAGCTTGTAATTTTTGCAAAAGTAAATTCGGAACCCAGATGGGGACATTACAGAAAAAATATAGTATTTTTGGGAGAATGACCATTTTGATTGCTGCTATTTTACCCACCCAAGATAATGAGTGAAGGTGTAAATTATTAAGAATATTTTTTTAATTTATCCAGGAGAGGCAAGTAATTGAATTGGAAGAGTTTCTTTGTAGGGTATGCTAGTTGGATCCCTAGGTAACTAAGAATTTTGGGACCAAGAAAATTTCTGGGTTTGAGTAATCTTTTGTTTTATATGGGATGGAAGACCCATATCTAACATTTGTGATTTATTTGCATTGACTTTGTAAAATAAAGCCTGACCAAATTGGTTAATAATATCATTAATAATAGTCAAAGTTGAGGCCGGGTTTGTTGTGATAATTAAGACATCATCTGCGAAAAGGCCTATATGGTGTTCAATATGGCCTACTTTCAACCCATGGATGAGAGGGGATTTCCTAATATGTTCCGCAAATGGTTCCATGGAGAGGGCAAATATGCGTTGGGACATTGGGCAACCTTGTCTAACTCCATTTCTGATGTCAAAGGAGTTGGATAAGAAACAAGAAGTGTAAACCGAGGCACTTTGGTTAGAGTAAAGGGCCATAACTGCTGATAAATAAAAGCCATTAAACCCAAACTTCTTTAGGGTTTCCCTTACATAGCCCCAATGGATTCTGTCAAATGCCTTCTCTGCATCCAGGTAAAGGAGCCTAGAAGGAGTTCGAAAGTAGTGGGCAATATCCATTAAATCTATAAATCTCCTAGTACCGTCTGAAGATTGTCTATTGTGGATAAAGCCTATTTGATCATTATTAATCAAGGACGGGAGAACGTCTATAATTCTGTCAGCTAAGATCTTACCATAAATCTTAATGTCCGAATTTAGCAGAGAAATAGGTCTAAAATTAGGCGGTTTGTTTGCTGGTTTCCCTGGTTTTGCTAATGTTATTATTAAAGCCTATCTTTTGGAACAGTACCTTCGTTAGCGATTAAATTAAATGTTCTCATGAGGTGGGGGGTCAAAAGTATATTAAAGGATTTATAACATTCATTTGACAGCCAGTCTGGTCCTGGGGATTTATTAAGTTTTAGGGAGTCTATAGCCTTTGTAACCTCCATAGCTGTGATCTCTGTGTTAAGGATTTGTTGTTGTGATGAGGAAAGGGACGGAAGAGATATCCCATTGAGAAATTAATTAATGGTCTCTATATTGGGTTGAGTAATATTTTGCAAATTCCTCTGCTATCGATTTTGGATTGAGCAATTTATTTCCAGAATTGTCATAAAGAAAAGGGATTTTAGTTTTGGCTTCCCTTTTTTTAATCCTGTTTGCAACCAATTTGGATGCTTTGTTTCCTTGCCAAAATTGATCTGCTTTTAATTTACGTAGATAAACTTCGTGTTTCTGATGTAAGTGAAGGTAAAGATGGTGTCTGGTAGCTTTTAATTGGGTGCCTATTTCTGGATTTAATGTATTTTTATGTTTTTTTTCCAGATCTTGAAACATGTTTAATAAAGTTTTGGTAGTTTTGAGCCTAATCTTTTTTTGTGTGGCTGCGTGTTTTAGTAAATGGCCTCCTATGAAAGATTTGTGTGCACACCATAAAGTTGTGTCTGCTACTGAATTGTTATCAATAAACATGAAATATTCTTTGAGGGCATCTTCTATGCTAGCTTTAACTGAAGCTAATTGTAATAATGAGTTGTTCATTCTCCAGGGGAAATATATTTTATTGCTAAATTGGTCTGTAATTGACAGGGAGATAGTGGAGTGGTCCGACCATGTAATGTTATGAATGGTGGACGACTGTATTTTTTGGAGAAGCCATCTATCTGCTACAAATAAATCAATCCTTGAGAAGGAATTGTGTGGGTAGGAAAATAAAGTATAATCTTTTTTATTGGCATGGAGTATTCTCCAGGTATCAAAGAGACTCTCTTGAAATAGGAAATCTTGCAAGGGGGTGCCTTTGGATGTGTGGATTTATCCAATACGGGGTTTGGGCATAAATTAAAGTCACTATAGATAAGCATTGAACTTTGTGTGTTTTCTTGGGCTAACTTGATGGTTCTCTTTAAGAATCTAAGTTGGTGCTTATTAGGGGTGTATATATTTATTAAGGTGTATCTAGTGTTATTAATATCACATATGATTATTAAATATCTACCATTGTCATCTACAATAGTTCTGTGACATTGGAAGGAAATAGAATTTTCGAAAACCAATCATTACACCTCCTTTTTTGTTTGTAGCTGGAGCGAAGTGAAGGAAGGGGAAGGACGGATGGTGCAATCTGTGAATGTGAGATGAATTAAGGTGTGTTTCATGTATACAAACAATATCACTTTTCTGCCTCCTAATTTCTGCCCAGAGCATGGATCTTTTGAATGGGCTGTTGAGCCCCTTTACGTTCAAAGATAGTACTTTTATCCCTATATTGTTACCGTATAGATTTTTTGAGTTACAATATGGTCACAATATGAGGGCAGATGCATAGGAAATAAATGACATTGTGTTGAATGTGCATACATACTGTTTTTGACAATGAGATATAGACGAGATATCCGAAATAGCATAAGTCCATTCTTAAAACGTCTCTGTAGAAGCTTGTATATAAGTAACCTAGAAAAAGGAAGAAAATAGAAAAATAGAAGGGAAAAAAAAAAAACAAGGGAAACATATATGAGGATAGTCCAACCGGGACCTCAAGTCACAAAATATCAGGTCCCTTCAATTGCTGGGTGGTTAAAAGAATGAAGTGATTAGGGAGAGAGAGAGTAGGTAAGGCATTATAGAATGTGGACCTTATTTGGTTTTTGTGTGGCGTTCCATGGTGCAGAGGATTCACAGAGAAATTCTACCCACTGTTGACCATTCGTGGGATAGGTTTGATAGTTTTTTCTTTGGAGACGAGACATCCGTGGTGGCAGCTTTGGATTTACTGCCCTCTTGTGGTGATAGAATCTTCCATTTTTTTAATGCATCTGCAGCCTCTTGAGGGGTGTTTAGGACGTTTGATGATGTCATTTTGATACCTGACGATGAGCTTTACTGGGTATCCCCATTTGTAGGGAATATTATTATCATGTAGGAGTTTTGTATATTGCTAAAATTCTCTTCTTCTTGTAAGAGTGGCGGGTGAGAGATCTGTGAATAAAATCACTTTCTGAAATCTGTCAGGGATAGCATCTTTCTTTTGAGCAGCTCTCATCAGTGCTTCTTTTAATTTGAAGAAATGGATCCTAGCCAACATATCTCTAGGCACAGTAGCTGGTAAAAATTTTGGTTTTGGTGTGCGATGAATTAGGAAGGAAAGCTACTATTAGATCTTTTATGAAATCTTTCAGTTGGGAATCTTGGATTGTTTCAGGAATATTGGGGAAGCGAATGTTATTTCTCCTGGAACGATCTTCTAGATCAGCCAGCTTTAATTTAATGGCTGCCAGGTCATCTTCCATTGTGTTATGCACATCCACCAGGGAGTTGTGTGCTGATACAAATTCTTGATTTTTTTCTTCTAAGTAAGCTGTCCCTTCAGCTATGGACATTATATCTGAATGTATGGTGGCTATAGTATCTCTGAACTCTCTGTGGATTAATTGTTTTAACTCTGTGAGCATGTCTTGCATGATGGACACTGATAGCTTGGCGTCTTTAGAGAGTTTAACATCATCTATTGCAGAAATGGAAGAATGGGGTGAACATTCACTCACCAATCTTTGCTTTTTGTTTCATTGCAGGAAAGTTCCAGTGTTTCCTTCTGGTGAGGATTTCTCTGATGGAGGGCCAGAGGATCTAGGAGAGGGGTGGATCGCATCTCCTGAGTGGCGGGAATTGGCGCCATCTTGCTCTGTTCCTTTTGCAAGAGGGAAGAAGGCCATCATCTCTTGTGGAGCGGAGCCCTTCTTCTTGCCCCTCGTCATCATCAGTGGCTCTTACAGTATGAGGAGTAGCTGGAGGGTAGAGATGTTGCGAACCAAGCGAACAGCCATAGACTTCAATAGGCAGGCAAATTTTAAAACCCACAGGGACTCTTTCTGGCCACAATAGTGATGGAAAAGTTGTTTCAAGGGGACAAACACCTGGACTGTGGCATGCCGGAGGAGGACCCATAGAAAATTACGTAGTTGACACGGAGTCGGGTTTTAATCCATAAAGGACAAAAATCACCGAACATTCCTAAATTGTTTGGAATAACTGCTTTAAAACATCGAGTGTGTGTGTATAGATCAGGTATGATGTTGTATCGATCAGGTAGTGTAAGGGTTACGCCCGCTTCACAGTGACAGATCAAACTCTGACAGACCAAACTCCCCGGTTAACGCACCGCAAACAACTGCAAACAGTCCATTTGCACAACCGCAAACTCCCCATTTGCACAAGGTTGGATACCAAACAAGCCATGTCCCATTCCTTGCCCTCACTGACATCATTGAAGGTCTCTTCCTCCACCCAGCCACGTACAACACCAAGGGTCTCTGAAATGTGACAACAAGCCCCCAGGGAAGCCTGCTGTGGTTGGTCTTCCACCTCCTCAAAGCCACCTTCCTCCTCTGACTCCTCTTCTTCAGACTCCTCTCTCTGGCTGCTTCTGGTGGTGATGGTGACCACAACTCTTCCTCTTCATGCTCATCTACATCCTGATCCAGCACTCTTCGCAGGGCACGCTCCAGAAAAACGCATATGCAATGAGGTCGATGATATTGCCTTGGGTTTGACTGACCAGGTTTGTCACCTCCTCAAAAGAACGCATGAGCCTACAGCCATTGTGCATGAGCGTTCAGTAACGCGGCCAAAAAATACCCAGCTCCGCAGAGGCTGTCCTCTTTTTTTTTAATTAAAAAAATCTGCTCTTACCAGTTTCATTTCAGTTATGTCCCCTATCAGGGGCCGATGTATAGAATAGATTTTAGGAACCGGGAGATGGAAAAAGATGGTTGGTCGGTCCTCTTCCTTCCAATTTGGGGCACTGCACGTGCACCGTGCTATGTACTGTGCCACCCTATATGAGTGGTGTGTTAAGTAGTACTATTCCTATCCGTTTTACCCCTGTTACGTCCTCTATCAGGGGACGTGTATCGAATAGATTTTAGGAACCGGGAGATGGAAAAAGGTGATTGGTCGGTCCTCTTACTTCCAATTCGGGGCACTGCGCGTGCGGCGCGCAATGTACTATGCCACCAATACAAATAGTGTGAACTACTTTTCTTACCATTTTAATCTTTGTTAAGTCTCCTATCAGGGAACGTGTATTGAATTTAATCCTTGCATGGGGATATAGAGAAAAAAGCTTGCTCTGTCCGCTTCCTTCTATTTTTGCTAACTTGCAATGGAATTCGCCACCAATGCAACTAGTGTTAACTAAGTACTATTCCTATCAGTTTAATCTATGTTTTGTCCCTTGTCAGGGCCAGGGCAAGTGTAGTGAATAGATTTTCGGAACCGGGAGATGGAAAAAGACCCATGCTCGGTCCGCTTCGTTTGAATTTTAGGTCACTGGGTATGCGCCGTGCAATGTACTGTGATACCCTATATGAGTGGTGGGCAGTGGGGACAGTACAGTTAGTGGGCCTGACACACACTGGCAGGCAACTGCAATTATATTAAAGGGAAAAAATGTAATGACTTTTTTATCTGCAAGGTACTGTGCCACCTGATATGAGTGGTGGGCACTGGCAGTGGGCACAGTACAGTCTGTGGGCCTGACACACACTGGCAGGCAACTGCAATTATATTAAAGGGTAAACAATTAAATGACTTTTTTATCTGCAAGGTTCTGTGCCACCCGATATGGGTGGTGGGCACTGGCAGTGGGCATAGTACAGTCTGTTGGCCTGACACACACTGGCAGGCAACTGCAATTATATTAAAGGGTAAAAAATTAAATGACTTTTTTATCTGCAAGGTACTGTGCCACCCGATATGAGTGGTGAGCACTGGCAATGGGCACAGTACAGTCTATTGGCCTGACACACACTGGCAGGCAACTGCAATTATATTAAAGGGTAAACATTAAATTACTTTTTTATCTGCAAGGTAGTGTGCCACACGATATGAGTGGTGGGCACTGGCAGTGGGCATAGTACAGTCAGTGGGCCTGACACACACTGGCAGGCAACTGCAATTATATTAACCAGTTCCCGACCGCCGTACGCAGGATTGCGTCCTGCGGGCGGCCGGGATCTTCTGTTTGGACGCGCCGGGGCGTCATCTCGCGAGACGCGAGAGTTCCTGTGAACGCGCGCGCGTGCGCGCGCGCGTTCACAGTGAAGCGCGGCTCGAGAGTTGGACTACAGCCTGCCAGCGATGATCAATCGCTGGCAGGCTGTAGATGCGATATAAATCGCATCAAACAGCTATATCAGACGCTGTTTTATGAACAGCGTCTGATATAGCTGCTACCTGGTCCTCTGGTGGTCCCATTTTCTGGGATCGACCACCAGAGGACCAGGTAACACAGTAAAAGTTGCACCAAACACTACACTAACCCCCACCCCCTCACCTATTAACCCCTTGATCACTCCATCTAGACCCCTGATCACCCCCTGTCATTGATCACACCCCTTGTAAGGCTCCATTCGGACGCCCATATGTGTTTTGCGGATCCGTGGATTCACGGATCCGTGGATTCACGGATCCGCGGATCCGATCCGCGGATCCGATCCGCGGATCCGATCCGCGGATCCTCAAAACACGGACACCGGCAATGTGCTTTCCGCATTTTGCAGATCCGCACATTGCCAGAACTATATAGAAAATGCTTTTCTTGTCCGCAATTGCGGACAAGAATAGGACATGTTCTATATTTTTGCGGAACGGAAGTGCAGACTCGGAAGCGCGGATCCGTAATTCGGATCCGAGCGGGACAAAGTCTGTCCCCATAGAAATGAATGGGTCCGCAATTCCGCTCCGCAAACAGAATTTCGGACGTATGAATGGGGCATAAGGGTCCCTTATCACCGCCAGTTAGTTAGCTACTTGTTAGGTAGCTAGCGCCCAGCCCACCGCACCGCAGTCACTGATTTTGGCAGAGATTTTTTCATCCACATTGATCGATGCGAATGAAAAATCTGTGCCGTTCATTTTTTTTTTTCAGCCCAGAGGCTGAACGGAAAAAATCTCATTACCCGTATGCTCAATATACGGAGAATCGCAGAAACTCCTAATGCTGGCCATACGTGTAATGATTGCGGAGACCCTCAAATGCCAGGGCAGTACAAAACCCACATGTGACCCCATTTTAGAAAGAAGACACCCCAAGGTATTCCGTGAGGGGCATGGCGAGTTCATGGAAAATTTTATTTTTGTCACAAGTTAGTGGAATATGAGACTGTAAAAAAAAAAAAAAAAACAATTTCCGCTAACTTGTGCCAAATTTTTTTTCTGTGAACTCGCCATGCCCCTCACAGAATACCTTGGGGTGTCTTCTTTCCACAATGGGGTCACATGTGGGGTATTTATACTGCCCTGGCATTTTAGGGGTCCTAAAGCGTGAGAATCCAAATGCGTAAAAATGGCCTGTGAAATCCTAAAGGTACTCATTGGTTTTAGGGCCTTTGCATCTTGGCTGCAAAAGTGTCACTCATGTGGTATCGCCGTACTCAGGAGAAGTAGGGCAATGTGGTTTGCAGGTGTATTTTTACATATACCCATACTGGGTGTGAGAAATATCGCTGTAAACGACAACTTTTTACATTTTTTATTCAAAGTTGTCAATATACAGAGATATTTCTCTCACCCAGCATGGGTATATGTAAAAATACACCCTAAAACACATCGCCCTACTTCTCCTGAGTACGGCGATACCACATGAGTGACACTTTTTGCAGGCAAGATGCGCAAAGGGCCCAAATTCCAATGAGTACCTTTTAGGAGGGCATTTTTACGCATTTTCTTCTCACGCTTTAGGGCCCCTAAAATGCCAGGGCAGTATAAATACCCCACATGTGACCCCATTTGGAAAGAAGACACCCCAAGGTATTCGCTGAGGGCATAATGAGTTCATGAAAAATTAAACTTTTTGTCAAAAGTTAGCGGAAAGGGAGACTTTGTGAGAAAAACAATAAAAATCAATTTCCACTAACTTGTGCCAAAAAAATATTCTATGAACTCGCCATGCCCCTCATGGAATACCTTGGGGTGTCTTCTTCAAAAATGGGGTCACACGTGGGTATTTCTACTGCCCTGGCATTTAGGGGCCCTAAAGCGTGAGAAGAAAATGCGTAAAAATGCCCTCCTAAAAGGTACTCATTGGAATTTGGGCCTTTGCGCATCTTGCCTGCAAAGTGTCACTCATGTGGTATCGCCAGTACTCAGGAGAAGTAGGGCAATGTGTTTTGGGGTGTATTTTTACATATACCCATGCTGGGTGAGAGAAATATCTCTGTATATTGACAACTTTGAATAAAAAATGTAAAAAGTTGTCATTTACAGAGATATTTCTCTCACCAAGCATGGGTATATATAAAAATACACCCCAAACCACATTGCCCCACTTCTCCTGAGTACGGCGATACCACATGAGTGACACTTTTTGCAGCCAAGATGCGCAAAGGGGCCCTAAAACCAATGAGTACCTTTAGGATTTCACAGGCCATTTTTATGCATTTGGATTCTCACACTTTAGGGGCCCCTAAAATGCCAGGTGAGTATAAATACCCCACATGTGACCCCATTTTGGAAAGAAGACACCCCAAGGTATTCCGTGAGGGGCATGGTGAGTCCACAGAATTTTTATTTTTGGCACAAGTCAGCGGAAATTGTTTTTTTTTTTTTTTTATTTTGTTTTTACAAAGTCTCATATTCCACTAACTTGTGACAAAAAATAAAATTTTGCATGAACTCACCATACCCCTCACAGAATACCTTGGGGTGTCTTCTTTCCAAAATGGGGTCACATGTGGGGTATTTATACTGTCCTGGCATTTTAGGGGCCCCTAAAGGGTGAGAAGAAGTCTGGAATCCAAATGCGTAAAAATGCCCTGTGAAATCCTAAAGGTACTCTTTGGTTTAGGGCCTCTTTCGCACCAGGCTGCAAAAAGTGGCACATGTGGTATCGCCGTACTCAGGAGAAGTAGGGCAATGTGTTTTGGGGTGTATTTTTATATATACCCATACTTTGTGTGAAAAATATCTCTGTAAACGACAACTTTTAAAAATTTTTATACAAAGTTGACAATTTACAGAGATATTTCTCTCACCCAACATGGGTATATGTAAAAATACACCCTAAAACACATTGCCCTACTTCTCCTGAGTACGGCGATACCACATAAGTGCCGCTTTGCAGCCTGGTGTGCAAAGGGCCCAAATTCCAACGAGTACCTTTAGGTTTTACATGGCGGCTCACATTTAGCCCGCCCAAAATGCCAGAACAGTAAACACACCCCACAAATGACTCCATTTCGGAAAGTAGACACCCCAAGGTATTCACTGAGGGGCATAGTGAGTCCGTCTGAGATTTTTTTTTTTTGCCAGAAGTTATCAGAAATTGAAACTTTTTTATTTTTTTTTTCTCAGAAAGTGTCAATTTCCGCTAACTTGTGAAAAAAATGAAATGATACATGAACTCACCAAGCCCCTCCGCGAATACTTTGGGGTGTCTTCTTTCTAAAATGGTGTAATTTGGGGGATATTTATACTATCCTGGCATTCTAGCACCTGAAGAAACATGACAGGCGCTCAGAAAGTCAGAGCTGCTTCAAAATGCCGAAATTCACTTTTTGCACCATAGTTTGTAAACGCTATAACTTTTACCCAAACCAATAAATATACACTTATTGGATTTTTTTATCAAAGACATGTAGAACAATAAATTTAGAGAAAAATTTATATAGAAATGTAGTTTTTTGAAAAATTTTACAACAGAAAGTGAAAAATGTCATTTTTTTGCAAAAATTTCGGTAATTTTTGATTAATAGCAAAAAAAGTAAAAATGTCAGCAGCAATGAAATACCACCAAATGAAAGCTCTATTAGTGAGAAGAAAAGGAGGTAAAATTCATTTGGGTGGTAAGTTGTATGACAGAGCAATAAACGGTGAAAGTAGTGTAGTGCGGAATTGTAAAAAGTGGCCTGGTCATTAAGGGTGTTTAAGCTAGGGGGGCTGAAGAGGTTAAAGGGTAAAAATTAAATGACTTTTTTATCTGCAAGGTACTGTGCCACCCGATATGAGTGGTGAGCACTGGCAATGGGCACAGTACAGTCTATTGGCCTGACACACACTGGCAGGCAACTGCAATTATATTAAAGGGTAAACATTAAATTACTTTTTTATCTGCAAGGTAGTGTGCCACCCGATATGAGTGGTGGGCACTGGCAGTGGGCATAGTACAGTCAGTGGGCCTGACACACACTGGCAGGCAACTGCAATTATATTAAAGGGTAAAAATTAAATGACTTTTTTTATCTGCAAGGTACTGTGCCACCCGATATGAGTGGTGGGCACAGTACAGTCTGTGGGACTGACACACACTGGTAAGCAACTGAAATTATATTAAAGGGTAAAAATTAAATTACTTTTTTATCTGCAAGGTACTGTGCCACCCTATATGAGAGGTGTGCACACAGTACAGTCTGTGGGCCTGCGGCCTCTCACACACGGGCAGGCAACTGCAATAGATATATATAGAAAAAATAAATAAAAGCAGACTGATGTACCAGCCCTAAAAAGGGCTTTTTCGGGTGCTGTTAGGACGTTGTCCTTACAGCAGATGAGTCTTTGAGAACTGGAGTGGACATAGAACACTGGCCTAGCTAACACTTTCCCTATTAATTCAGCAGCAGCAGCACTCTCCCTGCTCAAACTAACACTGCAGCTTCAGAATGAATCTAAGATGAATGCTGTCCTTCCTTTTTGATAGGAGGTGGGAGGGTCTGGGAGGGAGGATATGCTGATTGGCTGGAATGTGTCTGCTGACTGTGAGGTACAGAGTCAAAGTTTGCTCAATGATGACATAAAGGGGGCGGACCGAACATCACATATGTTCACCCGCCGCGGGGTATGCGAACAAACGATGTTCGCCGGGAACTGTTCGCCGGTGAATAGTTCGGGACATCTCTACCGGAGGGTAAGTTTTTCCAGAAAGAGGAACGCCAGTGCGCTGTGAGCCACTTTGAGAAGGTCCACACAGAGCTTTTCTAAGACGTGTTCTCTGCTCCCGGCATCCGGCCACGCCCCCAGGCAATGCATTTTTATATCATTTGTACACCTTACATATTAACACAGTACAATTAACATGCATCAAATAAAGAGTGTTCTTTTTATGTTTCTACAGTTCAGAACTCACAAGGAAAACAATTCATACCGGGAAATTTGTGTATGTCCTGCCATTACCCACTTCCTTCAACTAGGATGCTACTTTATGATGATTACAGAAGAAGATGTACTGTAACTCCTATGTGCTCTCCTATTAGACTCTTCAGCACTGTAAAAGACATGACAGCATGCTGGGACACCAGGACTGAAAGGAAAAAAAAAATATTAAGAAATGGAAGGATGAGAAAAAAGCCTAGAGCATATTATAGTCATGGTGATTTGTATAAAACGTAACTCAGTGATCATTTTAGTCATCTGCAGTCACCAAGCACCTCCTTATTTAGAAAACTTGAAGCTAGTATAAAGCTAATTTGGTCAATAGATAACATGTTTTAATTTCAAGTGTACCCACAATTAAAACTTTATTAAAACATGGGAAATTTGCAGAAAATAACTTTTTTAATATCCTTTATTTTTTTTATTTTTTTTTACTTTTCCTGGTGCACACTTTACAATCCGTGCTCCTGTACACCGCTGAGTACTGAAGCACGGATTCCCCTGTGGCCCGGCTGGAGCATTGCTGCTCTGCCTGTACTAGCATTGCTCTTTCCTCATCTTGGCTCCCTGGTAAAAAGGATAGAATTTAGGGTTTTTAGCAGAGTGGGCACGGGCTGAGGAGCATTGTGGTATGCCATTTCCTGCCCTGGGTTCGCTATGCTCAGCTCTGCTAAAAGACTGCACATCAATACGCCTTTTCTCTCTCTTCTTTTTTCTTTTTTTCTTTTTTAAGAAAAAACGCTGTAAGTAGGCATACTTTATATAATAAAAATGCTTGGACAGCATTTTAGCCTGGGATTTCAAAGGAAGCAGTAGAAGAGCAATTCTTCCTCACATGTTTAGTCTGACTACAAAGAACATTTTTCTTTCCCCTCATATGCCAACAATCTCTTGGTCTACTGGTTTGAAACATGTTTCTGGCTCCATTTTATTACTTTTAATAAGAAGTCTTAAACCCAGGAACATTATTTTAGTCTTGCATTGAGTTCTTCACTACATCTTAATGGTCAGGTGGCATAGGATGAATGTCAAATCCACATTAGCATCTAGCCATTTATTATAAAAATGCTGATAAAGTACAGCTTGAAAACTGCACCAAAATAAAGGGTCTAAACTAAGTCTTATTGATAGTTATGAAACAAATGATAGAGTTTAAGCAAACCAAACAGGTGCATGCATAGAGATCATAGGACCCCTTAGCAAGACTTAGCCCCCTCAAGTTCTGGCAAAATAAGTTGTTATTATTATTATTATTATTATTATTATTATTATTATTTTATAAGGGGGCTTCTGTTTATAATAATGCACCATGCATGTGCTGTTTTCAGTATAACTACCTTGTGTAAAATGACGTGCTTCCTGTTGACAATTCTGGATTCCTTTAAAGTAGCAGATTGGCCCTTTTCTAAAACAAAAATCGTAGAAACATCTTTTTAATAAACAGGTAGCACTCTGTACTACCCTGACTCCTCACCCACATGAATCATAAATTTGGCACTGAGCCTGAACACAATATGTTCCAATGTACAGTGGATACAAAAAGTCTAAAAAAATGTCAGGTTTCTGTGCTATAAAAAAAATGAGACAAAGATAAATCATTTCAGAACTTTTTCCAGCTTTAATGTGACCTATAAACTGTACCACTAAATTGAAAAACAAACTGAAATCTTTTAGGTGGAGGGAAAAAAACGAAAATAAATAAATAAAATTCATTCAAAATCATGTTAAATGGAAGTCAGCATACACCTGCCATCATTTAAAGTGCCTCTGATTAACCCCAAATAAAGTTCTGCTGCTTGTTGGTCTTTCCTGAAATTTTCTTAGTCGCATCCCACAGCACAGAAACCAAACATTTTAACAGGGGTGTGTAGACTTTTTATATCCACTGTATTTACACCAGACAACTGCTATAACTATACTGATATTTCTCCTCCATACAATATTTAATCTCATTTCACTTCATCTCTTCACACTCTAGATCAGTGATGCCCAACCTATGGCCCACTGGCCAAATCTGGCCTGCGAAGCTATGTCATGCGGCCCGTGCTACTCTCTGGAAAAAGCCTAAGGCATACCAATAAGCCTTAGACTTTCCCCCCTACATTCATCAGCGCAGTGAGCGCTGTGAATGGCACAGGCAAGGCAGCAATGCTGCCTGTGCCTGAAATAACCAATAGCAAAGTTCCTTACAGCAATGAGCTTTGTTATTGATTGGTATAGGCATGCACCAGCGTGATACAGGTCCTGCAACAGGGGAAGCCAGCGAGAGCTGGAAGGAGGAGGGCCCGGCTCTGGTGGTAGCTGTTGTAAGGAGAGCGGGGTCACGCTGCCCGAGGACTTTGGGAAACATGACAGGGCTGCTGGAGAGGTAAGGAGCCATGGACTCATGTGACTGGTCCCTGATGACCCTGCTCCCCCCTCCTCCTGTCCCCTGTATATGAGGGGGAGATGTGACAGGACCCTGTATATGAGGGAGAGATGTGACAGGACCCTGCATATGAGGGGGAGATGTGACAGGACCCTGTATATGAGGGAGAGATTTGACAGGACCCTGTATATGAGGAAGAGATGTGACAGGACCTTGTATATGATGAGGAGATATGACAGGACCCTGTACATGAGCAGGATATGTGACAGGACCCTGTATATGAGGGGGACATGTGACAAGACCCTGTATATGAGGGGGATATGTCACAGGACCCTGTATATGAGGGGGATATGTGACAGGACCCTTTATATGAGGGGGAGATGTGACCCTGCTCTACCTTTCTCCTGTCACCCCATGAGTGACCCTGCTCCCCACTCCTCCTTTCACCCCACAGGGAAGAAGCTGAACAGACTCCACCGATTATGATGGGATCCGTTCAGTTTCCATTCGGGATTCTGTCTTTTTACCGGACACAAAAGTGCTGCAAATAAGGCTTTTTTGTCTGGTCTTTCGACAGAAACAGCCTCCAATGCAGATTAGAACAAGTGTAGGCCTATGTATTATGTGCCCCCTCACAGTGTTTGCATTTATTTCTGGCAAAGCTACCTTGTTCTGGGCTGCAAAATTTATACCATGTCTAGTGCGGCCCTCAGACGAAAAATGGTTGGGCACCACTGCTCTAGATTATAAAATTGTGTGTCTCCTGCCACCATTAGGAAGAGCTCATTGCATAGGAATTTATACAGCTTTAAACTCAATAGAAACTGGAAAATCTCTATACACTGAGCTCCCCCTACTGACAGCAACAGGAAAATGCTCTAGCTCTACATTGGGAAGCAAAAATAGTTTGGTGCTAGGCTCCACTCTCACTACGAGCCCCATAGCAGTGGCATGGTCTGCCTCAACTGCCTTCCTAGCCTGTTTACTTTACTAAATGCTTACATTTTCCATATAATTAGAATTATTCTGAGAACTCTTTGTAATAGTGTTCATACATATTCTTCCTAGAAATACTGTATTTAAGTAAATTGACAATTGGGTCTTAGTATCCCTCAGATAATACAGTCTGACACTGTCCAATTTTGCAGATAGCCTCAGACTGTCTAGAAGCATACTGTTATGGCCAGGCGAATATTACACCCGACTGACAAGTTAGGCCTTATTCACATGTCCGTAGTGTTTATGGATCCGCAAATTGCGGATCCATAAACACACCAGGCCGGCAGCCTCATAGAAATGTCTATTCTTGTTTGCAATGGCGGGCAAGAATAGGACATGCTCTACTTTTTTGCGGAGCTGCGGCCATAAGATCGGCAGCGCGCTCCGCAAAAACAGATGCGGAGAGCACAGTGTGTGCTCTCCGCATTGTTCCGTGCCCCATTCACAGTCAATGGGTCTGCATGTATTCCGCAGAATTGCGGAATACATGCGGACATATATGCGGACGTGTGAATAAGGCCTAAATGTTCAGATAAAAACGAATTGCTGCATAATTCAGTCAGAACAGTTGATTAGACATCTTTAGAGGGATTGTCTGACCCCCGATGTCAAAATGAATTAAGGACCGGAATGTGTTTACAATAAAAGACACTCACCTCTGCCGCTTTTAGGGACGAGGAACAGCAGGGGCTGGACCATCGGCATTGGAACAGAGATGTGGGGAAGAGGTCTTTTCTATTCTTTATTGCAAAAAATTTATTGAACCCTTAATTTAATGGGAGTTGGACAACCCTTCTAAGACATCTGAAATACCATGGCAACACCTAAATGGGTGTGGTTCTAAGACTGGTTTCACATTTTGCAGTAGTGTTTCTTTTGATCTTAGGCCTCATGCACATGACTGTATCCACTTTGCGGGCTGCAAACCACAGATCCGCAAAATACCGATACCGGCCATGTGCATGCTACATTTTCTACTAGGACTAGATATTCTTGTCTGCAAAACGGACATGTCCTTTAAGGGTTCATGTACACGACCCTATGTATTTTGCAGTCCGCAAAACATGGATCCGCATGAAACACGGATGACATCCATGTGCATTCTGTATTTTGCAGAACAGAACAGGTGGCCCCTATTAGAACAGTCCTATCCTTGTCCGTTATGCTGACAATAATACGACTTATTCTATTTTTTTGAGGAATAGACATGCGGACATACGGAAACAGAATGCACACTTCCTTTTTTTTCTTCTAGACCCATTGAAATGAATGAAAAAAGGACAGGGAAAGAAAATACATTCATGTGCATGAGCCCTAAAGTGCTAATTTTGTGCAGACTATGAGGATCGGACGTGGACCAAAACTATGGTCATGTGCATGAGGCCTTAAATGTGCACCAACTACACATGTTGTGCTATAAATGGGCACAATTTGGCCATGCCATTATTGAGCGTGTGATTTTTACAAATGAAGCATGTTTAGAAATGCATCACATCCAAAAACTGTTCAGCTCAATAACTGCATTTTAATTTTAATTTTTTCAAATTTTTTTAAATTCATGATGAAACATGTGTGATTTTGCTTTGGACACACAACACATTATCATAAAGTGTGATGTCAGCCTAAGCCCTAATTATGAATGGGTCAATACTTTATACATTTATTTATCTTATAAAAGTGTAGCATATTTATAAAGGAAATATAAAAAATGAAGAAACTATTTTAGACATAAAATCTGTTTCAGTGTTGTAGAGATATATTTAATGGCAGCTACTGAGTTGAGAATATGTGATAAAGGTGGCAATATCTGCTGAATTAAATATAGGATTTTGATATTCTTTGTAGCTTTAGTGCAGTTTCTGATATTTTATGCCTAAAATGTGGTTACAAGGGGAAATAATTTTATATAGAGTAAATGTGTTACAATGTAGCTCAATTGTTTTTATATTATGTTTTCTAAAATATAACCTTTCATATGAGTTTGTAAACTGGTCTCTGTGGATGCCGTGTAATGATAATAAGTTGCTATTTTCTTGTTTATATTATGTTCAATATATATTTCCTTTGCTGTCTATGGAATATCTCAATTTAACACCTGCTGTTAAATGACTCTCCTGAGCCTATTCCAAATAGTTTTTTTTTTTTTTTGTTTTTTTTAGCTGAGCAGGTCCTTGAGTTAAATACAAAGTGGTACTCACCTTTTCATTGCTAAGCTACTTTACAACTAAAATGCACTTCTTAAGCTTTTGTGTAATATACTTCATTAGACCTGAGTATGAAACAATGGAAACAATAAGAAATAGAGCAAATGTAAAGCACCCAAAATATTCTGGAAATATATATGCCAACTTAAGTAAAATACTGCATATTAAAATTAATAGATTATAGAAATAAAAATAAAAAAATATTAGGGAACATGGATACCGCCTCCACTGTGTTTAAAGAACTGCCCCAATGTGGAATGTTGGAGCATGTACCAATCCCTGCAGAGAACCATATACTTTAACCGTATCTGCCAGTAGAGTAACTGATGACCATACTGTTGTTATGTTAGCCATGCTATGTTATATACAATGTGTTATACAGGTTTTACTGTATGTATGTGAAGCCTAACATGCAATTTTTTGCAGCCACAGTAATTGTGATACACTGTGCCTTTAAGACTGTAACACTAGCTGAGGCCTAGCTGAGGGCCTCCTAAAAGATGCTACAGGACGGCAGCGACGGCCGTTTCGCACAGATAAGTGCTTCTTTCGGCTATCTGTAGAAATGCAGAGCACCAACCTTTTTTCAAACACATCACTGGGGGAGGGGAAACAGGGTCCCACCCCTATGTCAGGAGTGTAACTGGGTATTTAATCCGCTCTGCATTCCCACACAATAAAAACACTAAAAGCATACCAAATACACTATTCCAGAAACGGACTCAGTGAGTAAATTGGTTCCAGTGAGTAAATTGGTTCCACTCCATCCGAGTAAGCCATCTTGGTATTTTCAGCCGAAGGTTCATAAGTCACTGAACCGACCCCCTGGACGCTCTATTGTGTTGGGGATCGGGTCGGGGACTGAACCATTATTGGCATACCTGGATTGGCTCCTTTGCCCAGCCCTCATTAAATCCCCAACATTTCTGGGTGACACCAACGACTTCCTCCTTGCCCTGCATGAATTGCATTGACAGGAGCGTTGGAGTCTGGTGTCCCTAGACGTGGAATGTTTATATACGAGGATTCTTCAGATGGCAGGAGTAGAGGCGGTTTTGGAGATGGTGAGGTGCGCAGGGAAGAGCATGCTGTTTAAACAATTTATAGAGGAAGCATTAATCCTTGTACTAGGCAATAATGTATTTAGATTTGATAATCAATGGTACCGACAGATCCTCGGTACGGCTGTGGGGACTCCGGTCTCCTGCACTTTCGCCAACATCTTTCTGAACAGATTCGAGGACAGGTACATCTTTTCTGTGGATAACCCCTTTCTCCCTCACCTTCGTATTTTTTTATGCTATGTGGATGATGTCTTCATGGTGAGGGCGGGTACTTTGGAGCAGTGTCAGCAGTTTATTGACTTTTTGACTCCAGACATGAACATGAGATTTACCCTGAACTTCGGGGTCAATCTTTGACTTCTCGATGTTCGTGTCATTATAAAGGAGGGTGTCATTCGTACAGAAGGTTACCGTAAACCTACTCCGGCCAATATCCTCCTACACCACAGTAGTTATGATCAGAGAATCTGTACCGTATAGCCAGTTTTTAAGGCTTAGATGGATAATAGTACAGATGAGAGCTATATTAGACAAGCTAATGAATTGAGGGAGAGGTTGGTTAGAAGGGGTTATCCACGGAGAAACTTGGATAAGGCACAGGATAGAGCACAGGCCTCCACACAAACAGAACTTATGCTAAGCTGCGGTCAAGCACATAGGGACAGGAGGAAAAAATACAGATATGTGTTCGTTTTCAAATATAGTCCGATGGCTGAGTACATTAAAAAAGTTATATTTGATAACTGGGACATGCTCAGAGAGGAACATGACTTGGGTGCTATAATACATAACAGACCTATAGTGGCTTTCAAGAGGTGTCGCACACTCAGGGATAACTTAGTGAGCAGTAGCTACACAATTGGGGACCCTATGAAGGATGGCCTTATGCCTATCCCATACATGCTTAAACTCCTTCACTGTATTTGCAGTTACCACTACTGCAGGAAGTCTATTCCATGCGTCCACTAATCTCTCAGTAAAGTAATACATCCTGATATTACTTTTAAACCTTTGCCCCTCTAATTTAAAACTATGTTCTCTTGTATTAGTTTTACTTCTTTTAAATATTTTCTCCTCTTTTACCGTGTTGATTCCCTTTATGTATTTAAAAGTTTCTATCATACCCCTCTGTCTCTTCTTACTTCCAAGCTATACCTTAAGGTCCTTTAACCTTTCCTGGTAAGTTTTGTCCTGCAATCCATGTACTAGTTTAGTAGCTCTTCTCTGAACTCTCTCCAAAGTTCTCCATCTTTTAGGAGTCCAGTAAGTGCTTCTTTCATTTGATTTTATTTGGAATGAGCCCCTTTTCAGTTCATGATGTATTGTGCATCCATTTTTTAACCAACTTTGTTTGCCTTTTGGTTATGCACTTGTGAGTGTAAATGCATATCTGCTTAGTCTGAACTCTGTCTTATAGTATATTTTGAGGGTGGCATCTCTTTTGGACTGAGCAACGCCCAAGTACCTGGGACTTCTCAGCACAAAAGCAATTGTGCTGGTTCCTGCAGTGCCCTGAATAAAAGGAGACTGGTAAGCCGCAGGCCCACAGACTCTACTGTGTGCACACCAATCATATAGGGTGGCATAGTACCTTGCAGATTAAAAAGTAATTTAATTTTTACCCTTTAATATAATTGAAGTTGCCTTCCAGTGTGTGTCAGGCCCACAGACTGTACTGTGCCCACCACTCATATAGGGTGGCATAGTACCTTGCAGATAAAAAAGTAATTTATTTTTTACCCTTTAATATAATTGCAGTTGCCTGCCAGTGTGTGTCAGGCCCACAGACTGTACTGTGCCCACTGCCCACCACTCATATAGGGTGGCACAGTATACTGCACGGCGCACACACAGTGACCTTAAATTCAAGCGAAGCGGACCGAACATGTTTTTTTTTCCATCTCCCGATTCCAAAAAATCTATTCACTACACTGGCCCTGGCCCTGTTAACGAACAAAACAGAAATTAAGCTGATAGGAATAGTACTTAGTTAACATTAGTTGCATTGGTGGCAAATTCCATTGCAAGTGCCCAAAATTAGAAGGAAATGGACAGAGCAACCTTTTTTCTCTATCTCCACATGCAAGGATTCAATTCAATACATGTCAAAGATTAAAATGGTAGGAATAGTAGTTCACACTACTTGTATTGGTGGCACAGTACATTGTGCGGCGCATGCGTAGTGCCCCAAATTGGAAGTAAGAGGACAGACCAATCATCTTTTTCCATCTCCCGGTTCCTAAAATCTATTCGATACACATCCCCTGATAGGGGACGTAACAGGGATTAAACTGATAGGAATAGTACTACTAAACACACCACTCATATAGGGTGGCACAGTACAGTGCATGGCGCATGCACGTGCCCCAAATTGGAAGGAAGAGGACCAACCAACCTTTTTTTTCCATCTCCCGGTTCCTAAAATATTTTCCATACACCGGCCCCTGATAGGGGACAAAACAGAGATTAAACTGGTAAGAATAGATTTTTTTTATAAAAAAAAAAAAAGAGGACAGCCTCTGCGGAGCTGGGTATTTTTTGGCCGCGTTACTGAACACTCCTGCACAATGGCTGTAGGCTCATGTGTCCTTTTGCGGAGGTGACAAACCTGGTCAGTCAAACCCAAGGCAACATCATCGACCTCATCCCATATGCGTTTTTTCTGGAGCATGCCCTGCGAAGAGTGCTGTATCAGGCTGTAGATGGGCATGAAAAGGAAGAGTTGTGGTCACCATCACCACCACAAGCAGCCTTGTAGTCGTCGATTGCTGGACCTGCGGCAACGCAGAGAGAAGAGTCTGAAGAAGAGGAGTCAGAGGAGGAAAGTTGCTTTGAGGAGGTGGAAGACCAACCACAGCAGGCGTCCCAGGGGGCTTGTTGTCACCTTTCGGGGACCTTTGGTGTTGTACGTGGCTGGGTGGAGGAATAGACCTTCAATGACGTCAGTGAGGACAAGGAACGGGACATGGCTAGCTTGGTATCCAACCTTGTGCAAATGGGGGAGTTTGCGGTTGTGCAAATGGACTGTTTGCGGTTGTTTGCGGTGCGTTAACCGGGGAGTTTGGTCTGTCACTGTGAAGCGGGCATAACCCTTACACTACCTGATCGATACAACATCATACATGATCGTATACACATACTGGATGTTTTGAAGCACGTTATTCCAAACAATTTAGGAATGTTAGGTGATTTATGCACTTTATTGATTAAAACCCGACTCTGCGTCAACTACGTAGTTTTCCATGGGAGTTTTGCCATGGATCCCCCTCCGCCATGCCACAGTCCAGGAGTTAGTCCCTTTGAAACAACTTTTCCATCAGTATTGTGGCCAGAAAGAGTCCCTGTGGGTTTTAAAATTAGCCTGACTATTGAAGTCTATGGCGGTTCTCCCGGTTCACCCATTCGCAAACATTTGCGGAAGTTCGCGTTTGCCGTTCGCAAACAGAAAATTTTATGTTCGCGACATCTCTAAATACCAGTACCCGCTGATGAAGATAGGTGAAATAAGGAGCAATTGGCATCAGATGTGTGGCATCAGGTGGGTTGCAGCATCAAAGTAGTAGCTGAGACAGGTAGTCTCTTGTGTCAAAAAGTTGGTGGTGCACCATGGATGATCTAATCTGACGTATCAGGAATCGGTGGTTTGGAATCCTTTCTGATCCACACCTGATTCATCTTAACAAAGGTCAGTCTCTCCACATTTTTTAGGGACAGGCGAGTTGTTGGGGAAACTTTGGCCCCCGCCGCACGAAACACCCGCTCTGATGCCACACTACTGGCCAGGCATGACAGCTTTTCCAGGGCAAACTCTGCTAGTTGCGGAAACAAATCTAGTTTGGCTACCCAGTAGTCCAGTGGATCTTCACTGTGGGGTGGCAGGGTGCTGTCCAAGTATGCCACCACCTGCTGGTTCAGGTCCTGCTATAGGTCTACCCACTGCTGCTTTTGGTGAGTAGTTTCTTCACTATGCGGGTGAAGAAAGCTACTCATCAGCGACTGTAGACTCAGGCTGCTGCTAATGGAGCTGTTACTGCACGTGCCACCCCAACCCTCCCCAGCAGCCATGGAAGTGCAACGTGAGTGCAGAGGGACACCCGGTCAGACCTGCAAGAGGATGGGCGATAGCGCAGATAGGCAGTGGCCAACTGACTACATAGGATGTCTCTGTAGTTCAGTTTGTCCTCCCTCTCAGTGTGTGTAACAAGGTGGAGAGCCAGAAGTCATTCCTATGGTGACAATTCGGCTGTCACTACACAAGCAAGTGAGCATGCATCGTGCTGTTTGTGAAAGTGAATCGTAGGGACTCCCTACCTCCATCTCCACTGCATACTACCACGGTGTGTCGGGGTCCTCTATCTCATCTTCCTCATCACCCTGTAGATCCTCTGGCTGCTCCTCCTGTCCTGTCAGCTGAGTAGAAAAACCACCCATTTGGCTACACATTGCCTGTGTTCTCAACCCCCTCCTCTTCCTTTTTAGCCCCCACAGGGCTCATGTGGCCATGAGATCGAGGCGCCACGTCTCCTATCCCCTGACCAGCCATTGTTACCACTATCTGTTCCAGGACATGCAGCAGTGGAACGACGTAGTTTATCCTGTAGTCCTGGTGACTGACAAATAACATGGCATCCTCAAAGGGCCTGAGCAAATGGCAGGTGTCACACATGAGTTGCCACTGGCTGATATCGAAGTTACACAGGGGAGTACTCCTATCTGCTTGCACCATCAAGAAATTGTTTCTGGCCTTTCTCTGTTTGTATTGTCGGTCCAACATATGGAGGGTGGAACTCCAACGGCTGGAAACGTCGCATATCAGCCTATGTTAGTTGATGCTGTTCTGCCGCTGCAGCTCAAAAAGCGTGTGCTTTGCAGTGTACGAGTGGATGAAATTCATGCAAAGTTTCCTGGCCATTTTAAGGATGTCTTGCAGATGGGCAGAAGACTTCAGAAACCGCTTGACAACCAGAATTAACACGTGTGCCATGCGGGGTGCATGGCTCAGCCTTCCTTGACGCAGGGCCGACACCATGTTTTTCCCGTTGTCGGTCAGCATGGTTCCAATTTTCAGTTGTTGCGGAGAAAGCCAGGATTCGATTTCTTGATGCATTACACGGAGCAGTTCCTCCCCTGTGTTACTCCGTTCGCTAAGGCAAACCAGGTGCAGAACAGCGTGACACCGCCGACCCCTGCACATGTGGTATGCTGGAGGGGCACTGTGATATGTCCCTGCAGTGGAGGCTCAGGACATAGTGGAGGATGAGGAGGCAGAGGCGGAAATTGTCGCAGGACCAGTGGCGTGACAACGTGGAGTCTGAAGCAGTGTGACCTGTCCAAGTTGCTGGTGTGACTGTGCAGGAACCACATTCACCCAGTGGGCCATAAAGGAAATGTATTATGTCTGACCGTAAATAGAGCTCCACACGTCGGTGCTGCTGTGCACTTTGGCAGACACCGACAGGCTCAAGGACTCACCCACCTTCTTTTCTACATGTGTGTGCAGTGCTGGAACTGCCTTTTTCGCAAAGAAATGACGGCTTGGGACTCTCCACCTCGGCTCGCCACAAGCCATTAGTTCTCTAAAAGGTGCAGAATCCACCACTTGGAAAGGGAGGGACTGAAGCACCAGCAACTTGCATAGGAGCATGTTCAGTTTTTGCGCCGTTGGATGCGTGCACACATACTGTTGTCTCTTGGCAATCGCTTCGGTGATCGATTGCTGTCGTAATGATTGATGAGGAGTAGGAACAGGAGCATCTAGACCAGCAGAAGATGGGACTGACAGACAGCTCCCTTTGGCCGAGGTAGTGGAGCCTTGACTGACTGAAACTGGGTGTGTGGCACTGGGTGATGTAGCGGTAGCTGTGGCTTGCTGGACCACCACATCGGAGCCATGGTTCTCCCAGGCCACTTTATGGTAACGTTGCATTTTTTGATGCAGGGCCATGGTGACAAAATTGGCACCCTGGCCACGCTTCACCTTCTGCCCACACATTCTACATATGGCCATGTTGAATTCCTCCGGCAGCTTCACAAAGAACTGCCACACCGCCAAGTACCTTATTTTACCACCAACACTACTCACTGGCTGACTGCTCACACCACAACTTCCGTGAACCCGGTCCCCACTCCTTTCCGGGCAGGTAGGCTGCTGCAATGCAGGTGGTCTACCCCATGCCTGTTTGGCTCCCAACTTCCCACTGCTGCAACCCTGCTTAATGCGGGCCACTCTAGCGACTTGCTGGCTCAGCCGCTGCCTGACAAGAAAGCTGCCACCCTCCTCCTGTTGATGACGAAGCCCCTTCTTCCCCCAGCTCTCAAGTGCGATTGGCTTCATCATCATCGAGTAGTGTGTGCACATCACTGATGTCCTCCCCAACGGCCTCTGGGTCAGAAGCCTGACCACTCGCAACACAAGCTCCCGTGCCACTCTTCTTATCACTACTTACCCGCGTCGCGGTGAAAGCGGCGGTTGTCTCCTCCACATCTTGGCTGAGCAGTAGCTGCTGACTGTCCTCTAGTAGCTCTTTCTTGCTGAAAAGTGAAACTGAGCCCACTGCATGTAGAACTTCTCGAAGAGAGGGAATAAAAAAGGTCAGAGGCAGGTTGAGGACAGGTCAGGACACAGGGCCTGCTCCCGGGCCATGCCAAATAAGAATTGTGTCTGAAAAACCCACCGACTGTTGGCTGGGGGTGTCTGATGTCACTTGGGATGATGTGGATGATCGAGTTAACCAATCAAGAACCGCTGGGTTGCTGGTCAAGAAATAACTGGTAGATGACACTGGGAACTCAGGCCTCTTGCGGCGACTACTGCTGCCACCACCCCTTATTGTGCTGCGACCACTACTTGCGCCAGAAAAATTCAGGCCTCTGCCACTCCTCTGTGCATGGCCTGGCACAAATCTGCCTGACATACTTGTAGCTGAACTAAACAAATTAAATGGAAATTAAAACACCCCTAAAAATTACAAATATATATTTCTTTTTTACTGAAATAGGCCACTAAACGCTTTGACCGCAATTAACTTTGGAAATGCACTGAGAATATAGTTTTTTTGTGATACTAAAATACAACTCTATACGCTTTGACCAGAAAAAAATTTAAGAGTGAACTGCGTATATATATTTAATGATATACTGAAATAATCCCCTATACACTTTCAACAGAAATCACTTCAGCAGTTCACTGAAAATACATATTTCTTGTTGCTCTGAAATATGCCCCTATACGCTTTCAACGGAAATTACTGCAACAGTGCAGTGCGTATATATATTTATCTTTTTTTACTGTAATATGCCACTATACCCTTCACCAGAAATTTCTGCAGAAGTGACCCGAGAATATATATTTCTTGTTGGGCGGAAAAAAGCCACTGTACGCTTTAACCAGAAGACAATTAAAGAGTGAAGTGCATATATATTTTTCTTGTTGTACTGAAATAGAACCCTATACATTTTCTCCAGAAATAAAGGCAACAGTGCAGTGCATATACATTTTTCTTTTTTTAATCAAATAAGCCCCTATACTCTTTCACCAGAAATGAATGCAACCGTGCAGTGCATTTATATTTTTCATGTATTACTAATATACCTCCCTATACTCTTTCACCAGAAATGACTGCAAACGTGCAGTGCGTTTATATTTTTCGTGTATTAATGAAATACCTCCCTATACTCTTTCACCAGAAATTAATGCAAACGTGCAGTGCGTTTATATTTTTCATGTATTACTGAAATATCGCCCTATGATCTTTCACCAGAACTGACTGCAAATGATTTTAGCGTAAATAACAAGAAAAGTGACCTGCGTATATATTTATCTTTTTCCATAGGCTAAACATAGCACTTGCACCCCAATAGTGTTGAGCTTGAATATTCTAATATCAAATTTTATTAGCGAATATTGGCACTTCAATAATTCGCAAATATTTAGAATATATTGCTACATTTTCGTCTTTTCGAATATTCGTCATTTTTTTCTATCTGAACACATGATTCCGCCCCTGACTCATTGGCCCACGAGCAAGAATCAGGGAGGAATTGTGTGTTCAGATGGAAAAAAATAACGAATATTTGAAAAGACGAAAATATAGCAATATATATCGTTCTATATATTCGTTATTAGAATATTCGTCATTTTTTCTGAAGTGAACTGAACACACACACTTGATTCCCCCCTGCTGTCTGGTTCCCTAAAAAACAGTTCTTACATTGCGGGGCTCCGTAAGATTTCAGCCCGCTCCAGTCAGTGCCCGTCCGTGCGCATGGAGAGTCCCCATCACCATGGGAACACCTCGGGGTTAGAATGTACCATCAGATGTGAGATTTCACGATCTCACAACAACCAAAAGTCTTGTCATAAGACTATTTAACTAATATAGGGCGCTGTTCATTTAACATGTTTCATGAACAGCTCCCTCTATTGGTTGCCTAGTCTTATGACAAGACTATTCCCTGCTGTGAGTGACTCGCAACAGCGAATAGTTTTGTCATAAGACTATTCAACTAATAGAGGGCACTGTTCATGAGTCATGATTCATGAACAGCGCCCTTTATTGGTTGTATAATTTTATTACAAGACTATTCGCTGTTAAACTCACATGCAATGGTATATTCTAACCCCGATGCATTTCCATGGTGATGGAAATGCTTGTTGGGGAAGAGTATGCTGAGAAGCGAATATACTTGCCTTGAGGATGCTGGGGTGAGCCTTCGGGGGATCGGGACTACAGGTATGACTGTCCAGCCCCTCAGATCCGATGTGCAGATCGGAAAAAATGATGATTATTCTAAAAACAAATATATTGCACTATATTTGATACAGTGCTATATATTCGTTTTTTAGAATATTTGTAATTTTTTTCCACACTGAACACATGATTATTCCCTGCTTAAGTTGCTTGTGGGCCAATGGCTCATTGGCCCACAAGCAAGAAGCAGGGAGAAATCGTGTTTAGATGGGAAAAAATTACAAATATTTGATATAACGAATATATAGCACTATATTCAATATATTGGTATACTTTTGTTGTTTAAAATACTTGCGAATATTCGCAAATATAACGAATATTCTACAAAAAATTCACGAAATATTGCGAATATGAATACATATTGCGAATATGAACATGGCCCCTGCTGCTCATCACTACACCCCAATAACTAATTTCTGGAATGACAGAGTTGTATTATGAGACTATCTGGATCCCCAAGTAATGTTTCCTGCACTTGTAAATCACTTTTTTTTTCACAATGAGGATTTTCCTATGACTCTCCTTAGCATCTGCACATTTCTCTCCCTATCTGTGAAATAATTCCTCTCACTATCCTTTCCCTGTACTAGTAAATCACTTCTTTCCTTTTTTTTTTAACAATTCGTTTTTCTTTCACTCTCCCTAGCGCCTGCATACACGTCTGTCCCTGAACAAAGTATGATTGCGAATGGCAGAATCTAAGAGCCGCCGTAGTTATAGGGCTGTGACATCATGGACTGGCTGGCTGCTGATTGGCTGCATGCATGGCATTATGGTTGATCCCGCCTTCCAAGAGTTCCTTGCCCCATGTCCTCACACGTGTAGCCACCATTTTAGCCGCCATTGTAGCCGCCATGTTAGGAAAAATTATGATTCATTACCACTATGTGCGAGGAAATTCGCATTCATTGCAAATCAAATTTTTCCTGAAATTCTAAACAAACTCTACTTTGTCAGCTTCGATTCGCTCATCTCTAGTCATGAGCTTTATTCTGGTACTGTATCTATCTATCTATCTATCTATCTATCTATCTATCTAGGTTATTGTGCATTATTTATATTATGCCTTTAGTTCTGCTTCTACATTTACCTTATACATTTGGTTATTATGCTACACTCTTATTAAACATGTGGTTCTTTGATTCTGGTTCTGCATTTTCATTATAAGCTTAGTTTTCTTGTTGTATATACTGTATGTAACATGAAGCTAAACTGTAGATACAAACGGGGGTGTCAATTTTAGTGAACAGTTCATAGCCTATGGTATAGTTAAGCCACCACTGCCATACTGCTATCAAAAATAGAGACATAAAGCTCCAGGGAGGCTCTGGGTTCCATATGGACAGGTCCGTATCTCCCTAAAGGATTTGCTCCATACATATTGCCCTTAATGGAGCATATTTTTTGCTTTAATTTTGATATATATTCAAACTGAAAACAATTCTGTAGGACATACAAAGGTTCTATACATTAGTAGTCCTATATGCTAGAATGGGAGCCTTATTATGGTTTGAATCAAAATAATATGTACCGTAAGTGAGGCTTAAATCATATTCCTAAGTTAGGATTTTTTTTTTCCTTTTTTGCAAAAGCAAAGTTAAGTTATTTACTAAAAAGTATTTATTGAACATCCCCTACTATTCTGTTGCAGTTTAATTTTTGCAACTACTTTACATGACTGTACTGCTTCTAACATACGTAAATCTGAAACACATAGAGACCCATTTATTAATACCGACATTTTAGACTCCAATCTTAATAAAGGCCCATAGATGGCAGTGGTTCCGCTGAAGTTCTAAAGAGGCGCCAAACTCTACATAATTGTGGCGGATCCTCCGCAACTTCTAATTGTAAGACAGCTTCTTGGCTATCTTATATTTAAACCATTTTCTACATCTAAAACAGGCATAGAAAATGGTTAAATGACACAACCCTGCTGGCTATGCCTACTTTTTTAGATCTGGCGTGATTATACTACAGTATACTATACTAATATAAGGGTATTTATGTTTAATAGCTTCTGGTCAGGGCTGACTGCATTGCTTTTCGCTTTACCTGCTTTTTCACATCATCATCCCGCAGTTTCACAGTTTTAGATCTACCATCAGGTAGGTGGAAGGAGGTTGTAAAAAGCATATTGGAGTGTGCAGAGAGACATTGAAGGACCCACTGTACTGTAGTCTGCAGCAAGGGGCAAATCATACAGAATGTACTGTATCGCAGTTTACATAGGGAGGAGAGCAAACCCATAAAATCTGCAGGTGAAGGGGACAGAGAATACACACAGACTGCATCTGTGACTGTGTTAGAATAGAGAAGTGGAGATGACATGGGGTTTATTAGAACGGTATAGCAGAATGAACCTGTGCATCTACATGAGAGCTAGTGGAGGCAGCAGGATTTTGGATTCACAGAACAATTACGGTATCTTTAGATTGTATTAGATGTAGGACATACCCACATAAGAAAAGTCTAAAACAGCAGAAGCAAGAACTATTGTGTAATAGAGGATCTAAAATAAGCAAAAGAATCAAAATTGCAGCCTCAAATTTAGTGTGGTTTATTTAACTGGAGGTATTAACTAACATTTGTAAAAATCTATTTTTTTTTATTATTACTAGGCTGAGGCTAAATCTAATAAACTATTTATTCCACTGTATCATGAATATAATATTACAATAAAAATAAAAGTTTATATAGTCATTAAAATATAAGATACTGCTATCTGTTTTATCTTTATTATGTTCTAAGGATAACAACCATCTGCAAATCTTTGACTAGGAAGTAAATGCTGTCTTCAGAATGTTTATTAGGAATGTAATTATAACTGATACCAAATTTTGTATACACAACATTATTCAGTTATCACTATTAATGAAAGCTACTGAAATCCAAGACACTTTCACATTTGTAAACTTACCTTAGAAGTAATTATCCCTGCTTCAATTAAAAATTAATAAATAAAGTTTGTACAGCAGTAAATATTTAATACCATTTCAAATAATGATCAAAGTTTTCTCTTTGTAAATGTTTATAATTTTCTTCTATGTATTGTATCACATGAGAAGGCACTAACACCTCTGCAATGCAGTAGAAACCACAGTATCTTGTGGGCGTTGCAGTTTTCTAATTGATTGTAATATCAGGAGTGATTGCATACTGCAAATTTTCCTTTTTTCTTCCCTCTTGTGAATAATCAGTATTTGTACACTGAAGCAAAAAACTGATGCCGTGAAATGGTGCTGTACAATACTACAATACTTGAAAATATATATGTATTTTTCGGTAAGGCTTTCTATCTGCTGTCCAAATGCCAGAACCTGAAAGAAGCCTAATAAATGTTATTTGAAGTCAGTGGCATCTAATATATAAATATGCATTTGCCATAGCAGTCATGGCTGGATTATATGAGTCCATTTTGACTAGAGATGAGCGAATCAAAGCTGACGAAGTACTGTAGAATTCGATCCCAATTTCAGGAAAAATTTGATTTGCACCGAAAGTGAATTTCCTCACGCTTCGTGGTAACGAATCGCATTTTTCCAAAAATGGCTTCTGCACGTGTGAAGACATGGAGAAAGGAAGTATGGGAAGATGGGATAACCCAGAATAACATGCATGATGCAGTTAATCAGCAGCCAGCCAGCCATGTGATTACACAGCTCTATAAATACAGCAGCCATCTTTCAGACATTTTTCATTGTTATGAGTGCAGGGACAGACGTTAGAAGGCGCTAGAGACTGCAATTGGAAAAAACTTCATTGTGAAAAAAAAAATCTGAAAAAAACAATTTATAAGTGCAGGCATAGGATACGTAGGAATCATTTCACAGCATCGTAGTGCAGTTAGAGACGTCAGAAGGTGCTAGGGGCAGTGCTAGAAAAGCGATTTACAAGTGCAGGGAAAGGATAGGAAGAAATCATTTCACGGCATCTTAGTGCAGGGAGAGAAGTCAGAAGGCGCTAGGGACAGTGCTAGAAAAGCGATTTACAAGTGTAGTGAAAGAAAATTTGGGGATCCAAATACCCATTATCCAGCTCTGTCATTCCTGCAATTTATTCTTGGTGTGCAAGTGCTATGTTGAAAAGTCTTTAGAGGCTTATATCTGTGGAAAAATAAAAATATATATGCAGTTTACTTCTGCAGTTGCATGTGTGGAAAGCGTTTAGTGATGAATTTCATTACAAAAAGAAAAATACATTCTCAGTTCACCTCTGCAGCTATATGTGGTGAAAGCATTTAGTGGTTTATTTCAGTAGAAAAATAAAAATATATACGCAGTTCACTTCTGCAGTTATTTTTTTTTGGTGAAAGCGTTCAGTGGCACATTTCTTTACGAAAAGAAAAATATATATGCAGTTCAACTTCTGCAGTTATATGTGGTGAATGCGTTTAGTGACATATTTCAGTACAAAAAGAAAAATATATACGCAGTTCACTTCTGCAGCTATATGTGGTGAATGCGTTTAGTGACGTATTTCTGACCTACAAGAAAAATATATACGCAGTTCACTTTTGCAGTTATTTGCATTAATAGTGTTTAGTGGCATATTTCAGTACAAAAAGAAAAATATATACGCATTTTACTTCTGCAGTTAATATTATTTCAGTAGAAAAACAAAATATATTCAGGTTCACTTTTGCAGTTATATGTGGTAAAACCTTCAGTGACGTATTTTGGTCGAAAAACAAAATATATTGAGCGTTCAGCGCTGTAGTAATATTTGTGGTAAAGCTTTTAGTTGTGTCTTTCAGTAGAAAACAAAAAATGTATTCTTATAAAAATGTATCCTTATTATGGAGGGGTCCACGGGTTCACGGAAGCAACAGCGGTACCAGTCAGTCAGTGCATAGTGTTGTCGGTAAAATCAACTACTCTGCGGTGCGGCAGTTTTTTGTACAGCCTCCGGAGGAGATGAACATGGCCATATGTAGAATCTATGGGCAGAAGTTGAAGCGTGCCCAGTGTGTCAATGTTGGCACCACGGCCTTGTGTCAACATATGCAGTGTCACCATAAAGTGGCCTGGGAGAATTGTGGCTCCGATGTGGTGGTCCAGCCTGCCGCAGCAACCTCTGCATCACCCAGTGACATGCTGCACCCGGTTTCAGGCAGTCATGGCTTCACCACCTCAGCCGAAGGGAGCTGTCTGACATCCCCATCATCTTCTGGTCCTGATAGTCCTGCTCCTCCTACTCCTCATCAGTCATTCTGTCAGCAGTCGATCACCAAAGCGATTGCCAAGAGACAATAGTATGCATGAACCAGTGGCATAACTAGAGTGTTATGGGCCCCAGTGCAAACTTTGGATTGCCCCCCCCCCCCCAATTCATACAAAGAGGCAGCATTTCTTTTTTTTACACTAAGCCCAATGCATGACTACATTCACCCAGTCCTAAAAATCTGCTCCTACCTCATTCAGAGTGCCACTGGCATTGGCGTGATGTCCATTGCATCCGAAATAAGGTCTCTGTAGTGACAGAGAGAAAAATAATAATCACATAAGGAAGGGATGGTGACTGCCCCTGTGAAATCACCAGCAGGGGGTGCTGTGCTGGCCTGTAAGACTGAGCCATGCCGATGTATAGCAGGGTAATCTATGACACATTGAGGCCCTTCACAGTAATTAAGCCCACCTTGTGGCCCCTTCACAAAAGTTATGTCCTCCTTGTGGCCCCTCACAGCAGCTTTACCCACTTTTGTTCCTGTCATAGTAGTTATGGCCACTTTTGTACCCCCTCACAGAAATAATACCCAGATATGTGCCCCCTCACAGTAGGTTTGGCCAGATATGTTCCCCCTCACAGTAGTAATGCCCAGATATGTGCCCCCTCACAGTCGTTTTGGCCAGATATGTGCCCCCTCACAGTAGTTATGGCCATATATGTGCCCTCCACAGTAGTTATGCAAGATTATGTGCCCTCTCACAGTAGTAATGCTCCGATATGTGCCCACTCACAGTAGTTTTGGCCAGATATGTGCCCCCTCAAAGTAGTTATGGACAGATATGTGCGCCCATCATGGTAGTTATGCCCAGTTATGTGCCCCCTCACAGTAGTTATGCCAGATTATGTGCCCCCTCACAGTAGTTATGCCAGGTTATGTGCCCCTCTCAGTAGTTATGCCAGATTATGTGCCCCCCTCATAGTAGTTATGCCCACATATGTGCCCTCTCATAGTACTTATGCCTTCATATGTACCCCCTCATAGTAGTTATGCCCACATGTGTGCCCCTTGCAGTAGTTATGTCCATCTTAGTGTTAAGCAAACCCGAACTGTAAAGTTCAGGTTCGTACTGGACTTTAGGGTTTTTGGTAGCCGCACCCGAGCACCAACATTTTCATAAAAGTTCGGGTTCGAGTTTGGTGTTCGGCGATTTAATGGCGCTTGTTGAAAGGCATGGCTGTGATTCGCCAAGTGCAGCATGTGACCCAGCCTCTATATAAGCTGGAGTCGCATAGCACTGCATGTCACTCTGCTCTTACTAGTGTAGAGATAGGATGCTGCTGCTGTGAGGGAGAGATTAGGAAACAATTCTGGTCTGGTGTACTTGGTGTTATATCTGTAAACTACTGCGTCTTTTTACCCATTAGCCTAGTGACACAGAAAAATAAATTTTATCCGTCTGTTAATTAGGTGGGTGTCGGCAGCCCTGCATATGGGCCAGAGACATTAATTTAATCCTGTTCTTTTAGTTCAGTGGGCAACAGATACCCATTTTTAAGTGTGCCTGCACTGCATATGTGCATATAGCAGACAGGGTAATCATTTTCAAAAATTCATCTGTTCCATTGTTGGGTGACATTTACCCAGTTTTGCCGTATGCAAACCCCTGCTCTGCATAGGTGACAGGGACCTAAATTTCAAAAAATCCCCTGTTACATTATTGGATGACATTTTACCAGTTTTGCTTTTTACAAACCCCTGCTCTGCATAGGTGACAGGGACCCATATTTCTAAAAATCCTCTGTTACAGTATTGGTTGACATTTTGCCAGTTTTGCTGTTTACAAACACCTGCTGACAGGTGACAGGGACCTACCGTATTTTTCGCCCTATAAGATGCACCGGCCCATAAGACGCACCTAGGTTTTGAGGAGGAAAATAAGGAAAAAAATATTTTTAACCAAAAGGTGTGCTTTTGGTGGGTTTTGAACTAATGGTGGTCTGTGGATGGCACTATTAAGAAGGATCTGTGGGTGGCACTCTTATGGGGGATCTGTGGGTGGCACTCTTATGGGGGATCTGTGGATGACACTAATATGGGGGATCTGTGAGTGGCACCATTATGGGGGATCTGTGGGTGGCACTCTTATGGGGGATCTGTGGATGACACCAATATGGGGGATCTGTGAGTGGCACCATTATAGGGGATCTGTGGTTGGCACTTATGGGGGCATCTGTGGATGGCACTTATGGGGGTATCTGTGGATGGCACTTATTGGGGCATCTGTATGTGGCACTTATGGGGGGATCTGTGGGTGGCACTTATGCGGGAATCTGTGGGTGGCACTTATGGGGGCATCTGTGGGTGGCACTTATGGGGGCATCTGTGGGTGGCACCTATGGGGGCATCTGTGGGTGGCACTTATCGGTTGGATCTGTGGATGACACATATATAGCATGTTCATTCACAGATCACCGCTATTGCAGTGTCATCCACAGATGCCCCCACCATAAGTGCCATCCCCTAATAGATCAGGCCCCGCCGCTCACAGTAGCATTTATCTCTAAGTAGGAATCCTTGTCCTCTTAATAACTAACTAATGTTGTGCTGTTTTCTAAAAATCCTCTGTTACATTCTAGGGTGACATTTCACCAGTTTTGCCGTATACAAACCCATGCTCTGCACAGGAGACAGGGACATATATTTCTAAAAATCCTCTGTTACATTTGGAGTTTCTACTCTAGGGGTGCATCAGGGGGGCTTCAAATGGGACATGGTGTCAAAAAAACAGTCCAGCAAAATCCGCCTTCAAAAACCCATATGGCGTTCCCTTCCTTCTGCACCCTGCCGTTTGCCTATACAGTAGTTTACAACCACATATAGGGTGTTTTTGTAAACTACAGAATCAGGGCAACAAATATTGAGTTTTGTTTGGCTGTTAACCCTTGCTTTGTTCCTGGAAAAAAATTATTAAAATGGGAAATCTTCCAAAAAGTGAAATTCTGAAATTTTATCTCCATTTTCCATTATATCGCATGGAATACCTAAAGGGTTAATAAAGCTTGTAAAATGAGTTTTGAATACACTGAGGGTTGTAGTTTCTTAGATGGGGTCACTTTTTGGGAGTTTCTACTGTAGGGTTGCATCAGGGGGGCTTCAAATGGGACATGGTGGCAAAAAACCAGTACAGAAAAATCTCCCCTCTATGCCCTGCCTTGTGGCCGTACAGTGGTATAGGACCACATATCGGGTGTTTATGTAAACCGCAGAGTCAGGGCAATAAATATAGTGTTTTGTTTGGCTGTTAACCCTTGCTTTGTTAGTGAATTCTGAAATTTCATCTCCATTTGCCATCTACTCTTGTGGAACACCTAAAGGGTTAATGATGTTTGTAACATCAGTTTTAAATACCTTGAGGGGTGTAGTTTCTAGAATGGGGTAATTTTTGGGTGGCTTCTATTAGGTAAGCCTCACAAAGTAACTTCAGACCTGAACTGGTCCCTAATAAGTGTTTTTTTGTAAGTTTCAGAAAATTTTCAAGATTTGCTTCTAAACTTCTAAGCCGTGTACCGTCCCCAAAAAATAAAATGGCATTCCCAAAATGATCCAAACTTGAAGTAGACATATGGGGAATGTAAATTAATAACTTTTTTTGGAGGTATTACTATGTATTATAGAAGTAGAGCAATTGAAACTTGGAAATTTGCAAATTTATAAATAAAAAGGATTTTTTTACTCCATTTTACCAGTGTTATGAAGTACAATATGTGACGAAAAAACATATGCCCTGGATGAGTAAAAGCGTTTTAAATTTACCACCACATAAACTGACACTGGTCAGATTTGCAAATATGGCCGTGTCCTTAAGGGGTTAAGCCTTGGAGGTGCTGGCCTGCCCTGCAGCCAGTGTATTGTCTGAATGTGAATTTAGTGCAGCAGAAGGCGTTATCACAGACAAGCGCAGCAGCTTGTCCACAGCTAACGTGGACAAACTCACGTTCATTAAAATGAAACAGGCTTGGATCCTACAGGACTTGTCAGTACCTTGTGCGAAATAGACATGTAAACCGACCTCACGCAGCCATTGTTATACTCCAGCGCACTTTCTCTTTGTTTTATTTTATATATTCCACAATGTTTTGTTGTCTACCCAAATTAAATTAAAAAAAAAAGTGTTGTCTACCTCCTCCTCCTCCACCGCCGCTTCCACCTACACCGCCACGTCCACCTACACAGCTACATCCACCGTCTCCTCAACCTACTACTTCATATGGACCTCCTCATCCTAGTTCAAGAAGATTATTATTTTTAATTTTTATTTATTTGATTTGATTTTACATAGTAACATAGTAACATAGTATATAAGACCGAAAAAAGAAATTTGTCCATTCAGTTTGGCCTGTTTCCTACAAGTTGATCCAGAGGAAGGCAAAAAAAACCTGTGAGGCAGAAGCCAATTTTCCCCACTTAAGGGGAAAAAAATTCCTTCCCGACTCCAATCAGCCAATCAGAATAACACCTGGATCAACGACCCCTCTCTAGTAGCTATAGCCTGTAATATTATTACACTCCAGAAATACATCCAGTCCCCTCTTAAATTCCTTTATTGTACTCATCATCAGCACCTCCTCAGGCAGAGAGTTCCAAAGTCTCACTGCTCTTACCTTGAAGAATCCTTTTCTATGTGTGTGTACAAACCTTCTTTTCTCCAGATACAGAGGATGTCCCCTCGTCACAGTCACAGTCCTGGGGATAAATAGATGATGGGAGAGATTTCTGTACTGACCCCTGATATATTTATACATAGTTATTAGATCTCCCCTCAGTCGTCTTTTTTCTAAAGTGAATAACCCTAATTTTGATAACCTTTCAGGGTACTGTAGTTGCCCCATTCCAGTTATTACTTTAGTTGCCCTCCTCTGAACCCTCTCCAGCTCTGCTATGTTTGCCTTGTTCACAGGAGCCCAGAACTGTACACAGTACTCCATGTGTGGTCTGACTAGTGATTTGTAAAGTGGTAGGACTATGTTCTCATCACGGGCATCTATGCCCCTTTTGATGCAACCCATTATCTTATTGGCCTTGGCAGTAGCTGCCTGACACTGGTTTTTGCAGCTTAATTTGCTGTTTATTCAAATTCCTAGATCCTTTTCCATGTCAGTGTTACCGAGTGTTTTGCCATTTAATATGTACGGGTGACTTGTATTATTCCTTCCCATGTGCATAACTTTACATTTGTCAGTGTTAAACCTCATCTGCCATTTCTCTGCCCAAGCCTCCAATCTATCCAGATCCCTCTGTAGCAGAAAACTGCCCTCTCCAGTGTTAAATACTTTACACAGTTTAGTGTCATCTTCAAAAATAGATATTTTACTGTGCAAGCCTTCTACAAGATCATTTATAAAAATATTGAAGAGAATAGGGCCCAATACTGACCCCTGATGTACCCCACTAGTGACAGTAACCCAATATCATTATTTACCATTAATAACCACCCTCTGTTTTCAGTCATTTCCCTCTCCACATTTTTTTTCAAGACACTTGCCATGCTCTTACCCCCATTTTGCTTCCTTTTGCAGCCCTCTAGCCCTTTCCATGACTCTTTTAGAGCCATTTTAGTGCCCCAAAGTTTGGGTCCCCATTGACTTCAATGGGGTTTCGAGGTCAAGTTCAGATCCCGAACTCGAACTTTGCGACGAAGTTCGGCCGAACCCGGCCAACCCGATGTTCGCTTAACTCTAGTCCAGATATGTGCCCCCTCACAGTAGTTGTGCCAGATATGTGCCCCCCTCACAGTGGGTATGGCTAGATATGTGCCCCCTCAAAGTAGTTATGCCAGATTATGTGCCCCCTCACAGTAGTTACACCCAGTTATGTGCCCCCTCACAGTAGTTATGCCTTCATATGTGACCCCTCATAGTAGTTATGCCCACATATGTCCCCCCTCACAGTAGTTATGCCAGATAAGGTGCCCCATTAGGGACATACACAATCAACAAAAAGTATAATGACCCTTTGTAGCATAAGTACAAATAATGCCCCCCCCCTGCAGCTCCACTCCTTCATGTAATGTCTCCTTGTAGTGGTAGTATATATAATACTCTCCCTGATGACGCGCTCCCACACTCACATTGCGCTGCTGGCTTTGCTGGAGGCTGAGTGCCGGGCTTTCAGCGCTCCCCCCACCAGCCAGCAGCATGTGCGTCCTGCAGGAGGAGCGCTGGAGCTCAGAAGAAAAGTAAAGCAGGGATCAGAGAGGGCTCCCTGCTTCACTCTGGAGACAAACAGCCGGTAATGACAATAACTGCCGGGTGATTGCGCGCTCCACTCCTCCCCCCACCCTTGCCTCTGCGCACAGGGCGCATGATTGAAGAGCACTCTGCCGGGTCCCATCAGAGCGCTCCCATTACATGTGAGTGCAGCGGGTCCCCTCCCGTTACGCCTTTGGCATACATGCATCCAACGGCGCAGAAGCTAAACGTGCTGATTTCCAAGTTGCTGGTGCTGCAGTCCCTCCCTTTCCAGTTCAGGGAACTGATGGCTTGTGGCGAGCCGAGGTGGAGAGTCCCAAGACTTTAGTGACGTATTTCGGTCGAAAAACTAAATTTATTCAGCGTTCAGTGCTGCGGTTATACGTGGTAAAATCTTTTGGGATGTATTTCGGTCGAAAAACTAATTTTATTCAGCGTCCAGTGCTGCGGTTATAAGAAGCACTTTATAAAGTTGAGAAATTTTAACCTCCTGTTCTGTCCCATATTCACCATTAATGAATAGATGAAGTGCCCACTCTGTGGCATCCTCATGCTGTGGCCTCCTCATGCTGCTGCCACCTCTACACTATGTAACCTTGCCACTCTGTTACCTCCTGATGCTGCCGCCACCTCCACACTATGTCACCTTGCCACTCTGTGGCCTCCTGATGCTGCTGCCACCTCCACACTATTTCACCTTGCCACTTTGTGGTCTCCTGATGCTGCCACCACCTCCACACTTGGTCATTGGACCTCCTCCTGATGTTGCTGCTGCTGCCACCTCCAGACTCTGTCATTGTGCCACTCTGTGGCCTCCTCATACTGCTGCAACCTCCAGACTCGGTCATTGTTCCACTCGGTGGCCTTCTCAAGATGCTGACAACTCCAGACTCTGTAATTTTGCCACCCGTAGGCCTTCTCCTGATGCCGCCACCTCCAGACTGGGTCATTGTGCCACTCTGTGGTCTCCTTATACTGCTACGAACTCCAGATTCTGTCATCGTGCCACTCGGTGACCTCCTCATACTGCTTCCACCTTCAGATCCTGTCATTGGGCCACTCTGTGGTCTCCTCATGTTGCTTTCACCTCACCACTATGTCATAGGTCCACTTATCATGCTGTTCTCACCCTCCCCACTTTATGACTGGTCCACTATTTTGGCTTTCGGCCTGGCTAACATCATCATTTATTTGACACTTCTTCTGATCTGTCAAAAATAAGGAAAAATGAAATGCACAACAGATCCTGTCTGTGTAGCGGCTGTAAGGCCTTTATGGTCCCATCAGAATTGGCCTATGATTTGGTAGCCAAAAGCAGGAGTGGGTACAAAACACAGAACGCATGCAAATATTCGATTCACCTGTTATCTCTGTTTTAGATCCAATCCTGGATCCAATCCATGGATTATTGAGCAAATGCTGACCGAGTGAAGGCGGATGCTCAACAGACAGGATCTGTTTTTTGTGGGTTATTGTTCTTATTTAAAAAAATATATATATTGATTTTTAACATGAGATAACAAGCATAGAAACACAGTACAGTGATATGTTAATAAACCAGCTAGGTACATGTGCAGATGTCGCTATCTGAGAAGGGTCCACATAATCTGGACATTAGCATATCAAGATTAATATAAATATTCGGTGAGTATTCAATAGGGTATCATATACTACTCACTGAATCTGACAATGTTATGCATACAATGGCAAGGCCAGCAAACACTGACATACAAACAAAAAAATGCAACAGCACTCTGCAACCAGAACTCTGCCCAAGATAGAAGCTATAAGAGGGCATTAGTGTACGTTTTGATCAAAAGGTAATAAGCCACTCGCCACGCCAAGGCTGTCCCGTGAGTGGTCCTTATGCTAAATCTGACCTGTTATGGGCCATGACAGCCACAAAAAATCCTCCTAATGCTGAATCTTACCTGTTATGGGCCATGACAGTCACATAAAATCCAGGGAGTGTGGGCCCAGCATGCATGCAAACACTGACATACCGTAACAGAGAAAACAGAAAACAGAAAATTGGGAGGAGAGGGGGGCAAGCAAATGAGGTTTCAGAATCTAGATGGCTAGTTGGAAAGAAGTACCATAGTGTCATCACAGAATTAGCGCCAAAGCCTGTTGGGCGGGATTGAGGGTCCCATCTAGTGTACATGGCTAGAGAGCAGACATGTCAGTCAGGTCAGTGCGGAGAAGAGGAAAGGAGAGGAAGATCATCAACTTATCTAGAGGAACTTTATTCTCCCCAGGGTCTCAAGGTGATAGACAATTTGTGATGTGATCTCTGTTCCCAGTTGGAGAGTTCCTCCAGTCTTGAGAGAGAGCCTACCCTATCTTGCCAAAGAGGGACAGTGGGGGTTGTCTCCGATTTCCACTTTGAAGCTATCAAAATTCTAGCCGCCGCTATCAGGGTTCTGAATAAAGATTTTTTTGGGGTTGGTGAGTGAGTCAGGTAATGAGGAGAGTAGTGCAATTTTGGGGCACAAAGAGAGTTTAGTTTCATCTAGGCTGAAGATGCTTCTCAAGATATCAAAGATTGTGTTCCAGAAGGTCATCAATGTGGGGCAAGACCACCAGATATGAAGGAAGGTACCTTTATTGGTGAGGCATCTCCAACAATGGTGCGAAGAGGATCAGTACATCATCTTCAAATTGACAGGGGTTAGATACCACCTCGCCAGAACCTTGTACACATTTTCTTTAATGGTGGTGCACCTCAAGGTGAGTTTAGGTGCTCTTAGTATAGTCTGTATATCTGAATCTGAAAATGTTATGTCTAGTTTTCTTTCCCATTCTCTGATAAAGTATAAAGAGGCTGGGGACTTGGTTGTGACCTTCTCAGTTGTGACAGATGACTGATATTAGTCTGGAGGGGGGTTGTGACTGAGTTAGCAGCCTTTCGAACCAGTAAAGTGTGGTGGGTATAGTGCCGTATGCCAACACCTTCCATAGTGAGGATCGGATAGAGGCATATTGTAGGGTATTTAAAGAAGTTATTTGGAATTTATTTTGGAGGGTGGATATGTCTAAGAATGCCCCGTCAATATCCACTAGGTCTTTCGGAGGAAGTAGACAGTTTGTATTTGGAATGGCATAGATGAATAACCTTCTCCCGATGAGAAAAGACAATCTCCTACGGATAGTAAGGAGGAAGGGTATTTCGAGCATAATTCTCTTATCTCATGTGTCCCCTAAGTCTGGCGAGTCGCCGAGAGGAGAGAGTCATCTTTAGGGATCTGTGGCATGTCTGCGGGATCAGAAAGGACTAATACCCTAAGACGGAAATGGGCTAAACATTCCTCAAGTATTATCCAGAGTTTGTGTATAGGTCTTCTGAACCAGTCGACTATCCTACTAAGGTGGACAGCTCTATAGTACCTTTTCATTGAGGAAAAGCCAATTCCTCCTTCTGTTGGCCGTTCTGGGTTTTGATGAGCCCCAGATATAGGAGGAGCATATTTTACGGAAGGAATCAAAGAAGCGTCTGGACAGTTTTATCGGAAGTACTTGTAGATGTAAATATGTAAGTTTGGGGACAATTAATGAGTTAAACATGTTTTTAAGGCCAACCCATGAGATGAAGGTAGGAGACCATGAGCTAAGGAAGGATGCCAGGTATGGATTTTAATAATGGGAGGTAATTCAAATCATATAACTTTTATTCCTAGAAATTTTAAAGAAGTAAAGGTCCATTCAAATGGGGATTCTTTATGCAGGCGCTGAAGTGTTTTGGGTGTTACGTTTATTCCCATTGCTTAGCATTTAGAAATGTTTTTTTGAAATTTGATATGTATCCAAAGGAATGAAGGATCTCAACTATGACAGGAAACACCGGAGCTGGATTTGAGATCATCGGGAGTTGGTCGTTGGCATATTCTGCTTGTTTGAATTCCTCTACATGTCAAACCTTTAATCTCTTTAGTTTGTCTAATATATTGTAGTAGGGGCTTGATTGTCAGTATCAAGAGAATTAGAGAAAGGGGGCATCCCTGTCTAGTGCCATTGTTAATCATGACTGCTTGGGAAAGGATATTTACTTTGATATAGGTGCTTGGGTGATCGTATAATTGTGAATATTGCTTCGATAAAGGAAGTAGGGAACCCCATCCGGGTGCATTTAATGAAAGGCCATTCTACTCTATCAAAGGCCTTTTCTGCATCTGTTCCCAACAGAACCATAGAGTTATTCATTTTCTTCATCAAATAAATCAAATTCACTATTTCATATGTGTTGTCTTTGCCTTCACGGCCAGGTATAAATCCTGATTGATCAGGGTATATTAGGTCTTTTAGCAGAGGTCTAATTCTATTAGAAAGTATTCTGGCTTAAATTTTGAGATCTAAATTCAGTAAGGATATACAGTAAGTTTTTTTTGTGGTTTGTGCATCAAAGTGATGTGGGCGTTTAGGGTTTGAGACAGGAAGGGTGTGCCTGTTACAGCTGAGTTAAAGGCTTTTAGCATTAACGATCTGGTCCTGGGGACTTCCCTTTGGCCATCTGTTTCAAGGTTATGTCTAATTATTTAGTGGTAATGGGGAGACAGAGGTTAGCAGCTTAATTGGTAGGTATGAAGGGGAAATTTACCTTTTTTTTTGAAAATCTTCAGTTTGTTTGCATTTTTTACACATAATGTTTTTGGGGTCTGCTCTGTTTATGTTATATAACTTTGAGCAGAAATGTTTAATGGCGCTTGCTATGCTAGCATTATCCTGTAAAAGGGTATCATCTGCTTGTTTGATGGTTGTAATTCTCGATTTACGTTTGCGTTGTCTTAAGCTGGCTAGCATGAATTTCATAGGTTTGTTCCCGTGTGCGAAGAATTTCTGTTTCAGGGAAAGATAGAGTTTAGCTGACTAGATATTTAATGTCTTGTTAAGTTCTTCCCTAGCTTTGGATAGTTCCTCTAAATATACTGTTTTGTGAGCATTTGTAAGCGTACTCGAGCCTAGAGACCCTATCAAACAGACCAACTATTTTTGCTCGTCTCTATTTGTTCAGGTATGAAGCCACAGAGATAAGTTCACCTCTAATAACAGATTTGTGAGCTTCCTGAATCACATGAGGAGCGATATTCCCGGATGTTTTTATTGAGAAGTACTCTTTTAATTTGTTTTCAATCCTCTCCTTTGTAGTCGGTCTTTCTAACAGCGTCTCATTTAAAAGCCAAATAAAGTTCTTGGGTGAGGGGTCTGGATTATTAAAAGAAATGTATACTGGGGAATGATATTAGTGGATCATGGAGCCAATCTGTGCCTCAGTGTACAGTTGAATTTGGGAGGCTGGGAATAGGAAGTAATACAATCTATGGTAGTTGTTATGAGGGGAGGAAAAAAAGGTGTAGTCTTGATTATTAGGCTTTAATGTGTGCCATACTGTATATCTACCAGGTTGCTTTTGTGGATCAGTTTCTTTATACAGTTCAGTGTATTTTTGGAGATAGTAGTCCTGCCGGAGAACGTATCAACCTGAGGGTTGAGGGACAGGTTAAAGTCTCCAGCTAAAACCACCAAGCCTTCTTTAAATTCTTCAAAATGTTGCCAGAAGGGTTCATACCAACTTTTGTAGGCTGTATTAGGGGTGTATATATTGATAAAAGTGTATAATTGATTGTTTATTTTCCCTTTACTAGAAGTCAATCTCTTAATAAAAGGGAAAATCTGTGAGAAGTCAATTAGTGAGAAGTCACCTAGTCTATTAGTATGGGCTGAGGTACTATGGTACCAGAGATTGTAACGGGAATGTGAAAAATTAGGTATCTTGTGCTTAAAGTGTGTTTCTTGGATAAAACTAATAAAGGCTTTTTTCTTTGTGTAGCTGTTGCAAAATTTGACTTTGTTTTGTAGGGGAAATTTAAAGCCTCTAACATTGTAGTTTGCTACTCTGAGTGTAGTCATAGTAAATCGTAGAAGGTGTAAGAAGCTTTGAGTACATACCTCATTCCAGATGGAGTGACTTATGGCAGGTTGCTTTGTTGCTTGGACCGGTAGGGGTGGGTGAGAAAGAGTGGAAGTAGAAATAAGCTATAACATATAAACAAAGTGGGTGATAGCATTAGTGCCAATTAACCTCCATAATACCTGAACTGTTAGGAGGTCTGGGAAACCTGAACCACTTAAGGTCAAAACTTTTGAACCAGATCGAAAGTTGGCAGCGTGTCGTGGATTTAAGCAGCCGCCTAAACATAGGTATAAATAATATGAGATGTTATAGGGGGTGGTACCCAAGTTAAACCTGTCTAACAGAGGCAAGCTTATAGCAACCCTACTGCAGGGCCAGCCAAACTGGCTGAATCTGCACTTAGGGTCCATAAAGGGAACTCGCATGCCCCCGACCAAATGGTGAAATAATAATAGACCTAGCTAATGCAGCTGGGAAAGGGTTGGGAAATCAAAGCATGAGAGCCCCACACAGGCCACTAGGGCCTATCACAGCTGTGGTTCAATGGTGAATCCAGTTACGCCAGAGCTGTCAGAAGAGAAAGTTGGTAGAGGGGCAGCTAGACCTCAGTCCTGTTCCGAGATGATGCGTCTCAGGGTTAATCTTCCTTGTTTCTTCCTGAGTCTTTGGGTTTTACCTGAAATGACTGTTTCACAAGGTGTCGAGGGGGTGATTTCAGGTGGGATGCAGATGTCATTTGTCGCAGATTAATCAGGAATGTCCACATATTCAATTTCTAATGCTTCAAAGAAGTATGGGAGATCCCATGGAGATTTGATGACATTTATTTTTTTTCCAGGTAATTAGCATGCCAAATGGAATCAGCAAGTGGAAGGCAATTTTCCTGTGGAGGTCTGTAAGTGGTTTTAAGATGCGCCTCTTGTTTAGAGTGGCAGAAGCTAGGTCTTGAAATAGAAGAATAGTTGAGCCTTCATAGACGATTTGTGAGCTTTCTCTCGCTTTTTACATCACTTGTTCTCTCTGGACAAAGTTTAGGAATTTGCAGATTATTAAAACATTTACGTAAAAGTTTGAGTTTGGGTTCGTCGTTCTGCGATTTCTAGGGAGCATTTTGAAAGCCTGCAAAGCAGCCAATCAACAAGCGTCATACTACTTGCCCCAAGAGGCCATCACAGCCATGCCTAATATTGGCATGGCTGTGATTAGCCAAGTGCAGCATGTGACCAAGCCGATATTTAAGCTGGAGTCACGCCGCACGTCACTCTGCTCTGATTAGTGTAGGGATAGGATGCATCTGCTGTTAGGGCGAGATTAGGCAGGGATTAACTCAGCAAAAACACTTAATGAAGTGATCGATCTACAGCTGTGAATCATTCAACTTCTGCTAGTTAATTGCTCACTGTTTTCAGGCTGCCCAGAGCGTTTTATCTGTCACTTTTTTCTGGGGTGATTGGTGGCATTTTGGGGCTTGTGGTGCGCCAGCACAAGCTGCCACCAAGTCTATTAATCCATCAATAGTAGTTTTTTTTTCTATATCCTACATCAGGGGCTTGGCTATGCTTATTGTCACCCCTAGAAACTCAGGATAGAATTTTCTATATTTTATTGAGAGATGAAATATAGCAATCCCCTAAATCTGGTGTTCCAGCTGTGGCTAGCCAAGTGTAATACTGTCTGGCAAAGAATATATTTTTTTTTATGAGGTGAAATTCAATTTCCAAAATAGCAATACCCAAAATCAGTGGTTATTGCTGTGGCAGGACAAGTTTTATAGTGTCGGTCAAAGGATAGCTTTTGTCCTGGGTTGAAATTCAATTACCAAAATAGCAATACCGTAAATCTGGTGTTCCAGCTGTGAAGTGTACAAGTTTCATAGTGTCCGTCAAAGGATATATTATTTTCTGGGGTGAAATTCAGTTGCAAAAATAGAAATACCGTAAATCTGGTGTTCCAGATGTGACTAGACAAGTTTCATAGTGTCTGTCAAAGGATATATTATTTTCTGGGGTGAAATTCAGTTGCAAAAATAGCAATACTGTAAATCTGGTGTTCCAGCTGTAACTGGACACGTTTCCTAGTGTCCGTAAAAGGATATATTATTTTCTGAGGTGAAATTCAGTTGCAAAAATAGCAATACTGTAAATCTGGTTTTCCAGCTGTGACTGGACAAGTTTCATAGTGGCCGTCAAAGGATATATTATTTTCTGGGGTTCAATTCAGCTGCAAAAATAGAAATACCGTAAATCTGGTGTTCCAGCTGTGACTGGACAGGTTTCATAGTGTCCGTGAAAGGATATATTATTTTCTAGGGTGAAATTCAGTTGCAAAAATTGAAATACTGTAAATCTGGTGTTCTAGCTGTGACTGGACAAGTTTCATAGTGTCCGTCAAAGGATATATTATTTTCTGGGGTTAAATTCAGTTTTAGAAATACCATAAATCTGGTGTTCCAGCTGTGACTGGACAAGTTTCATAGTGTCCGTGAAAGGATATATTATTTTCTAGGGTGAAATTCAGTTGCAAAAATAGAAATACCGTAAATCTGGTGTTCCAGCTGTGACTGGACAAGTTTCATAGTGTCCGTCAAAGGATATATGTTTTTCTGGGGTGACATTAAGTAGCAAAAATAGAAATACTGTAAATCTGGTGTTCCAGCTGTGACTGGACAAGTTTCATAGTGTCCGTCAAAGGATATATTATTTTCTGGGGTTAAATTCAGTTTTAGAAATACCATAAATCTGGTGTTCCAGCTGTGACTGGACAAGTTTCATAGTGTCCGTCAAAGGATATATTATTTTCTGGAGTGAAATTCAGTTGCAAAAATAGAAATACCGTAAATCTGGTGTTCCAGCTTTACCTGGACAAGTTTCATAGTGTCCGTCAAAGGATATATTATTTTCTGGGGTGAAATTCAGTTGCAAAAATAGAAATACCGTAAATCTGGTGTTCCAGCTGTGACTGGACAAGTTTCATAGTGTCCGTCAAAGGATATATTATTTTCTGGGGTGACATTCAGTTGCAAAAATAGAAATACCGTAAATCTGGTGTTCCAGCTGTGACTAGACAAGTTTCATATTGTCCGTTAAAGGATATATTATTTTCTGGGGTGAAATTCAGTTGCATAAATAGAAATACCGTATGTCTGGTGTTCCAGCTGTGGCTGGCCAAGTTTAATAGTGTCTGTCAAAGGATATATTATTTTCTGGGGTGAAATTCAGTTGCAAAGATAGAGATACCGCAAATCGGGTGTTCCAGCTGTGACTGGACAAGTTTCATAGTGTCCTTCAAAGGATAGATTATTTTCTGGGGTGAAATTCAGTTGTAAAAATAGAAATACAGTAAATCTGGTGTTCTAGCTGTGGCTGGACAAGTAGTTTGACAGTATCTGTCAAAGGATATATTTTGTTTTGGGATGAAATTCAATTCCCAAAATAGCAATACCCAAAATCTGGTGTTCCAGCTGTTGCAGGCCAAGTGTAAATCTGTCCGTAAAAGGGTATATGAAACTTAGCATGCATCTCCAAGTGTATTTCTTTCCGTTAAAGGTTATATTACAGTAAGTGTTAAAATACAGCATAATCCTCTACATTTGCACACACTGTTTTGCATCTCTAAGTGTATTTATTTCCGTTAAATGGTATATTACACAAAGTGTTAAAATACAAGTGCTGAAAGCATAATCCTATATATTTTTTTCACATGCTACTGTGCATCTCCAGGTGTAAATCTGTCCGTAAAAAGATACCTTTAATCCAGGGCCTAAATACTAGGTCTACAATTGATATTCCCCTAAATCTGTGGTTACTGCTGTGCCTGGATTAGTGTAATACAGTACATAAATAGATAGCCAGATAGTGTTAGGTGCCTGTAAAAAAATGCCTGAATTTGAATTCAATACTTTGGACCAAATAATTTTTTTCTTATTGTGGTGAACGGTAACAATGAATAAAACATCTAGTAAGGGACGCGGACGCAGACATGGTCGTGGTGTTGTTAGTGGACCCTCTGGTGCTGGGAGAGGACGAGGCCGTTCTGTCACAGCCACATGTCCTAGTGAACCAACTACCTCAGATTCCAGTACCCGCCACAATTTACAGCGATATTTGGTGGGGCCCAATGACGTTCTAAGGATAGTAAGTACAAGCGCTAGATAAGCAAGTACAAGCGCTAGTCAATTGGGTGGCCGACAGTGGATCCAGCACGTTCACAACATTATTTCCCACCCATTCTTCTGCAGAAAGCGCAAAGGCGGCACTTTAAAACGAAGCCCATCAGTCTTTCACATCACTCCCATGCATATCAGGGAAACTGTCTGAGCCTCAAGTTATGCAGCAGTCTTTTATGCTGTTTGAAGACTCTGCTGGCAGGGTTTCCCAAGGGAATCCACCTAGTCCTTCCCCAGTGGTGGAAGACATAGAATGCACTGATGCACAACCACTGATGTTTCCTGATGATGAGGACATGGGAATACCACCTCATCGGAGTCCGCACGTCTCTGATGATGATGAAACACAGGTGCCAACTGCTGCGTCTTTCTGCAGTGTGCAGACCGAACAGAAGGTCAGGGAGGAAGACTGTGTGGAAGACGATGCAGGGGACGATGAGGTCCTAGACCCCACATGGAATGAAGGTTGTGCCACTGACTTTCATAGTTCAGAGGAAGAGGCAGTGGTGAGACCGAACCAACAGCGTAGCAAAAGAGGGAGCAGGGGGCAAAAGCAGAACAGCCGCCTCCAAGAGAGTTCGCCTGTTACTGGCCACCGCCACCAGGGACCAAGCACCCCAAAGGCAGCTTCGAGGATTTCCCTGGCATGGCACTTCTTCAAACAATGTGCTGACGACAAGACCCGAGTGGTTTGCAAGCTGTGCCATCAGAGCCTGAAGCGAGGCATTAACGTTCTGAACCTTAGCACAACCTGCATGACCAGGCATCTACATGCAAAGCATGAACTGCTGTTGAGTAAACACCTTAAAAGCAAGGAACTCACTCTGGCTCCCCCTGCTCCCTCTTCTGCTGCTGCCTCGGTCTCTTCCTCTGCCTCGGGAGGAATGTTGGCACCTGCCGCCCACCAAACAGAGGATGTGCCACCAACACCACCATATGCGTCACCAAGCATCTCCACCATGTCACACAGCAGCGTTCAGCTCTCCATCTCACAAAAATTGGAGAGAAAGCGTAAATTCCCACCTAGCCACCCTCGAGCCCTGGGCCTGAATGCCAGCATTTTTAAACTACTGGCCTTTGAAATGCTGTCATTCCGGCTGGTGGACACAGACAGCTTCAAACAGCTGATGGCGATGGCTGTCCCACAGTATGTTGTTCCCAGTTGCCACTACTTCTCCAGGAGAGCCGTGCCTTCCCTGCACAACCAAGTATCCTATAAAATCAAGTCTGCACTGCGCAACGCCATCTGTGGCAAGGTCTACCTAACCACAGATATGTTGACCAGTAAGCACGGCGAGGGATGCTATATTTCCCTGACTGCACACTGGGTAAATGTAGTGGCGGTTGGGCCCCAAGCGGAGAGTTCTTTGGCGCACGTCCTTCCGCCGCCAAGGATCGCAGGGCATCATTCTTTGCCTCCTCCTCCTACTCGGCTTCCTCCTCCTCTTCTTCCACCTGCTCATCCAGTCAGCCACACACCTTCACCACCAACTTCAGCACAGTCCGGGGTAAAAGTCAACAGACCGTTCTGAAACTCATATGTTTGGGGGACAGGCCCCACACCGCGCAGGCGTTGTGGCGGGGTATTAAACAACCGACCGACGAGTGGTTGCTGCCGGTGGGCCTCAAGCCTGGCTTGGAGGTGTGCGATACTGGGCGAAATCTTGTCGCAGCTCTGGGACTAGCCGGTTTGACACACATCCCTTGCCTGGCGCATGTGCTGAATTTGGTGGTGCAGAAGTTCATTCACAACTACCCCGACATGTCAGAGCTGCTGCATAAAGTGTGGGCTGTCTGTGCGTGCTTCCGGCGTTTACATCCTGCCGCTGCTCGCCTGTCTGCGCTACAGCGTGACTTGGGCCTTCCCGCTCACCGCCTCATATGCGATGTGCTCTCCAGGTGGAACTCCACCTTGCACATGCTGGAGAGACTGTGTGAGCAGCAGCAGGCCATAGTGGAGCTTTAGCTGCAGCATGCACGGGTCAGTCGCACTGCAGAACAGCACCACTTCACCACCAATGACTGGGTCTCCATGCAAGACCTGTGTGCCCTGTTGCACTGTTTCGAGTACTCCACCAAATGGCCAGTGGCGATGACGCAGTTATCAGCGTTACAATACCACTTCTATGTCTCCTTGAGAAAACACTTAGGGTGATGATGGAAGAGGAGGTGGCCCAGGAGGAGGAGGAGGAGGAAGAGTTTTTTTAGCACTTTCAGGCCAGTCTCTTAGAAGTAGCTCAGAGGGAGGTTTTTTGCAAAAGCATAGGCCAGGTACAAATATGGCCAGCCAGGGCCCACTACTGGAAGACGAGGAGGATGAGGAGGAGGTGGAGGAGGATGAAGCAGTTTCACAGCGGGGTGGCACCCAACAAAGCTAAGGCCCATCAATGGTGCGTGGCTGGGGGATACGAAGGACGATGACAATATGCCTCCCACAGAGGACAGCTTGTCCTTAACTCTGGGCAGCCTGGCACACATGAGCGACTACATGCTGCAGTGCCTGCTCAGCGACAGCAGAGTTGCCCACATTTTAACGTGTGCGGACTACTGGGTTGCCACCCTGCTGGATCCCCGGTACAAAGACAATTTGCCCACCTTAGTTCCTGTACTAAACCGTGATAGGAAGATGCGTGAGTACAAGCGCACGTTGGTAGATGTGCTACTGAGAGCATTCCCAAATGTCACAGGGGAACAAGTGGTAGCCCAAGGCGAAGGCAGAGGAGGATCAAGAGGTCGCCAACGCAGCTGTGTCACGGCCAGCTCCTCTGAGGGCAGGGTTAGCATGGCCGAGATGTGGAAAATTTTTGTCACAATGCCACAGCTAACTGCACCACCACCCAATACGGAACGTGTTAGCAGGAGGCAGCATTTCACTAAAATGGTGGAACAGTGCACACCCCTCCACGTACTGACTGATGGTTCGTCCCCATTCAACTTCTGGGTCTCCAAATTGTCCATGTGGCCAGAGCTTGCCTTTTATGCCTTGGAGGTGCTCGCCTGCCCGGAGGCCAGCGTTTTATCTCAACATGTATTCAGCACGGCAGGTGGCCTCATTACTGACAAACGTAGCCGCCTGTCCACAGCCAACGTAAACAATCTGACGTTCTTAAAAATGAACCAGTCATGGATCCCACGGGACCTGTCCATCCCTTGTGCAGAATAGACATTTATAACTACCTCCCCTTAACCATATATTCTTGTACACCAGGGAACTTCTTTATTGAGTCCCCTTTTTTTTTATTTTACTATTATTTTGCGGTGCAACCCAAAGTTGAATGAACCTCTCCTCCGCCTGGGTGCCAGGGGCCTAGATATCTGAAAGTGGCCTTCTCCATTGGTGGGTGACATGATTCTCTGCTTTGGGTCCTCTCTCCTCTGTCTGGGTGCTGGGGCCTAAATAACTAAAAGTGGCCTACTCCGTTGGGTGACATGATGCCTCTTTTGCTGCTATGGGACCTCTCTCCTCTGTCTGGGTGTCAGGGGCCTAACTTTCACGTATTTGCTTGCTGTCTTAGTGGCAGACATTTAACTCTTTTTACTGTCTAATGACCGCCCCATTGTCTGGGTGTCAGGGGCCTATATGTCGTTTAATCATCTTTTGTTTTGGTGGAAGATATTAAATTTTGTTTACTGTCTAATGACCGCCCCGTTGTCTGGGTGTCAGGGGCCTATATGTCGTTCAATTATTTGTTGTCTTGGTGGGAGATATTAAACTCTTTTTACTGTCTAATGACCGCCCCATTGTCTGGGTGTCAGGGGCCTAAATTTCACGTACTTGCTTGCTGTCTTGGTGGCAGACATTTAACACTTTTTACTGTCTAATGACCGCCCCATTGTCTGGGTGTCAGGGGCCTAAATGTTGTTTATACATTTGTTGTCTTGGTGGGAGATATTAAACTCTTTTACTGTCTAATGACCGCCCCATTGTCTAGGTGTCAGGGGCCTATATTTTGTTTACTTGCTTGCTGTCTTGGTGGGAGACATTTAACTCTTTTTACTGTCAAATGACTGCCGCATTGTGTGGGTGTCAGGGGCCTATATGTTGTTTAATCATTTGTTGTCTTGGTGGAAGATATTAAACTCTTTTTACTGTCTAATGACCGCCCCATTGTCTAGGTGTCAGGGGCCTATATTTTGTTTACTTGCTTGCTGTCTGGGTGAGAGACATTAAACTCTTTTTACTGTCAAATGACCTCTCCCCTGTCTGGGTGTCAGGGGCCTACATAAATGATAATGGCCTGTTTCATTGCAGGTTGACCTGAGGCCTGTGTTGCTGTTACGGGACCGCTCTCCTCTTTGCGGGTGCCATGGCCCTGAGTCTGTGAATGAGGCCTGTGGCACTGCAGGCAGACATGAATGCTATTTGGCTGTGATGAGAAGTTGCCAATTGATATTGGTTAATTTTTATTTATTTTATTTTAAGTCATTTCCCTTTCCAGGGGATTTACCTACATGTTGCTGCCTTTTGCAGCCCTCTAGCCCTTTTTCTGAGCTATTTTACAGCCTTTTTAGTGCCCAAAAGTTGGGGTCCCCACTAACTTCAATGGGGTTCGGGTTCGGGATGAAGTTCGGGTCGAGTTCGGATCCCGAACCCGAACATTTTCGGGAAGTTCGGCCAAACTTCTCGAACCCGAACATCCAGGCGTTCGCTCAACTCTACAGATTATATCTCTTGGCGGGTCGCTAGGTCTGGTTTCAGGCCTTAGAGCTCTGTGCGCTCTTTTGATGACAATGGGTTCAGAGTAATCTTCGCCAAGTAGTGATTGGCAAAATTAGATACTGCTTTTGGTATTGCGTCTGGGTCGACTGATTCAGGGACTCCCCTTAGGCGAATATTGTTTCTTCTGCTTTTATTGTCTTGGTCCTCAATATAGTCATTTTACAGTGGGTACAGAAAGTATTCAGACCCCCTTAAATTTTTCACTCTTTGTTATATTTCAGCCATTTGCACTCCATATTGACAGAAAAATACAGAATTGTTGCCTTTTTTGCAGATTTATTAAAAAAGAAAAACTGAAATATCACAGCACCTGGGGATAAGAGTTAGGCTATTTGGTGGGGGACAGTAAGGAAAAGGAGGTAGGCCATCCGGGAGAGAGAACAAAGTTGAGCGGAGGCTGGCTGAGCACAGCGCTCTATGGTAATGTTGACCTCTGATCTTGGCACTCTCTCACCTGTGAGTCTGACTGGGGTTCACACGCGTGTAAGGTACTGAACGCGTTATCGGGGTGTTGTGTAGAGCTGCTGACTGATATGGTACCCAGACCAGACAAGATCATGTGGATTATTGTTCTGACTGATCAGAGGAAGGGCAAATTAATCAGTGACGTCAACAAAAACTTATTGCTAACACTCTCTCCACTCTGTCAGGGGGCTCTACTTGTATAAGCATTTAATAGAACAGATTCTGTAGACATCTATGTGGAATCAGCTGGCGACAGTGTAAAATGAATGCGCTTCTTTTTGGCACTAACATCTACCTGTAAGGCTGAGTTCATACTTGAGTAATTTGGTCCGTTTTGGCCCCGTGACTGCCCAAATAAGTGAAGTGTGCAGTGATTCTAAGCGTGACACCTGTCATTTGCATCTCATACAGGCTCACAGTATTATTTCCCTACCAAAGCAGACTCCCTATGCGTGTTACTGCGAGGCACAGGGTTCTACACTACTATAAAGGCTCTCAGCATCCAGGAAATAGACATTTTTTAACGTAATTCACCACAAATTTATTCGTATCGAACCAAATTTTTCCCGAAAAATTTGTCGAACAGGCAAATCGAATTTTTGAAAAATTCGCTCAATTCTAATTATGACTTTAGGACATTATTCATTGAATAAAAGTTCACAGCAGGAATGCAATATTTTATGCTCAATGATCTGCTGACACAAACTCAGGTAAGGCAGCATAAATCTTTTTAATTATACTGCATGCCTAGTGAATGACAAACATGTCCCTCTCCGACCACATAAGATACTAATCATACCATGTTTTGGGAAGACACACTGCCTGTTGTTTTCTTCTAACAGGTTGTGCCACTCCAATATATTATGGGAGCACCTGATATGACATCAGTGATATCTGGCGCCACACATTATTTTCTTGTTTTCTGTGCCACTGATGTATAGAAAAACAATGGTAAATAAATGATTGTCTTCATTGCAGCCCTACAAGTGAGATCAGAGGAATGTGGTCGCTGTTTTGTAATAATGCTCATCACAAGTGTTTTCCTCACAGACTTCATAAATGTAAAAGTTTACAATGAATAATAACTAGAAAGCTAGGCTTTCCTTCACCTAGGGCAAGGAGTCATTCAACTTTCCAAGGAATAATAGAACTTTTATATGAAACTAAAATGATTATCATTCAATGTAGACATATACTTTATGGACAAACATATTGGGTAACCTACACATTACACCTACAGGAACAATTAGGAGATCCCCTTCTAAATCCATAAGTATTTCTATGAAATTGGTAACCTCTTTGTGGATTAAACAGTTTATTCCATTCTGGGAAGACTTTCTATAAAATATTGGAGTGTCTGTAGGAATTTTTGTCAATTCATCTAGATGAGCATTTGTGAGGTCAAAAACGGATGTTGAACGAGAAAGTCTGGTTAACAGTCTCTATTATCGTTCATGCCAAAGGTATTGTATGGGGTTGATGTCAGGGCTCTGTGTGGACCGGTCAAGTTCTTACACACCAAACTCACCCAAACATACATTTATGGGCCTTGTTTTGTGCACTGGGGCATAGTCGTGAAGAAACAGTAAAGGGCCTTCCCCAAATAGTTCCCTCAAAAATGAAAACATGCAATTCTCCAAAATGCCTTGGCATGCTGAAGCATTAAAATTTAAGGGCCCCAGGCCAACCCCTGAATAACTACGCCATAGTATTACCCCTTCTCCACCAAACTTTACAGTTGGTAGAATTAAGTCAGATAACATTCTCCTGGCATGCAGCAAACCCAGACTTGCCCATCTGTGTGTCAGTTAGAGAAGCATAATTCATCACTCCACAAAACATAATGGTAGAATGCTTTACACCATCTATACTACTCTTAGCATTGTGCTTGATGAAGTAAGGCTGGTATGCAGCTGCTTTCTTACAGTGTGAAATTTTCTTGTTCTGATCACCTTAATGCCACAGTAGGTTTAGAACTCTACATTTATTAAGAAGAACATTGGCAAATTTAATATAATCGGTACCTCAAGACTCAATAACTCTTCTCTATAACGTTACATGGCTTGCCACTTTGTGGTGAGTTTATATGGTTCTTAAACTCTTCAGTTTGCTATATTACCATTCACAATTGATCGTGAGAAATTTAGGAGGGAAAAAATTTTACAAACTAACTTGTTACAACAGTAAGATCTTATTACACTATCACACTTGAATTCATTGAGCACTTTGAAAAGACTCATTCTTTCAAAAATTATTTTTAAAGGCAGACTTCATGGCTAAGTGCTTGAAGTTATATACAATAGGACTAAATGAAACATCTGCATTCAATGATTTAATGTGTTTTTCATACATTTTTTCCATATAGTTCTCTTTAAGAAGAGAAGATTATTAGAATAAGCCACTTCCCTCTACTGAGAACAAAGATATTCATGTTTAAAAAGGTTTCTAAAATCATTGCTGTTAAAAAAGTGTCAGATGTTTAGCAGAAAAGCATTGCTCTGAAGAAATATCTATCATTTTTTATTAGTTTTGACACTTGACCATTACATTTTTTTTTTTGTTTCATTTTAATTCATTTGTTTATTTTGTCTGTGGAATATGAAGATCCTTTATATTTTTGGCTTCACTTTGATCAGAGCTTCTAAACCATTTTTTCCACGGGCTCCTCACCTACTAGAACAAGGTGGATCCTTGGGTCTCACCTCTAGTCAAAGTCCATGCAAACAGGAGAAATGTTTCTCAATTTATGTTTTATTTGTCTCCTTAATCCATTATAACCAGTATGTTGATTATAGTGCTGTCTCCAACAAAATTGCAAATGCTAGTATAAAGTGGCCAACCACTTGGGGCACCTTACAGTTTGAGAAGTAATGGTTTAGACAGATCTTTACTGTCAAGGTCATTATTTATCATACACATTTTTATCAATTGATCCTTTACCATCTTTCTACAGTCATCAACATGCAAAGTAACCTTGTCACTTTAGATGACCTTTTTATCAGCTTTCTAGTCTATACAACATCTACTGTAAACATCCAGAATAGAAGATCAGAAACTTATATTGCTCCAATAATTAACAATTACACTATTTGGTTCTAGTGGTGGTTCTTGTAAGTTACATAATATAAGATCTCTAGCAAACACCCATCTATAATCAAAAAGCCTTTACTGTGGTACACAGAGGCTATAGTACTGTACAATATATTACAGAGTGTTCAAGTGTGGTCGAATGGTTCCTCTATTTTACTACTGATCAACTATCCTCTATCCACTGCCTTTTACGTGCTCACCGTGGGGCTGAGCTGCGCCTAGTTCATGTGACAGATGAACGTATCGTCACTCGCCTAGTAAAAGCTGTAAGAAGGCTGAGGCGCTACTATGAGTGTTGCTGCCTTCTCAAACATCTGATTGGCTAGTCTTAGGCTACTTTAATCATGCTTTAATTTTCTTTATGAAGTATTGTGTCTTTCTTTTATTGAAATGCATATAGTAAAGCACGTTGGAATGGTACTGTCTCACCTACTCACTGAAATGTAAAAAAGGTGGTGTCTGCACTTTTAAAACACAAAAATCACATTATTGCAATTATTAGGTCTAATATACTACAAAACTTCAGTGAAAACATATTCTGGTGTATATCACTGTGCAGTGCAACAACATACATAGGTAGTCCTTTCTGGTAGCAAAATAGTTACTGTGTATCTGAATGAAAGGCAGGTCACACATATGGATGCTCATATCATTGTGCAGGCCACCAACATTCCTAGCTAACCCCTAGCTAACAAAAAAAAAACATATAGCATCCTTCAGTAAAGCATCCTTCAGGTGTCCCAATGACTCATTAGTGTCAAAATAAGGACATGAAAGCAGCACCAGTAAAGTAGTGGGGAAATGTATTATTATTATTTTTTTTCTATCCATGTATTGGCAGTGCAAACATATGTATTGGAATCCCTTCTGTTAGATATAGAATGACAGTGTGTCACTATTAAGCTTAGCTCACACTTCACTTATTTGGTAAGATATTGTCAGTCCAAAGCAGGCGTGGGACAAACCCACAGAACAGATGCAGGTCTATTCATGATACCTAATTTGAGAGTAGGGTTGGCTCCTGAATTTGACTCACAATAAGTGATGAAAATAACTGACCAAATAACAGAAGTGTAAACTCCGCCTTACAGGTCAATGTTAGCTTCAGGTCTAATTTATTGGTGTGGAATTAACCGTGCAGTATCCCAAAATTCAAATAGTGGCCCTATGACACTGGGTAAGGTGTCAGCAGTAAGGCTGTGTTCAGACCACAGTTTATTTTTCCGCTCTTCTGATCCGTCAGAAGAACAGCTAAAAAAAAGCGGATCCTGCAATTTGAGCGTCCATCCTCACAGCATCAGTATTTGGTCAGCATTTGATCAGTATTGGTAAGGCAAAAAACAGGAGAGAGTGCAAAACAGAGATAATGTGATGGAAATATTTTCATTAGTTATGAGCAAGCATGCTCGGCCGAATATTTGTTCAGCTCAAGCATCGCTATTAGGGATGAGCAAACCCTAACTGGATAGTTCGGGTTCGTACCAAATTTTGGGGTGTTCGGGACACAGGCCCAGACCTGAACATTTATTAAAAAAGTTTGGGTTCGGGTCCGTTGCTCAGCGATTTCTTCACGCTTTCTGAAGGGCTGCACAGCAGCCAATCAGCTAGCGTTTTACTTCTTGCTCTAAGAAGCCATCACAGCCATGCCTACTAATGGCATGGCTGTGATTGGCCAAGTGCAGCATGTGACCCAGCCTCTATTTAACCAGTCCCCGACCGCCGTACGCAGGATTGCGTCCTGCGGGCGGCCGGGATCTTCTGTTTGGACGCGCCGGGGCGTCATCTCGCGAGACGCGAGAGTTCCTGTGAACGCGCGCGCGCGTTCCACAGTGAGCAGCGGCTCGAGAGTTGGACTACAGCCTGCCAGCGATGATCAATCGCTGGCAGGCTGTAGATGCGATATAAATCGCATCAAACAGCTATATCAGACGCTGTTTTATGAACAGCGTCTGATATAGCTGCTACCTGGTCCTCTGGTGGTCCCATTTTCTGGGATCGACCACCAGAGGACCAGGTAACTACAGTAAAAGTTGCACCAAACACTACACTTACCCCCCACCCCCTCACCTATTAACCCCTTGATCACCCCATCTAGACCCCTGATCACCCCCTGTCATTGATCACACCCCTTGTAAGGCTTTATTCAGACGTCCATATGTGTTTTGCGGATCCGTGGATTCACGGATCCGTGGATTCACGGATCCGCGGATCCGATCCGCAGATCCTCAAAACACGGACACCGGCAATGTGCTTTCCGCATTTTGCAGATCCGCACATTGCCAGAACTATATAGAAAATGCTTTTCTTGTCCGCAATTGCGGACAAGAATAGGACATGTTCTATATTTTTGCGGAACGGAAGTGCAGACCCGAAGCGCGGATCCGTAATTCGGATCCGAGCGGGACAAAGTCTGTCCCCATAGAAATGAATGGGTCCGCAATTCCGTTCCGCAAACAGAATTTCGGACGTGTGAATGGGGCATAAGGGTCCCTTATCACCGCCAGTTAGTTAGCTACTTGTTAGGTAGCTAGCGCCCAGCCCACCGCACCGCAGTCACTGATTTTGGCAGAGATTTTTCATCCACATTGATCGATGCGAATGAAAAATCTGTGCCGTTCATTTTTTTTTTTTTCAGCGCAGAGGCTGAACGGAAAAAAAAAATCTCATTACCCGTATGCTCAATATACGGAGAATCGCAGAAACTCCTAATGCTGGCCATACGTGTAATGATTGCGGAGACCCTCAAATGCCAGGGCAGTACAAAAACCCCACATGTGACCCCATTTTAGAAAGAAGACACCCCAAGGTATTCTGTGAGGGGTATGGTGAGTTCATGGAAAATTTTATTTTTTGTCACAAGTTAGTGGAATATGAGACTGTAAAAAAAAAAAAAAAAAAAAACAATTTCCGCTAACTTGTGCCAAAAAATAAAAATTCTGTGGACTCACCATGCCCCTCACAGAATACCTTGGGGTGTCTTCTTTCCAAAATGGGGTCACATGTGGGTATTTATACTCACCTGGCATTTTAGGGGCCCCTAAAGTGTGAGAATCCAAATGCATAAAAATGGCCTATGAAATCCTAAAGGTACTCATTGGTTTTAGGGCCCTTTGCGCATCTTGGCTGCAAAAAGTGTCACTCATGTGGTATCACCGTACTCAGGAGAAGTAGGGCAATGTGTTTTGGGGTGTATTTTTACATATACCCATGCTGCGTGTGAGAAATATCGCTGTAAGCGACAACTTTTTACATTTTTTATTCAAAGTTGTCAATATACAGAGATATTTCTCTCACCAGCATGGGTATATGTAAAATACACCCAAACACATCGCTCTACTTCCCTGAGTACGGCGATACCACATGTGTATACTTTTGCAGGCAAGATGCGCAAAGCCCAAATTAATGAGTACCTTTTAGGAGGGCATTTTACGCATTTTTCTTCTCACGCTTTAGGGCCCCTAAAATGCCAGGGCAGTATAAATACCCCACATGTGACCCCATTTTGGAAGAAGACACCCAAGTTATTCGCTGAGGGGCATAATGAGTTCATGAAAAATTAAACTTTTGTCAAAAGTTAGCGGAAAGGGAGACTTTGTGAGAAAAACAATAAAAAATCAATTTCCACTAACTTGTGCCAAAAAAAAATATTCTATGAACTCGCCATGCCCCTCATGGAATACCTTGGGGTGTCTTCTTTCAAAAATGGGGTCACACGTGAGGTATTTCTACTGCCCTGGCATTTAGGGGCCCTAAAGCGTGAGAAGAAAAATGCGTAAAAATGCCCTCCTAAAAGGTACTCATTGGAATTTGGGCCTTTGCGCATCTTGCCTGCAAAAAGTGTCACACATGTGGTATCGCCGTACTCAGGAGAAGTAGGGCGATGTGTTTGGGGTGTATTTTTACATATACCCATGCTGGGTGAGAGAAATATCTCTGTATATTGACAACTTTGAATAAAAAATGTAAAAGTTGTCGTTTACAGCGATATTTCTCACACGCAGCATGGGTATATGTAAAAATACACCCCAAACACATTGCCCTACTTCTCCTGAGTATGGCGATACCACATGAGTGACACTTTTTGCAGCCAAGATGCGCAAGGGCCCTAAAACCAATGAGTACCTTTAGATTTCACAGGCCATTTTTATGCATTTGGATTCTCACACTTTAGGGGCCCTAAAATGCCAGGTGAGTATAAATACCCACATGTGACCCCATTTTGGAAAGAAGACACCCCAAGGTATTCTGTGAGGGGCATGGTGAGTCCACAGAATTTTTATTTTTGGCACAAGTCAGCGGAAATTTTTTTTTTTTTTTAATTTAGTTTTTACAAAGTCTCATATTCCACTAACTTGTGACAAAAATAAAATTTTACATTAACTCACCATACCCCTCACAGAATACCTTGGGGTGTCTTCTTTCCAAAATGGGGTCACATGTGGGGTATTTATGCTGTCCTGGCATTTTAGGGGCCCCTAAAGGGTGAGAAGAAGTCTGGAATCAAATGCGTAAAAATGCCCTGTGAAATCCTAAAGGTACTCATTGGTTTAGGGCCCTTTGCACCCAGGCTGCAAAAAGTGGCACACATGTGGTATCGCCGTACTCAGGAGAAGTAGGGCAATGTGTTTTGGGGTGTATTTTTATATATACCCATACTTTGTGTGAAAAATATCTCTGTAAACGACAACTTTTAAAAAATTTTATCCAAAGTTGACAATTTACAGAGATATTTCTCTCACCCAACATGGGTATATGTAAAAATACACCCCAAAACACATTGCCCTACTTCTCCTGAGTACGGCGATACCACATAAGTGCCGCTTTTTTGCAGCCTGGGTGCGCAAAGGGGCCCAAATTCCAACGAGTACCTTTAGGTTTTAAATGAGAAAAAGAAAAATGTTTTGGGAGGCACACAATCAATAGGAGTACTCAGATAGATTGGGTTAAAAATGTCCTTTTTTTTACTTTATTCAATACAAAATTATATAAAATAAAATATAGCAGAGTAAAGTTGTATATGCGGTATATGGAGAAAATTATTCTGTCCTGACAGAGACTATTGATTGTTGTGTATGTCTCAATAAACAAGTAGCGTCTCTGTTGTGTAGCTGTTTGTGACGCTACTTGTTTATTGAGACATACACAACAATCAATAGTCTCTGTCAGGACAGAATAATTTACTCCATATACCGCATATACAACTTTACTCTGCTATATTTTATTTTATATTATTTTGAATAAAGTAAAAAAAAGGACATTTTTAACCCAATCTATCTGAGTACTCCTATTGATTGTGTGCCTCCCAAAACATTTTTCTTTTTCTCATTTATCTCCGTATGACAGGGTGAGTCATACTTTTGGGGTTTGTGCACCATATTTGGGACATAGTATACCAAGTGAGCCAGCAGATACCTAGAATCACCTTTAGGTTTTACATGGCGGCTCACAATTTAGCCCCGCCCAAAATGCCAGAACAGTAAACACACCCCACAAATGACTCCATTTCGGAAAGTAGACACCCCAAGGTATTCACTGAGGGGCATAGTGAGTCCGTCTGAGATTTTTTTTTTTTTTTTGCCAGAAGTTATCAGAAATTGAAACTTTTTTTTTTCTCAGAAAGTGTCAATTTCCGCTAACTTGTGAAAAAAAATGAAATGATACATGAACTCACCAAGCCCCTCCGCGAATACTTTGGGGTGTCTTCTTTCTAAAATGGTGTCATTTGGGGGATATTCATACTATCCTGACATTCTAGCACCTGAAGAAACATGACAGGTGCTCAGAAAGTCAGAGCTGCTTCAAAATGCCGAAATTCACTTTTTGCACCATAGTTTGTAAACGCTATAACTTTTACCCAAACCAATAAATATACACTTATTGGATTTTTTTATCAAAGACATGTAGAACAATAAATTTAGAGAAAAATTTATATAGAAATGTAGTTTTTTTGAAAAATTTTACAACAGAAAGTGAAAAATGTCATTTTTTGCAAAATTTCGGTAATTTTTGATTAATAGCAAAAAAAGTAAAAATGTCAGCAGCAATGAAATACCACCAAATGAAAGCTCTATTAGTGAGAAGAAAAGGAGGTAAAATTCATTTGGGTGGTAAGTTGTATGACGGAGCAATAAACGGTGAAAGTAGTGTAGTGCGGAATTGTAAAAAGTGGCCTGGTCATTAAGGGTGTTTAAGCTAGGGGGGCTGAAGTGGTTAAGCTGGAGTCACGTAGCGCCGCAAGTCACTATGCTCTGATTAGTGTAGGGAGAGGACGCAGCTTCTGTGAGGGCAAGATTAGGCAGGGAAAAGTCAGCAAAAACACCAAATGAAGTGATCGATCTACAGCTGTGAATCATTCAACTTCTGCTAGTTAATTGCTCACTGGTTTTTAGGCTGCACAGAGAGTTTTTCTGTCACTTTGATCGGCAGCCATTTTGTGTCTTGTGGTGCACCAGTGCAAGCTGCTACCAAGTCCATCAATCCATCAATACTAGTTTTTTTTTTTTTGCTATATCCTACATCAGGGGCCTGACTGTGCTTATTGTCAACACTAGAAAGTCAGGATAGAAATTTCTATATTTTATTAAGGGGTTAAATTCAATTGCCAAAATAGCAATCCCCTAAATCTGGTGTTGCAGCTGTGGCTAGCCAAGTGAAATACTGTCTGCTGTCTGGCAAAGGATAGATCTTTTTCTGTGGTGAAATTCAATTGGCAAAATAGCAATCCCCTAAATCTGGTGTCCCAGCAGTGGCTGCCAAAGTTTAATAGTGTCCGGCAAAGGATATATTTTTTTCTGCGGTGAAATTCAATAGCCAAAATAGCAATACCGTAAATCTGTTGTCCCAGCAGTGGCTGGCCAAGTTTAATAGTGTCCGGCAAATGATAGATAATTTCTGGGGTGAAATTCAATTGCCAAAATAGCAATACTGTAAATCTGATGTTCCAGCTGTGACTGGACAAGTTTCATAGTGTCCTTTATAGTATATATTATTTTCGGCGGGTAAATTCAGTTGCAAAAATAGAAATACCGTAAATCTGGTGTTCCAGCTGTGACTGGACAAGTTTTATAGTGTCCGTTAAAGGATTTATTATTTTCTGGGGTGAAATTCAGTTGCCAAAATAGAAATACAGTAAATCTGGTTTTCCAGCTGTGACTGGACAAGTTTAATAGAGTCCGTCATAGGATATATTATTTTCTGGGGTGAAATTCAGTTGCAAAAATAGAAATACCGTAAATCTGGTGTTCCAGCTGTGACTGAACAAGTTTAATAGTGTCCGGCAAAGGATATATATTTTTTTGGGGTGAAATTCAAATGCCAAAATAGCAATACCGTAAATCTGTTGTCCCAGCAGCGGCTGGCCAAGTTTAATAGTGTCCGGCAAAGGATAGATAATTTTCTGGGGTGAAATTCAATTGCCAAAATAGCAATACCATAAATCTGGTGTTCCAACTATGACTGGACAAGTGTCCTTCATAGTATATATTATATTCTGTGGTGAAATTCAGTTGCAAAGATAGAAATGCCGTAAATCTGGTGTTCCAGCTGTGACTGGACAAGCTTAATAGTGTCCGGCAAAGGATTTATTAATTTCTGGGGTGAAATTCAGTTGCTAAAATAGAAATTCAGTAAATCTGGTGCTCCAGCTGTGACTGGACAAGTTTAATAGTGTCCGTCATAGGATATATTATTTTCTGCAGTGAAATTCAGTTTCAAAAATAGAAATACCGTAAATCTGGTGTTCCAGCTGTGACTGAACAAGTTTAATAGTGCCCAGCAAAGGATATATTTTTTTCTGGGGTGAAATTCAATTTCCAAAATAGAAATACCATAAATTTGGTGTCCCAGCAGTGGCTGGCAAAGTTTAATACTGTCCGGCAAAGGATAGATTTTTTTCTGGGGTGAAATTCAATTGCCCAAATAGCAATACCGTAAATCTGGTGTTCCAGCTGTGACTGGACAAGTTTCATAGTGTCCATCATAGGATATATTATTTTTTGCGGTGAAATTCAGTTGCAAAAATAGAAATACCGTAAATCTGGTGTTCCAGCTGTGACTGGACAATTTCCCTAGTGTCCGTTAAAGGATATATTATTTTCTGGGGTGAAATACAGTTGCAAAAATAGAAATACAGTAAATCTGGTGTTCCAACTGTGGCTGGACAAGTTTAATAGTGTCCGGCAAAGTATATAGTTTTTTTCTGGGGTGAAATTCAATTGCCAAAATAGCAATACCATAAATCAGTGGTTTCAGCTGTGGCTGGCGAAGTTTAATAGTGTCCGTCACAGGATATATTATTTTCTGGGGTGAAATTTAATCGCCAAAATAGCAATATCCTGAATCTGGTGTTCCAGCTGTGACTGGACAATTTCCCTAGTGTCCGTCAAAGGATATATTATTTTATGGGGTGAAAATCAGTAACAAAAATATAAATACAGTAAATCTGGTGTTTCAGCTGTTGCAGGCCTAGTTTAAATCAGTCCGTAAAAGGGTGTATTTTTTTCTGGGGTGAAATTCAATTGCCAAAATGGCAATACCCTGAATCTGGTGTTCCAGCTGTTGCAGGCCTAGTTTAAATCAGTCCGTAAAAGGGTATATTTTTTTCTGGGGTGAAATTCAATTGCCAAAATGGCAATACCCTGAATCTGGTGTTTCAGCTGTTGCAGGCCTAGTTTAAATCAGTCCGTAAAAGGGTATATTTTTTTCTGGGGTGAAATTTAATTGCCAAAATAGTAATACCATAAATCAGTGGTTTCAGCTGTGGCTGGCCAAGTTTAATAGTGTCCGTCACAGGATATATTATTTTCTGGGGTGAAATTCAATTGCCAAAATGGCAATACCCTGAATCCGGTGTTCCAGCTGTTGCAGGCCTAGTTTAAATCAGTCCGTAAAAGGGTATATTTTTTTCTGGGGTGAAATTCACTTGCCAATATAGCAATACCCTGAATCTGGTGTTTCAGCTATTGCAGGCCAAGTGTTAATCTGTCCATGAAAGGGTATATTACACTCAGCGTGCATCTCCAAGTATATTTTTTTCCTTAAAAGGGTATATTACAAAAAGTGTTACATTACAATTGCTGAAAGCATAATCCTGTAAATCTGCACACACTATTGTGCATCTCATAGTGTATTTCTGTCCGTAAAAGGGTATATTACACTCAAGGTGTATATACAAGTACTGAGAGGGTCATCCTCAACTTCACACGCTTAGATGCATCTCCAAGTGTATTTCTGTCCGTGAAAGGGTATATTACACAAAGTGTTAAAATACAATCGCTGAAGGCATATTCGTACATATTTTTTCACACGCTACTATGCATCTCCAAGTCTGTCCAAAAAAGGATACCTTTCATCCAGGGCCTAAATACTAGGCCTACAATTGATATTCCCCTAAATCAGTGGTTACTGCTGTGCCTGGATTAGTGTAATACGGTACATAAATAAATAGGCAGATAGTGTTAGGTGCCTGTAAAAAAAAGGCCTGAATTTGAAATCAATACATTGGGCCAAATATTTTTTTTCTTATTGTGGTGCTTGGTGAACGGTAACAATGAGGAAAACACCTAGTAAGGGACGCAGACGCAGTCGTGGTGCCATTCTGCCACAGCCTAACGTCCTAGTGAACCAACTACCTCAGGTTCCAGTACCCGCCAGAATTTACAGCAATATTTGGTAAGGCCTGAGCAAGTACAGGCGCTAGTCAATTGGGTGGCCGACAGTGGATCCAGCAAGTTCACAACATTATCTCCCACCCAGTCTTCTGCAGAAAGCGCACAGGTGGCACCTGAAAACCAAGCCGATCAGTCTGTCACATTACCCCCATGCATATCAGGAAAACTGTCAGAGCCTCAAGTTATGCAGCAGTCTCTTATGCTGTTTGAAGATTCTGCTGGCAGGGTTTCCCAAATGAATCCACCTAGCCCTTCCCCAGTGGTGGTAGACATTGAATGCACTGACGCACAACCACTTATGTTTCCTGATGATGAGGACATTGGAATACCACCTCATCAGACTCTTCACGTCTCTGCTGCGTCTTTTTGCAGTGTGAATACCGAAGAGAAGGTCAGGGAGGAAGAATGTGTGGAAGACGATGTAGGGGACGATGAGGTCCTAGACCAAGGAGGTGGCCCAGGAGGAGGATGATGGGTCATTTTTAGCACTTTCAGGCCTGTCTGTTAGAAGTGCCTCAGAGGGAGGTTTTTTGCAACAGCAGAGGCCAGGTACAAATGTGGCCAGCCAGGGCCCACTACTAGAGGACAAGGAGGATGAGGATGAGGAGGATGAGTGGAGGAGGATGAAACAGGTTCACAGCAGGGTGGCACCCAACAAAGCTCAGGCCCATCAATGGTGCCTGGCTGGGTGGGATACGGAGGATGACAACGATACGCGACCCAAAGAGGACAGCTTGTCCTTACCTTTGGGCAGCCTGGCACAGATGAGCGACTACATGCTGCAGTGCCTGCGCAACGATAGCAGAGTTGCCCACATTTTATTGTGTGCGGACTACTGGGTTACCACCCTGCTGGATCCCCGGTACAAAGACAATGTGCCCACCTTAGTTCCTGTAGTGGAGCGTGAAAGGAAGATACGCGAGTACAAGCGCAAGCTGGTAGACGCGCTCCTGAGAGCATTCCCAAATGTCACAGGGGAACAAGTGAAAGCCCAAGGCGTTATTTACGGTAGAGTATACCGCTTGATATCACAAGCTAAGTGGTCTCTTACAAATCAACGCCCGGGAAAGGTTGCTGTTTTAAAGCAAAGTGTCCATGCTGAATCGTCTCCAAATAATCGTCGATTTGAGCCGGCTTATCGCAAAGAAAGTGAGTACTGGTACCGACACTGACTAATCCACGGAGGTAAGATTTGTGGTGGGACGCCACCACCTATCTAGCAAATATTTGAAAAATACACTAACGGAGAATTGGTCCAACCAAGTACGGACATACTTCATATCCTCTAGTGTTTTAACTATCTTGAGTGGCTCCATAGCCAAGTCTGTACACGAATTATTGCAAGATGGACTTTTTAGTTCAATTGAGCTAATGGATTCTTCATGAACTCACTTATTATTTTTTTAGTTTTTATTTTATTTTTATTTTTCAAGGGTACTTTTTTGTAAAAAAAAATTCGAAAATTTTGTATTTTTTTTTTTCATAAAGATTTTTTTCAAAAAATTTTTTAAAATTTTTTTTTTTATTTTTTTTTTTTCCATATCTGTTCTATTGTGTGTTTTAATAAATGCTACATATATTTTAATCGTGCCTACTGTCTGCATATTTCCAGATAAGTTGAGTGCCATACCTTGATTCTATTGTCTCACTTTTATTTTTTGTGGTGTTTGGAAGCTTACACCATTTGAGTATTGAGCACCATAGTCCAATCACAGATCGGTGGAGCCGTCTCTAAACCACTTCAGACTATTAGATTTGGCCTTCTCGCCCAGCACGCTTGAAGAGGGACCTGAGATAGTGTGCCCTGATTCCCAACCTCTTGAGCCTTCACAGTCCCATGCCTAGCCCATGTCTTAAACTTAGTGGTTCATCGGTTTATCAAAACTGACCCCAATTTGCAAGAGCTAATAGTGAAGGCATGCCACATGTGTGTCCATTTTTGCAAGTTGTCTATAGCTTCAGCCAGTCTGTCAACTCAGCAGCAGCACTTGCGGCTTCCAGCTTACCGACTGTTGTGCGACGTGAGCACTCGCTAGAACTCTATGTTCTACATGTTGGCCAGGCTTTGTGAGCAACAGAGGGCAGTTGTGGAATACCAGTTGCAACATGGTCGTCGCCTTTCAACTCAACAGCCACTATTCACAAGCGAGGAGTGGGCATTGATGTCAAACCTCTGTGAGGTCTTAAAAAACTTTGATGAATCCGCACAGATGGATAGTGGCGATAACACTATTATAAGCTTAACCATCCCACTGCTGTGTCTACTCAAACGATCGCTGCTCACAATTAAGGATGATGCTCTGAATGTGGCAGACAAGGAAATGGGGGAGGACATTACACAGGGTGATAGCCAGACCACCCACAGTTTGTCTTCTCAGCGCAAATTGGACCATGAAGAGGAGAAGGAGGAGGAGCTGGAGACAGTTGCCTCTGCTATAGAGGGTAGTACCCATGGAACTTTAATTTCATATGTTCAGCATGGATGGGCAGAAGAGGAGGATGAGGAGATGGAGAGTTATCCTGATGTTGATATTGACGTCTTGCCTGTTGGTACTGTGGCATACATGGCTGACTTCATGTTAGGCTGCATTTCCCGCGACCCTCGCGTTATATGCATTTTAGATAACAAGGATTACTGGGTGCTCACCCTTTTTTACCCCCGCTACAAAGAGAACTTCTCATCTCTCATTATTGTGGTGGAGAGGACGAGTAAAAGAGTGCAATACCAGAAAGTACTTGTTGAGAGATTGCTCCAAAATTTTCCATCTGACAACACGGCCGGCAGAGTCCGTATTTCCTTAGGCAACCGATGAAGGGAGACAAGGGAAATACACAGCAGTTCCAACAAAGGCAGGGCAATACTCTCCAAGGCATGGGACACATTCATGACACACCACCAGCAACCTCACCCTGAAGTGTGGCCTAGTGGTAAAAGGATGGAAAAGTTTTAGAAGATGGTGAAGGAATACATAGCAGACCATGTCAGTGTCCTAAATAATCCCTCAGTGCCTTAAAAAAAACTACAGGGTGTCCAAGCTGAACACGTGGCACGAACTTGCGCTCTACGCCTTGGAGGGGCTGGCCTGCCCTGCCGCCAACGCATTGGCTGAGAGTGTATTTAGTGCTGCTGGTGGCATTAAAACAGATTAGCGTATCCGGTTGTCCACGGACAATGCTGACAGGTTGACTCAGATAAAAATTAACAAGGCCTGGATTGCCCCTGACTTTTCAATTCCACCAGAGGAGAGCTGAGCTGATGATGAACATAAAGGCAATTTCAATCTATCATTTATAATGTACTCAATCTACTGTTATGTATTCCCATGCACCTTTTCCGCCACAAAAAAAAGAGTATATGGTTGAATCTTGTTTTCTCCTCCTCCTTCTCCTCATCCAGATTGTATATATTTCCTCAAATTTTTTTATAGGGTCAGCTAAACTGCAGCACTCAACTCAAATTTTTTATAGGGTCAGCTGAACAACATGCCCTCGCATATAATGTTTTATAATGTGAGCTGTACAGAATGTACTCACATATAATGATTTGGAGACTCATTTGAACAGCATTCACTCGCATATAAGGTTTTAGAGCATCAGCTGAACAGCATGCACTCGCATATAATGTTTTAGAGCGTCGCTCACCTGCAGGCACTTGCATATAATGTTTTAGAGTGTCAGCTCACCTGCAGGCACTCGCATATAATGTTTTAGAGAGTCAGCTCACCTGCAGGCACTCACATATAATGTTTTAGAGCGTCAGCTCCCCAGCAGGCACTCGCATAGAATGTTTTAGAGTGTCAACTCACCAGCAGGCCCTCGCCCCTAATGTTTTAGAGGGTCAGTTTAGCAGCATGCCCTCGCCCCTAATGTTTTAGAGGTTCACCAGCAGGCCCTTGCTCCAAATGTTTTTGAGGGTCACCAGTAGGCCACCAATCATCATTTTTCAAGGGTGTGTATGATGCCCTCCTTTATGTGCAATAAAGGGTCTATTGTAGTGCCGATTCCTTGTAATTTTTGGCAGCCCTTTCACTTAGTGCATAGACTTCATGAGTGTAGGAGTCCCACTACCTGAACAATTGTAACACAATGTGAATGAGGCCCTCCTCTATGTGATATACAGGCTGTTTTGGAGTGCCTTTTGCTTGTAATTTTTGGCAGCACTTGCACTTTATATACAATTGAATATACAGGAAAGAATGTTTCCTAACATTTTTTCCTGTAAAATTTATATTTTTTTTGATTTTTTTTTGGGGGGGGGGGGGGGGGGCTTGTGCGTATTTTTGTCACTCTGTAAAAGTGGCGTACAAATCGGACAACATAGTTCCCAGCAGCGACCTAGGAGTCCAAGATGCATCCAGACATCGTCCCCATGCTGTTCCGATCCATTTCAGTGGTGTTTCTGTCACTTTCTGACTTTTTCCAATGGACCAGGCACCCTCCCCTCTTCAGAGCTGGGGGGTGCCTGGTTGTCTCCCATTGACTTCCATTATACTCTGGTGCTCAGCCAAGCACTCGAATATAGCAATGTGTTCGAGCAGAACACCCGAATACTTTGGTGCTCGATCACCACTCATTTTCATGTCTTTTGTTTTTGGACCCACTCCTGCTTTTGCCTACCAAATCATGATAAACCCCTAATTCTAAATAGTGAGGCCTTCTGGATTCTTAAATGACAGGATTTGTGTTTGTTATTGTTCTGTTCTTCTAACAAATAAGAAGAATGGAAAATATAAACAGTAATGCCAACACGACCCAACATGCTCAATTTGCATGAGGTTTGGCCAATTGCCTCTGAAATCATCTTTATTCAGATGTAAAAGAAGTTCTACATGCATCCTACATGGCCTCAATCACACAGTCAGGATTTGGTCAGTTTTTTTGTATTGTTAAGGCAATAACAGGAGTTGGCACAAAACAGAGATAACATGTGATGGAAATATTTATCTGTCTTCTGTGTTTTGGACCCACTCCTGCTTTTGGCTTCCAAATCATAATCAAATCCTGATACAAAATACTGACCATGTGATGAGACTTTCCGGACTCTTAAACAACATGACCTGTTTTATTTTGTTATATTTTTGTTCTTCTGATGGATTAAAAGAACATAAAGAATAAATGATGATGTCAACATAGACAAACAGGGACACTTGTTGCCCTGTAACAGACTGGTGAGGGTTTTAACAGCATGAAAAGTTACAATAGTGGACCCATAACAGAGTAGGGAGAGTGGCAACAGCATGAAGAGTCAAAATAATGACCCAAGATCAGACTGGTGAGCATGGCGACCTGAACAGATTGGAGAGGGTTGCACCAGCATGAAAAGTAACAATAATGGCCTGAGAACAGAGTGGGCATGAGGTAACAGCAGTGACAGTAACAACACAAGATGGTGTTACATCACAGTAGGAGCAGATGACAGTAGAGGCAGCAGAACTGCGGTATTGGGTGGATGACAGCTAGAGATGAGCGAATCAAAGCTGATGAAGTGGAATTCAATTCGAATTTCATGAAAAATTTGATTTGCACTAAAGCAAAATTTCCTCATGCTTCATGGTAACGAATCACATTTTTTCCTAAAATGGCTGCTGCACATGTAATGACATGGAGCAAGGAACTCTGAGAAGGTGGGTTCAACTATTATGCTATGCATGCAGCTAATCAGCAGCCAGCCAGCCCTGTGATATAATAGCCCTTTAAATAGCGTCAGCCATCTTAGATTCTGCCATTTACCAATGTACTTAGTGCAGGGAGAGACGTCATCAGGCGGTAGGGAAAATACCATGTGTGCTCATCGCATTGCTCGAGTCTCCTCCCCGCACGTTTGGCGCCTCTTAAGCAGCCAATCAACGTTCAGGTAAGTAATCCTTCAGTGTAATGCTATAGCCATGTTAGCCTTAGGCTACATACACACGACCATATGTATTTTGCGGTTCTCAAAATGCGGATTTGCAAAAAAAAAACGGATGATGTTCCGTATGTCATCCATTTTTTTGCGGATCCGTTATTTTTGCTGATCCATTGTAATAATGCCTAACCTTGTCCGCAAAACTAGAAAAAAATAGGACATGCTCTATTTTTTTTGCGGATCTACGGAACGGACATACTGATGACAACAGCACATGGTGTGCTGTCAGCATTTTTTGCAGACCCATTGAAATGAATGGGCCTGTATCCTATCCGCAAAAAAAATGGAATGGACAAGGAAACAAAATATGTTTGTGTGCTTGAGGCCTTACACTGATTGGTTGGCCGGAACACGTGATATCAGTTTATATAGGAGCTGATGTCCCGTGCTCGGATCATTCAGCATCAGGGAGAGCAGACAGTAGGCAGGAACAGATAGCGTTTTGCTGGAAATTCACAGATCTAACTCCCAAAAAACTATTGAAAGACCAAACAGTCGTCTTAAGGACTACAGTGTGTGTTCGACAGCAGAACAGCACCATTTTTTTTTTTTTTAACCAGGGGCAGCATCAGGGACAGGTGTCTTCAGGAAGGGACAGATAGTGCAGGGCTGGAAAATCGCTTTTTTAAGTACTCAAAAGCTTTTAAAAGACTGAAAGATTTAATATTAGTGAGAACTACAGTACGCCATCAGAAAGCAGTGTGTTTAACAGACATTATAAAAAGGGGCTTATTCACTAGAGTATGTCTGCAAGTGAGATCTACAGTACGCCATCAGAAAGCAGTGTGTTTAACAGACATTATAAAAAGGGGCTTATTCACTAGAGTGTGCCTTCTAGTGAGATATACACCGCACCAGAGACATTTTTTTTTTCTGGGGAAATTAACCTAATTTGTGCCATATCTGTGTGTGCTTCAATCCGCAACCATTATATTCATTACTCCAGCAGAGAATTATTAATATTTTGGGCAAATTTAACTAGTTTTGGGCACTAGATTATTAATGATCTTGTAGAAGGCTTGCATAGTAAAATATAAATGTTTGCAGATGACACTAAACTGTGTAAAGTAATTAACACTGAAGAGGATAATGTAATGCTACAGAAGGATTTGGATAGATTGGAGGCTTGGTCAGATAAGTGGCAGATGAGGTTTAACACTAACAAATGTAAAGTTATGCACATGGGAAGGAATAATGCAAGTTACCCGTACATATTAAATGGTAAAACACTTGGTAACACTGACATGTAAAAGGCTCTAGGCACCAAACTAATCTGCAAAACCAGTATCAGGCAGCTGCCGCCAAGGCCAATAAGATAATGAGTTGCATCAAATGGGGCATAGACGCCGTGATGAGAACATAGTCTTACCACTTTACAAATCCCCCAGTAAGACCACACATGGAGTACTGTGTACAGTTCTGGGCTCCTGTGAACAAGGCAGACATAGCAGAGCTGGAGAGGGTTCAGAGGAGGGAAACTAAAATAATAACTGGAATGGGGAAACTACAATACCCTGAAAGATTATCAAAATTAGGGTTATTCACTTTAGAAAAAAGATGACTAAATATATCAGGGGTCAGTACAGAGATCTCTCCCATCATCTATTTATTCCCAGGACTGTGACTGTGACGAGGGGACATCCTCTACATCTGGAGGAAAGAAGGTTTGCACACAAACATAGAAGAGGATTCATTACGGTAAGAGCAGTGAGACTATGGAACTCTCTGCCTGTTGAGGTGGTGATGGCGAGTACAATAAAGGAATTTAAGAGGGACCTGGTTGTATTTCTGGAGTATAATATTACAGGTTATAGCTACTAGAGATGGGTCGTTGATCCAGGGAGTTATTCTGATTGCCTGATTGGAGTCGGGAAGGAATTTTTTATACCCCTAAGTGGGGAAAATTGGCTTCTACCTCAGTTTATTTTTTTTTGCCTTCCTCTGAATCAACTAGCAAGATGACAGGCTGAACTGGATGGACAGATGTCTTTTTTTCGGCCTTATGTACTATGTTACTATGTTACATCTGTGTGTGCTTTTAGGCCGCAACCCTATATACAGTATTCCAGCAGGGAATATATCTCATTTGGGATAAATTTAACTAGTTTTAGGCACATCTGAGTGCGTTTAGGCCGCAACCATATACACAGTATTCCAGCAGAGAATTATTTGTATTTGGGACAAATTTAACTAGTTTGGGGCACATCTGTGTGTGCGTTCAATTCGCAACCATTAGATTTCATTACTGCAGCAGAGAATTTTGGGCACATCTGTGTGTGCGTTTAGGCTGCAACCGTATATACAGTATTCCAGCAGAGAATACATTTTATTTGGGAGAAATCTAACTAGTTTTAGGCACATCTGTGTGTGCATTTAGGCCGCAACCAAATATACAGTATTCCAGCAGAGAATTATTGGTATTTGGGACAAATTTAACAGTTTTTTTGCCAAATATAATGTCCATATAGTGTGAATTTCTGACAAATACTGTACCACATTTGAAAAGTCTAAATAATAAATCTAAATAATCTGTGCATAATCTAGTGTCCATATTCTGTTCATTACTGGGGCACATACTGACTCAAATTTAAAATACTTGTGTTTTGCAACAATCTAAATAATCTGGTCCAAATCTAGTGTCCATAGCTCGTGGCTCTCTGTTTCAAATACAGTACCGTATGTGAAAACAGTGTATTTTTAGGGAAAAGTAAAATCATCCGCAGACGGTGTATGGTAGTCTGTGACATTATCAGAGCTACAATTCCTGTGTAAAGTGTGACACCCAAAATACCTGTTTAATTTATTGGCGCGTACATGTACATATCCTACGATACTGTGTGTGTAACATACTTTTAAGCATTTATAACATTGAATATTAAGAAGGCGGCCAGTACGGAACGTGGAAGTGGCCGTGATGCTGATGGTTCACATAGAGGCTGTGGCCCTGGGCTCAATGAAACTGAGTAAAATAATGTAGCTGAAGGCCTCCAGGGGCGCTAACCCTCTAAAACTGTGAAGGCGATGGCGAACCATTTAGAGACAGATTGCCCAAACTGCAACCACAAACACCCTTATTTAACGCAAAGAGCCCACACTATCATTTACCCTGAATACTACAGTCCAATATAGTATATCTCCCATGTTCCTTATTATTTAGCTATAATAGTCTGCCTACAGTCAATGTGCTGCCTGTGCCATTCATGGCATACCCGACTCTGAGGAATGGCAGGAAAAGTGTAAGGCATATTGGTGCACCATAGACTTTTTCGAGGGTAAGGGTGCCCACAGAGAGGGCTCTGAGTGTCACCTCTGGCACCTGTGCAAGAGTTTTGCTGACCCTATAAAACATTATGAGCGAGGGCAGCCTAAAAAGCATGTTGATATGATGGAGAAGGAGGAGAAGGATGAGAAAAGAATCATATAACCTTTTTGATGGTGGCAGAGGTGTATGTGAATACAGTGTATTCAGTAAATTACAAAAAACACATTTAAAGTGCCTTTATGTTTAGCCGCTGTTATCTGGTGGAGTAGAGAAGTCAGGGGCAATCCAGGCCCAGTTCGTTTTTATAATAGTCAACCTGTCAGCATTTTCAGTTGACAGACGCATGCAGAAGACAAACTGAGGGTGGTCTGGCTATCACCCTGTGTACTGTGTTTTTAGTTATGGTTTGAGTTAGAGATTATGACTAGTCTGTAAGATATGTTATTATTGTTATGTATTTTGTTATTTAGGAGTTATTTAACAGGCCATGCCATTGTTTTACCACCACTGTTGTATGTTATGTTTGTATTTTATAGTAATGTGTAAGTTTTGGATGAGGTTTTAGTGAATCCAGTGTACAGGCCAGCCCCTAAAAGACAGAGTGCAAGTTTGTGCCACGTGTCCAACTTGGACACCCAATAGTTGTAAGGCACAGAGGGATCACTGAGGATGCTGACACGGTCTGCTATGTACTCCTTCACCATCTTCCAAAATGTTTACCTCCATGTGACACTAGGTCGCACATCAAGGTGAGGGTGTTGGCGGGGTGTCATGAAACTGTCTTATCGAGTGTTGTCCTGCATCTCTTGGAACTGCGGTGTTTCCCCTCATCCCCCGTTCTGGGTTGCCCAAGTAACCACGTACTCTGCCTCCAGTGTTGTCATATTGACATTTTTAAACAAGGACATTCTGTTATTGCATCGTTTTGCTCGTCCTTTCCACCATAGAAATAAAAGATGAGAAGTTCTCATTGTAAGGGGGGTCGATTAGGGTGAACAACCAGTAATCCGTGTTGTCTAACATGCGTGTAATGTACGGGTCGTGGGAAAGGCAGCTTTACATGAAGTCAGCCATGTGTGCCAGATTCCCAATAGGCAAGACTTCTCTGTCGTCATCAGGAGGATGACTCTCATTCTCCTTATCCTCTTCCTCCTCTCCTGCCCACCTATGCAGAAGGAATAAACCTGCTATTGTTACTACCCTCTGTAGCGTAGGTAATTGTCTCTTGCAACTCCTCATCATCATCATCATCCAATTCACACTGAGTAGCCAAACCGATGGTGTTCTGGCTATCACCCTGTATAATGTCTTCCCCCTAGTTCCACCTCTTCCACATGGGAAGCGTCCGCCTTCATAGTTACCAGCCAGAGTTTCACTAGACACATAAATTGTATTGTTAGGCTGATAATAGTGGCATCGCCACTCACCATCTCTGTTTATAACTCAAAGTTGTGAAAAAAACCTCACAGAGGTCAGACATACAAGAGTGTATTGCAGCTGGTATTCCACATCTGCCCTCTGCTGCTCACAAAGCCTTGACAACATGTAGAATGTAGAGTTCCAGCATCTACTGACATCGCACAATAGTCAGTTTAGCTGGCAAATGCAAGCGCTGCAGCAGCATTGCCAAACCAACGGCAGCTGTAGATGACTTTCGGAAATGGGCACACACACGGCGCACCTTCACCAGTAGCTCAGGCAAAATGGGCCTAGGCATGGTATAGCCGGATCCTGGGATCCACATGGCCATATCAGCATTTGTCAAATGTACAATTTTTCCTTCTTTACTAGGCAGAGGTTGTTTACGGCCCCTGTGATGGTCCTGAATCACTGAGGGCTGGGCCTGTTATCTTCCAGGGTTTGATTTTTTATTGTTGTGGTTTGAGTTTGAGTTTCTCACTAGGCTGTAAAATAAAATTTGTTAAAGTTATTTGGTTATTTATGTGTTCTTAAAAAGTTCATGCCATTGGTTTACCTGCACTCTTGAGTGTTAGGTTTTTAGTTATATTACTGTATAAGTTTGGGAGGTTTGTGCATGGTACATATATGGTACATATATGCTGTATGATTGCCATGTGTTTGAGCTTGCCGAGCTACAAAGCTGCCAAAAAGTTATGGCAATTATCAGACACAACCAACCTGGTCCCTTATTCCCTGCCACAGCTCTGGCGATGTGCTGTTTGTCTTCCAGGCAAATTAATTTTAGCAAGGCCTGTTGCTGCTTCCCCATGACTGTTCTTCACCTTCTGCACATATCCTGCATATGCAAATGTCCAAAACTGCGGAGTATGGCATTTTACCCCCACCACTCCATGCTGACTGCCTGCCGTTGCCTTTATGAACCTGTACATCTCTAGTTGTTTCCTGACAGGTAGGCTCCTGAGTAGCAGGCGATCTACCCCGGGCATGTTTGGCTCCATTTCTCCCAATGCTTCCACCCTTCTGGCGGATTGGCATTCTGCCACCCAGCTGCTGTCTTTTAGACCTGCTGCCACCTTCACCCCCTAATGATGATGATGCCTCCTCTTCACCAGGCTCCCATGTGCAATCAGCTATATCATCTTCCACTTATGTCTATTTATCACTTTTGTCACCCTCACCAGTCTCATGGTTACGTCCTTGAGCAATCGTTACCACAGGACTGTCATCATCGTTAGTTGCATACCAGTCTTAATAAATGTACCCCTAAGTTTGATGCACAGTAAGTGTATGTATAAAAGAATAAATAAATTATTAATGGTGCAACACATGCCTATATATTACACCGGCTATTGAGACAAAGATGGTGCACAGTAAATCTATGTATAACAGAACAGTTGACAAAAATGCCTCATCCCCACATCAGTGTTTTGATCAGTGATTTCCATCAGTGATTTCAAGCCAAAACCAGGATTGGAGCTACACAAACATAAGGTAAAAAGGAGATATCTGCACCTGTTCTGTCTTTAGAGCCGCCCCTGGTTTTGTCTCACAATCACTGATGGAAATCACTGACCAAAACACTGACGTGTGAGTGAGACATAAGTCTGATGCACAGTAAGTTTATGTATAACAGAACAGAATAAGTCTAAATAGCATAGCAGATGAACTATGTAAACATGTCTATATATTACACCATCTGTTGACAATGAGTCTGATGCACAGTATGTCTATATATAACTGATAATTATTAATAGTGCAGCAATTGAACTAGGTACACTTGCCTTTATATTAGACCTGCTGTTGAGACAATGTCTGATGCACATTCAGTCTTTATATCACAGAAAAGATTAAGAATGAATGGCACAGATGTGTAACAAGATGCACAGGGTGATTACACAGAGCATGCACTGTCCCTGCAGTCTCCCTATGCTCTCTCTATGTTCTCCCTACACTGTTACTGCACTGTCCCTGCACTATTCCTATCCAATATTCTACTATTAAATGATTGCTAAAATGCTGTCACTAGCGCTTGTCTCTCTCTCCTTATGCTCAGATCACAGTACAATGGTGGATATTGGGCAGGATTATGCTTTTAGGCTGTGACATTGCAGGGGGTGGATATCTTCTGATTAGCGGGCTATAAGTCATTATGGGTCATATCGTATTACCAGGATTTTTACTTTCACTTTGTAACACGTGTATCCACTGTCCACGTGAACAAAGTTTGTTTCACTTTGATTCTCTCAACACTAACACATATGGGTACAGTGATAAAGAGATACAAAGATACAGAAGTCAGAATTGTATATTTTTGCCATTCTTTTAAAATACAATATTCTCTACTTTCCAGATTCTTAAAATTCAGCATTACATAACTGTTATCTTTATTTGTCTCAGTAATACAACAGCTGAGCTGAGACAGCGCTAAATGTACCTTAATGCTTCGCGAATAAGTTCAATTAAATCCCAAAGTGGATAAGATAATTGTACAATAATTATCTAATCTAGCAAAACAGATTTCAAGAATATATTTTCCCATGTTTTCAGAAAGTTAGAATTTTTCATTCCAAATGGATTATGCAAAACATTTGCAGTAAGCCTTGCAAGTAGCTGTCAGCACTGCATATAGATCAGAACCAATTTGTGAGCAATGTAATCTTATAATTAAAGAATATAGATGCTATATGACCCATGTTATTTGACATGTTCAGTGCTCCGATAGCATAAATCACTAGAGTCCGAGGAATGCAATTTCAGTGTTTTTTTTTTTTTTTTTTTTTTTCATAAGGCAATGCAGCATTGCTTCCCGTAAACTCTATCAGCTTAACGTCACACAGTGTGCTCTGCTTATCGAAATTTTGCCATTAATAACTAAATGCCTTAGTTATTTAAAAAAGTAATATGAATTTTATTTTCAATCCTTAGCAGTCCAGAAATGCTTAGTTAGTAAATACTGCATACATCCTTGCTGAATAAAACTTTGTTCAAGCAATTGCTATCACTGACATGCATTTAAAGTGAAATAGATCAGCTAATTCCCAAATGCCTATGTGAGGAAAAATGACCTTTAAACATTGATTGTTGTTTCTTACAATTCATTATCAGTTGTTCCAGACACAGACTGTTGAATGGTTGAGGGTTATGAGCCTTAATTTCACATGGTATTGAGCACAGAGAGATATAAAGGGATCATGGGGAGATGAGTTTGTTTAAAATAACAAAGCAAAAATTATTTTGCTGTATATTGTAATTATACAAGGACATCTAGCAAATTTCTTGTAAAAGATGCCAGTAAAGAGCATTATTTAAATAGGCAAACTTATATTTGGTAGATATTATTAGAAATCACTTTAACAAATTCTGGAAGTATTATTATTATCTTTTTAATAGTGCCCCATTCACCTGTAAAGTCACAGAAAATAATTCACTAGTAATAGATGCAAACATAACATATGGACTAAGCCCTCACTTGAATGATAAAATCTGAGACTCTTAGCCAATACAATTTGATCTAAACACATCTGTGCCCACCTACCCAGCACCAAGGTGGTCTCAGTTCAGGCAGGTCCTACGCTAAACCTACCTATGCTGTTATGCATTTATTTTCAGGAGTGCAGACCCTACACATATAGTGTGTTGCTCCTAGTAACCTCTATGTGCATCAGCAACCAATGAGAGGAGGGGCACACACATCTATATGTACCATTTACCTGTAGAAGGATTCATGTTAGCAATTAGCACCGCTCAGAGGTTTTTAAGATTTGGAAATAATTCAAAATACCTGTAGGTAGAAAATGAAAAATTTAAAAAATATCTATTTATCAACTGTTAGATCCCCCATTGCTCTGGTTTAACAACTGGTACTTGTTGATGCAGTGTTGGTGTCCTGTACAACCACATGCTTGCTGTAGTACCTCGCTTGTCAATAAATTGTTGTAGTGGTCACATGGCTGTATTCCTTGTCACTGCTGCAGAAGAATAAACACCATTATGGACCTCTGGAGTGTTGGCACTGGAACAGTGGAGGATCTAGATGGTGAGTAATCATTCTTTTTTTTTTGTTATTCCAAATAATAAATTAATCACCAATTACACTATGGGCATTAAAAGTCAGATCGCTTGATGTCAAATTGTTGGCAATCCCAGTGATCATGATAAATGGAGGGTCCCTAATGCCACTCACTGAAAGGAGCGCACACGTCGGTCTACCACAGTACTGAAGTACAAAACAAGACTGGGATTACAAAGCAGCCCTGTGAAAAGACCCCAAGAGCCCACATATGATATTGCGTAAAAATAGTAATACACAATTCATGCTGTGGCAAATTTTGCTTTACTTGGTCAGGCTTCTATGTAAATCATCAATACAAGTAAGGAAATAAAAGTGGAAAACAGAAATGCCTAATCACATGGTTAAGTATATAGCACCACATACCATGAAAAAGCTCATAATACCTCAGATACCACAATGCAGCACAAAGTATCTCCCCGAAAGCATCCGATACCACAATGCAGCACAAAATACCTATCTAACAGCATTCCATACCACCATGCAACACAACATAATTATCTGCTGGCAAGCCCTCCCCCACTGACAGCAGTCTTGTCCCCTAACCAACTCTCCCCCACTGGTACCAGTATTGTCCTTTGATCACCCCTCCCCCACTGGTAGCGGTATTATCCTCTGAACATCCCTCCCCACTGGCAACAGCATTTTCCAAGGTTATTGAGCCCCCCTCTCCCCCTGGCAGTGAAATTGACCCGCTGAACTCCGCTTCCACACTAGCAGAAACACTGTCCCTATTTACATTTCTCACTTGTCTTGCACAATGGCAGGGCACTAGTAGTGGGGCTGGAGTTGGAGCGAGATGCTTCTTTGAAATTCCTTTCTATACTTTCAGAGGATCAGGGGCCTCATTATGAGTGTAGTTCATATGCTCTCTCATGAAGTTAAGGACCTGTGATGATAATGTCATCAGATGTCCTGCACTGCTCTAATCTCAAACTTCACTCATTATCAGTGCAGTTCCTGTACTCTTAGGATATTAAGTACCTGTGATGATGATGCCATTACAGGTCCTTCAGATTTCCCAGGCTTGGAACTGCACTAAATGCTGCAGGGTTTTCAGTTAATGCAGCTCCTGTCTAACTATCTCAGGCAGCCCCCCTGATATGCAGGCCCACTAAGTTTTTTTGCCCCTCCAGTGAACTCTGTGGCATCTTCCTAGACCTATGACTTCACATTTAGTGATGAGCGAGGAAAAATTTGATTCAGTTGATACATCGAACTTCAACAAGAAATTTGATTTGTTACTAATTAATTCATCACTCAAAAACTTGTCTGAACTCTTAAAATAGTAATAAAAATGTAACACACAATTCAGCGTTTTTTGTCAACCTCCCCAAATATGTAATAACAGTGATCAAAAAGTCATAGGCACCACAAAAATGGTACCAATAAAATCCAAATTTCCCACTGCAAAACATAGCCCTCATACTGCTTTGTAGACTGAAATATAAAACCTGAACACTAGATGCTGCCATATAATATGTTGGTCAAACACAGGCTGTTGCTGATATGGCGTTTGGCTGATTAGATGTGTGGCACAATATGCTAATTATTGCTTTTTTGGCTTGCAAGGGGCCACATGGGGCCAATAGAGGAGGAGCATCAGAAGCACTAGTTACATTGATGTCCATGTAACAACAGCTTCTTTCTGCTGACGTTGATGAGCCCTGACTGCTAGAGGGGGCTGTGAGCCAGTAGGAGATGCAGCGGTTCATTTGGAAGGCTCAGGCAACTTTCTGTTGGCCATAGTGTACAGTAACTACACCAGTAATGTAATAGATTAACTATGAATATTGCAGCAGTTAAACAAGATGCACATGACAACATATTAGACTGCCCTTTCACTGACTGAGGCACAGTAATTCTATATATAAACTAAGAAATTAATGGGGATTGTGTCAGCAGTTGAGAAAGATGCAGAAGGTGATATATTAGACGCCCTTTAATAGTGAGGCCCGATAATTCTCTATATAAAATAACAGATTAACTAGGAATGTAATAGCAGGCGAACAAGATGTACATGGCAATTACACTCAACCTGCACTGTCCCCGCAGTCTCCCTATGCTCTCCCTACACTGTCCCTATCAAATATTCTACAGCTAAAACATTTCTGCAACGCTGTCCCTAGTGCATTAGCGCTGTTCACATCTCTACCTAAACTCAGTCACAGTGAAATGCCAGAGACCACACGTGATGATGTTTTTTATAGGCCTGTGACATCACATGGGTTGGATATCTGCTGATTGGCTGGCTGCACTGCTTTATGGGTCATATCAAGTTCCCTGGCCTCTTATTTTCAATTTTTAATACTTGCTGCAGCCATTAAAAACAAAAAAAATCTGATTTGTTACCACAAAAAGTGAGAAAATTTGTCTTTGTGGCAAATCACATTTTTCCTAAACTTCAGATCAAATTCTGTTTCGGATGCTTTGATTCGCTCAACACTTGTCACATTCATTGGTCACATGTCCTAGGCAAAGCACAGTCCCATTCAAGTGAATGAGGCTGAGCTGCAATACCAAGCACAACCGCTATCCAATGGACGATACCGAGCTTGGTAAGCTGCGAGGAGGCCATATCACACACTGGAGAGCAGCATCTTCTTCAAACCACTGATCGACAGGGGTGCCAGATGTTGAACCCCTGCCGATCTAATATTTATGATCTACAGTATCTTTAGGATAGTTCACTGATATTTAACACCTGGAAAGCCTCTTTAAGAGCTTACTGCATAATTATTATACATTAAATTCAATAATAAAACTAGCAAAGGTATTCAGTAATATTACGAAATGCATTCAGTATGCTCTTAAGCACCCCCTAGTAGTAATCAGGATTTTCTAATGTAACTCTAAGGTTGTGCACACTCTATATCAGAAAATGAAAATATGATCACACAGTAAGTCAAATGTGACTGAGCCACTATAACCACCTGCAGATTATTTCTAATTGCCATGGTTTCAATTTAAATCCACCATATTCTCTATAAATTAGGCAAAGGAAAAAAAAAACGGGTATCAATTATAAACTTGTATTAAAGGGGTTCCCCAGGAATTAAGAAAATGAAAATACTTTTTATTACTTTACTACACTTTATTACTTTATATTACTTTGTTATAAATATATTCCCAAATACATTTCATTAATTAGAATGAGAGCAATCATTAGGAGAAATAAAATGGCTGCCATCCTATTAGTACACATAAAACCTGTTCTAATCACGCAACACCACAAGTTACTTCAGAACTCTTAGTTAATGAACTGCTTCACCCTCCCCTCCTACTTGTCAGGGATTATGATCCTAAATACAGCAGCTGAATCTCTGTAGAAATTGAGTTCTTGAGGAGACATGAAGGACAGAGAGGACGGACAGGACAGGCGTTGGTAAGGTGGGGTTGTTGTAAGGAAGACTGCATACAAGGGCTGCTGCTCATTAATCACATCCCCACCCTCCTCTCTGTACTTCATGGCTCCTCATGAACTCCTTTCCTACAGAGATTTGGTAGAGATCTTATCAGCTGTATTCAGGATCATAACCCATGACAAGCAGAGCAGAGAGGATGAGGAGGCAGCTTTTTAGCTCAGTGCTGTGAAGTAACATGTCCTGCTGTGCTATTAGGACACATTTTGTGTGCACTAATAAGATGGCTGCCATTCTATTTCTCTTAATGATTGCTCCCTAGACAAAACAAGCCAGCATAACTAACAAAAGGTATTAGGGATTATATTTATAATACAGTATTATTTAAGTATTTTCATTTTCTTTATTCCCGGAGAACCCCTTTAAACAGACCCCAGCATAACAACACCAGTATGACATCAGTGATCCAAAACAAAAAGACTTTGCTACCTACAGTTCATTTGGAAAGTTTTCAGAACCTTCCCTGGGGACCCAAGCCAAATGATGTCTGCAAAGACATTTTGGGAACACTTTAATCAGCAAACACCAAGATTTAGCATCTAGATAATAAACAGAATGGCTCCAACTACTGATAATGTACTGTAGTTGAGGTTACCTGCAGTCCTGTGTAGCATCAAAGATAATACGGTGATAACTTACTTGTGCTTACTTATGCCTTTGTATTCTGTCAGGCACTGCATAGACTTATTTACCCTCATTAACAGATCAATGCAGAATTTTGTCTGCTCGTTCTGCACAGGCATCTCCCTGCCTGCTGCCACCCCTAAGTGGCAGATGGGACTGTTTTTCACTTTTTTTGAAGTGATGCAAAATGTCTCTTGAATTAGGTGTTGTAATGCAGTAATGACTCCATTTATATAGTTAGAATTTGAATTACTGAAGTGAAATGTTTTTACTACTGTATCTTATCCACCCTTTATCTTGCAGCTATGTACAACACATTCAGTAACACGGCTATTATAATGGTGCTATGATTGCGGTATTATTATTATGGTAAAATAATTGAACACTTTTTTCAAAGAATAACATACATTCACTAATGGTGTCAGACATGAGAAAAAGGTACTGAGCAATCCCAAAATAAGTTGTCTTTGTGAAACATCCAATAAACTTCCTATATCTCTACCACCTGGTCATGGTTTTCTGCCTGTCTGATATTATCTATGAGTTGAAACCAACAGTGGTCCACACACTCCTACCTTACTGCAAATATACTTGATAGTGACCAGTTCTCACTCACTCTCTTTCCCTGATTACACCAAACAAATATATTTTCTATTCTTTCTCTATAATCTTCTTATACTGTCCCAATCATAGTATATTAGTGGGTTATGTCTGCAAACTCTTTTAGGAGACAGAGCCACAGAACATTATCCTTCCAGGTCACAAGGGTGGTTATTAATGGTACACACTCAGATTGGGTCACTGTCACTAGTGGGGTACCTCAGGGGTCAGTATTGGGACCTATTCTTTTCAATATATTTATTAATGATCTTGTAGAAGGCTTGCATAGTAAAATATCAATTTTTGCAGAAGACACTAAACTGTGTAAAGTAATTACAACTGAAGAGGACAATATACTGCTACAGAGGGATCTGAATAGATTGGAGGCTTGGGCAGATAAGTGGCAGATGAGGTTTTACACTAACAAATGTAAAGTTATGCACATGGGAAGGAATTATGCAAGTCACCCATACATACTAAATGGTAAAACACTCGTTAAAACTGACATGGAAAAGGATCTAGGAATTTTAATAAACAGCAAACTAAGCTGCAAAAACCAGTGTCAGGCATCTGCAGCCAAGGTCAATAAGATAATGAGTTGCATCAAAAAGGGCATAGACACCCGTGATGAGAACATAATCCTACCACTTTACAAATCGCTAGTCAGACCACACATGGAGTACTGTGTACAGTTTTGGGCTCCTATGAACATGGCAGACATAGCAGAGCTGGAGAGGATTCAGAGGAGGGCAACTAATGTAATAACTGGAATGGGGCAACTACAGTACCCTGAAAGATTATCAAAATGAAGGTTATTTACTTTGGAAAAAAGACGACTGAGGGGAGATCTAATTACTATGTAAATATATCAGGGATCAGTACAGAGATCTCTCCCATCATCTATTTGTCCTCAGGACTGTGACTGTGACGAGGAGACATCCTCAGTCTGGAGGAAAGAAGGTGTGTACACAAAAATTGAAGAGGATTCATTACGGTCAGAGCAGTGAGACTATGGAACTCTCTGCCTGAGGAGGTGGTGATGGTGAGTACAATAAAGAAAATCAAGAGGGGCCTGGATGTATTTCTGGAGTATAATAATATTATAGGTGATCACTACTAGAGATGGGTTGTTGATCCAGGGAGTTATTCTGATTGCCTGATTGGCGTTGGGAAGGAATTTTTTATTCCTCTTAAGTGGGGAAAATTGGCTTCTACCTCACAGTTTTTTTTTTTTTTTTGCCTTCCTCTGGATCAACTAGCAGGATGACAGGCCGAACTGGATGGACAGATGTCTTTTTTCGGCCTTATATACTATGTTACTATGTTACAAGTACAATGCAGAATGGTATTTTACTCATTCTGGACAGGCACCTCCCTGCCTGCTGCCACCCCAATTGGCTGATCTAGGATTTCTGTCAGCCCCTGAGAAATCCTCCACACCACTAAAGACAAAGGTAACAGTGGCTCACTGTACCTTAACAAAGGAGTGGTGCTACAATGCCCTGTTGATCCACCCAACCGACACAATTATATATAAAGAAAGTTAAAAATTGGGCTGAGCACTCAAATACTGGAGTACTGCATACATAAGGTCATAAATTAATAATATTTATTCTTTGCAAGGCATACTTGATAAAAAACTATATAAAACTGACATATATAACAAATACGGACATATATGTTCTAATATAAACTGTGCATTAAATGGATCCAAATAAATGTGGCAATATATTGCAATATAGCATCAGTTGATGTTCTCACATGAAGGTGTTAAAATACATGAAGTAGTAGAATCAGCAAGGTTTTGTATGTATTCGCCTCAAGTTTAAATAGTGAGTGTGTATACACCTCAAGTTCAGTTTGCCAGTGTCATTAATTAATTAATTAATTAAACAACAGGTGTATATGTCCACCTCCAGGAACATGCCCACACGCTTCCAGGACAGATTAGTAAAATGTGAAGCGGTCATATAATAATTAGTCATAAAATAAGGCAATATTGCAGAAGGATTAGCGGTTTATTTGTGGCGTCCCACTGTACCACGCTGCCTAAAATGCCTTTTACCTTTCCAGATGGCTTCTATTGCTGTAAGTGTCCTTTGTGAACGGGCCCGTTCATATGGTCCTCAATTGACCAAGTTTGTGATGAGTAATACGTTCAAATGTTCACAGAAATCTCAAGGTGTATAATATAACTGGTGTCCGGCAACACCAGGGAGTCGGTGGGATTCCAGAGGGATATATTTCAATCTGCAATTCTTCAAAGAAGACAGTGGATAAAGGCATGGCCTGGTCAGGACCTGCTATATTTACGGATGAGCTACTGTATATTATTCTGTTAACATGGACCAGAATGCAATTCTATGATAGAATGCATAATGGAATGCATTTAGAGGCATTCTGTCATAATAGAAGTCTATGGGCTGGTAAATGGATCAGTCCTGTCTCCGTTATGCAGGGGTTTTGCAGCCCAAAGACTTCTATTATGACTGAATGAATAAGGGAATGCCTCTAAATGCATTCTGTTATGCATTCTATCATAGAATTGCGTTCTGGTCCATGTTAACGGAATCCATAACTCAATTCACCTTTTACTAACAAACGAAGTGTGAACGAATTTCAAAATATGAAATTTGCTTATATATATATATGTAACCAGACACGAGGCAGCACTCCAGTAGTTAGTGGTGTTGACCTAATCTTTATTCCCAGGCAACGTTTCAGCCTACTCCATGAGGCCTTTGTCAAGCATTACAATAGTGCCAAAAACATTCTTTTATAACAGCACAGCAAAGTCATGTGATGTGGGTGTTCCAAAAATGACATCATGAAGTCACATGATACAACGTGCAAACAAATATTGCATTTACATGGTTTAGAATTTTCATAAGTGCACATCATAGCAATATAATCTAATGTGTGTAGTGTATCTTTAATTAGTTTGGTGTAAAAAACATACTACGTGAAAAGATGTACAGTGACACCCAGTGCCATAATAGTTAAAAACTGGCTACTCTGGTGCGACCCAGCTGTCAAGTATATGCATAATTAATTAGTTACAAAAAAACTGCCTACCATTGGTGGACAGTGGCATCCACATCTGGTTAGCGTCTCTCCCTTAGAAATGCGCATGCGCGAGATCGCTCATCGTCCAGTGTCTGCGTCTGCTAACTAGGTAACACACCCATGTGACCAGAGTGTGCCACCCATCACCGCGTCACCCATCACAGGTGGAGCCGGAAGGAAGGTGCGATCCTGCCCCGCCCAATAGTAATTCAATCTGACGGTAGCCATGGTAACTACTAAGTGTACCAACATAAGAGCAGTAGTAAGAAGGGGCATCGGGGGATCAACCATACAAACACCCGTTCAAATCACTGGATCAAAGGACATTACGGTGCCCCGAACTGGGACTGGCCCGGTTCGGGAGCAATGTCCACTGGTCACAGTGGCAGTCGTGTTCCTCAAAGAGCGTGGTGCCAGCCCCCACATTCATGGAAACAGACACTTTGCTGTAGATCGAGTCCCGCCCCTGGCGCACACACCCCCAAGCATACTTAGCCGACTCGAAGAGGCAAGACGAATGTCACTGCAGGTATAGCTAGTATCAAAATGCCAAAGCGCTGATGATTACATATACTGGAATTCAATCTTAATAAAAGCCGCATGCTGGCTAATCATGCAACCTTCATCCATTCTCAAATACAATCCAGGTGAAATCTCCCGATGTCCCCTTCAAAAATCAACAATAAAAGAACCGATCGCATCCTAATGCGGATGTCTTGAGCCACTTCTGGTAGGACTGAAAAGCGGCAAAAGTCTTCAATCTAGAAAAAAGAAAGCAAAACTTATTAGTATATACAATAAAGGTGACACTATAGTATGTGTATACACCAAGCTGGACGAACAAAGGGGCTCAAGCGCAGGGCAAGACAACAAAAAGTCCCTAATAAACAGTTACCAGTTATATTCTGTATTTAAACCATAAGGTTTAAGTGTATTTAAGCATAAAGAAACAGAACTTAAATTTAGAATCATCGATCATATACCTCCATTAAAGAGACGAGGCAATAGGGAAAATATATTAAAAAGACGTGAAGTAAGATGGATTTATCGTTTAACCGCTTCAGGACCGCCGTACGCAGGATTGCGTCCTGCGGGCGGTCCTGTTCTTCTGATCGGACGCGCCGGGGCGTCATCTCGCGAGACGCGAGACTTCCTGTGAACGCGCGCGCGGGCGCGCGTTCACAGCGTCTGGCGTCTGAAGAGTTGTACTACAGCCTGCCAGCGATGATCAATCGCTGGCAGGCTGTAGATGCGATATAAATCGCATCAAACAGCTATATCAGACGCTGTTTTATGAACAGCGTCTGATATAGCTGCTACCTGGTCCTCTGGTGGTCCCATTTTCTGGGATCGACCACCAGAGGACCAGGTAACACAGTAAAGTTGCACCAAACACTACACTAACCCCCCACCCCCTCACCTATTAACCCTTGATCACCCCATCTAGACCCCTGATCACCCCCTGTCATTGATCACACCCCTTGTAAGGCTCCATTCAGACGTCCATATGTGTTTTGCGGATCCGTGGATTCACAGATCCGTGGATTCACGGATCCGCGGATCCGATCCGCGGATCCGATCCGCAGATCCTCAAAACACGGACACCGGCAATGTGCTTTCCGCATTTTGCAGATCCGCACATTGCCAGAACTATATAGAAAATGCTTTTTCTTGTCCGCAATTGCGGACAAGAATAGGACATGTTCTATATTTTTGCGAACGGAAGTGCAGACCCGAGCGCGGATCCGTAATTCCGGATCCGAGCGGGACAAAGTCTGTCCCCATAGAAATGAATGGGTCCGCAATTCCGTTCCGCAAACAGAATTTCGGACGTGTGAATGGGGCATAAGGGTCCCTTATCACCGCCAGTTAGTTAGCTACTTGTTAGGTAGCTAGCGCCCAGCCCACCGCACCGCAGTCACTGATTTTGGCAGAGATTTTTCATCCACATTGATCGATGCGAATGAAAAAATCTGTGCCGTTCATTTTTTTTTTTCAGCGCAGAGGCTGAACGGAAAAAAATCTCATTACCCGTATGCTCAATATACGGAGAATCGCAGAAACTCCTAATGCTGGCCATACGTGTAATGATTGCGGAGACCCTCAAATGCCAGAGCAGTACAAAAACCCCACATGTGACCCCATTTTAGAAAGAAGACACCCCAAGGTATTCCGTGAGGGGTATGGTGAGTTCATGCAAAATTTTATTTTTGTCACAAGTTAGTGGAATATGAGACTGTAAAAAAAAACAAAAAAAAACAATTTCCGCTAACTTGTGCCAAATTTTTTTTTCTGTGAACTCGCCATGCCCCTCACGGAATACCTTGGGGTGTCTTCTTCCACAATGGGTCACATGTGGGTATTATACTGCCCTGGCATTTAGAGGTGCTAAAGCGTGAGAATCCAAATGCGTAAAAATGGCCTGTAAAATCCTAAAGGTACTCATTGGTTTTAGGGCCCCTTTGCGTATCTTGGCTGCAAAAAGTGTCACTCATGTGGTATCGCCGTACTCAGGAGAAGTAGGGCAATGTGTTTTGGGGTGTATTTTTACATATACCCATGCTGGGTGTGAGAAATATCGCTGTAAACGACAACTTTTACATTTTTTATTCAAAGTTGTCAATATACAGAGATATTTCTCTCACCCAGCATGGGTATATGTAAAAATACACCCAAAACACATCGCCTACTTCTCCTGAGTACGGCGATACCACATGAGTGACACTTTTGCAGCCAAGATGCGAAAGGAGCCAAATTCAACGAGTACCTTTTAGGAGGGTATTTTTACGCATTTTTCTTCTCACGCTTTAGGGCCCTAAAATGCCAGGGCAGTATAAATACCCCACATGTCACCCCATTTTGGAAAGAAGACACCCCAAGGTATTCGCTGAGGGGCATAATGAGTTCATGAAAAATTAAACTTTTGTCAAAAGTTAGCAGAAAGGGAGACTTTGTGAGAAAAACAATAAAAATCAATTTCCACTAACTTGTGCCAAAAAAAAAAATATTCTATGAACTCGCCATGCCCCTCATGGAATACCTTGGGGTGTCTTCTTTCCAAAATGGAGTCACATGTGGGTATTTATACTGCCCTGGCATTTTAGGGGCCCTAAAGCGTGAGAAGAAAAATGCGTAAAATGCCCTCCTAAAAGGTACTCATTGGAATTTGGGCCCCTTTACGCATCTTGGCTGCAAAAAGTGTCACACATGTGGTATCGCCGTACTCAGGAGAAGTAGGGCAATGTGTTTTGGGGTGTATTTTTACATATACCCATGCTGGGTGAGAGAAATATCTCTGTAAACTGACAACTTTGAATAAAAAATGTAAAAAGTTGTCGTTTACAGCGATATTTCTCACACGCAGCATGGGTATATGTAAAAATACACCCCAAACACATTGCCCTACTCTCCTGAGTACGGCGATACCACATGAGTGACACTTTTGCAGCCAAGATGCAAAGGGGCCCTAAAACCAATGAGTACCTTTAGGATTTCACAGGGCATTTTATGCATTTGGATTCTCACACTTAGAGGCCCCTAAAATGCCAGGTGAGTATAAATACCCCACATGTGACCCCATTTTGGAAAGAAGACACCCCAAGGTATTCCGTGAGGGGCATGGTGAGTCCACAGAATTTTTATTTTTGCCACAAGTCAGCGGAAATATTTTTTTATTTTTTTTATTTTGTTTTTACAAAGTCTCATATTCCACTAACTTGTGACCAAAAATAAAATTTTACATGAACTCACCATACCCCTCACAGAATACCTGGGGTGTCTTCTTTCAAAATGGGGTCACATGTGGGTATTTATACTGTCCTGGCATTTTAGGAGCCCCTAAAGCGTGAGAAGAAGTCTGGAATCCAAATGCGTAAAAATGGCCTGTGAAATCCTAAAGGTACTCATTGGTTTTAGGGCCCTTTGCTACACAGGCTGCAAAAGTGGCACACATGTGGTATCGCCGTACTCAGGAGAAGTAGGGCAATGTGTTTTGGGGTGTATTTTTATATATACCTATACTGTGTGTGAAAAATATCTCTGTAAGCGACAACTTTTAAAACATTTTATACAAAGTTGTCAGTTTACAGAGATATTTCTCTCACCCAACATGGGTATATGTAAAAATACACCCTAAACACATTGCCCTACTCTCCTGAGTACGGCGATACCACATGTGTGACTTTTTGCAGCCTGAGTGCACAAAGGGCCCAAATTCTAACGAGTACCTTTAGATTTTACATGGCGACTCACAATTAGCCCGCCCAAAATGCCAGAACAGTAAACACACCCCACAAATGACCCCTTTTCGGAAAGTAGACACCCCGAGGTATTCACTGAGGGGCATAGTGAGTCCGTCTGAGATTTCTTTTTTTTGCCAGAAGTTAGCAGAAATTGAAACTTTTTATTTATTTTTTTCTCAGAAAGTGTCATTTTCCGCTAACTTGTGAAAAAAATGAAATGATACATGAACTCACCATGCCCCCGCGAATACTTTGGGGTGTCTTCTTTCTAAAATGGTGTGATTTGGGGGTATTTATACCATCCTGACATTCTAGCACCTGAAGAAACATGACAGGCGCTCAGAAAGTCAGAGCTGCTTCAAAATGCCGAAATTCACTTTTTGCACCATAGTTTGTAAACGCTATAACTTTTACCCAAACCAATAAATATACACTTATTGGACTTTTTTTTATCAAAGACATGTAGAACAATAAATTTAGAGAAAAATTTATATAGAAATGTAGTTTTTTAAAAAAAAATTTACAACAGAAAGTGAAAAATGTCATTTTTTTGTAAAAATTTCGGTAATTTTTGATTAATAGCAAAAAAAGTAAAAATGTCAGCAGCAATGAAATACCACCAAATGAAAGCTCTATTAGTGAGAAGAAAAGGAGGTAAAATTCATTTGGGTGGTAAGTTGCATGACGGAGCAATAAACGGTGAAAGTAGTGTAGTGCGGAATTGTAAAAAGTGGCCTGGTCTTTAAGGGTGTTTAAGCTAGGGGGGCTGAAGTGGTTAAATACACCTAAACCTTATGGTTTAAATACTGAATATAACCGGTTACTATTTCTTTATTAGTAACGTTTTGTTGTCTTGCCCTGTGCTTGAGCCCCTTTGTTCGTCCAGCTTGGTGTATACACATACTATAGTGTCACCTTTATTGTATATACTAATGAGTTTTGCTTTCTTTTATCTAGATTGAAGACCTTTGCCTCTTTTCAGTCCTACCAGAATTGGCTCAAGACATCCGCATTAGGGTGCAATCGGTTCTTTTATTGTTGATTTTTGAAGGGGACATCGGGATATTTCACCCGGATTGTATTTGAGAATGGATGAAGGTTGCATGATTAGTCAGCATGCGGCTTTTATTAAGATTGAATTCCAGTATATGTAATCATCAGCGCTTTGACATTTTGATACTAGCTATAGCTGCAGTGACATTCGTCTTGCCGCTTCGAGATGGCTAAGTATGCTTGGGGGTGTGTGCACCGGGGGCGGAACTCGGCCTACGGCGAGGTGTCTGTCTCCATGAATGTGGGGTCTGTCACCACGGTGTGTAAGTAACGCGATTGCCACTGTGACCAGTGGACATCGCCCCCGAACCAGGCCCGTCACGTTGCAGGGCACAGTAATGTCCTTTGATCCAGTGATTTGAACGAGTGTTTGCATTGGTGATGCACATTTCTAAGGGAGAAACGCTAACCACATGCAGATGTCACTGTCCACCAATGGTAGGCTGTATTTTTGTAAATAATTAATTATGCATATACTGGACAGCTGGGTCGCACCAGAGTAGCCAGTTTTTAACTATTATGGCAATGGGTGTCACTGTACATCTTTTCACGTAGTATGTTTTATACACCAAACTAATTAAAGATACACTACACACATGCAATTATATTGCTATGATGTGCACTTATGAAAATTCTAAACCATGTAAATGCAATGTTTGTTTACACGTTGTATCATGTGACTTCACGATGATGTCATTTTTGGAACACCCACATCACATGACTTTGCTGTGCTGTTATAAAAGAGTGTTTGTGGCACTATTGTAATGCTTGACAAAGGCCTCATGGAGTAGGCTGAAAGTTGCCTGGGAATAAAGTTTGGGTCAACACCGCTAACTACTGGAGTGCTGCCTCGTGTCTGGTTACCTATATACATAGGAAGATTGTCCGTCCTCCTGAGGGATTGCACCTGCCTCACTGTGGATTGTGCTGCTGCTGTTACTGGCTAAATATATATATTATAATATTATATATATTAATATATATATATTACGCTACGAAAACGAGTTGGTGAACATATGGCCAATATCCGCAAGGGGTATGAACTACATCCCTTTCAAAACATTTCAGAATCCATCATAATAGTGATCCCTCCTCCCTGTCTTTCGTAGCGTTAGAAAAAGTCAGACGATGATGGAGAGGGGGCAATCACATTATGAAAATGTCTAGGCAAGAATCACAAAGAATATTTGACTTTGACACTCTCACCCCAAGGGACACAATGCAGAGATTGAACTATAATAATAAGGGGACGGGGGGGGGGGGAGTTGCGCAGTGATGGCGAATCCAATGTCAGGCTGTTTGTCAGCACTTGGATTCCTCCTCCCTTCGCGACTCTCCCTCCCCTGCACAAATTGAACAAATTATCCTTATTGATGTTTTTTCCCCTTTTGTTGATGCGATCCTTCCTGAAGCGATACTCTTTCTACTCCTTTTACTCTCCCAGTGATCTCTGATATATATGGATTTTATGTATGATTCTATATACAGTTGTGTTACATGTAATCTATAATGATTGACCTATGCGATTTGATTGCGATTTCATTGCGATTTTATTGCGGTTTTTTACCCTATGTGATTGAAATGATCTTCGGTTCCAAACTAGAATCCAGTCCACTCTTTGAAGACTGTCATTTCAATTATGACCCTCATTATAAAAGGCGTACCACTAAACCTGCAGGCACTACCACTGAAGAAGGGGTGTATACCCCGAAACGCGTATGGCGTGTCCTGCAGTCCACTTGTAATGATCGTCTCTGGAGACATTGCCCACCAAGCCTGATCACCATTAACAGCAAAGATTCTTTTGCCCCTCTTGATTGAGAGGAGCGAGCCATACCAGTGCCGATTCTTCAAGGACCTGTGAAAATACCGCCTACTCCGATGATCACGTGAGACACCGAGCTAGACCGAGTAACCAGCACGGGACGTCGTGCGTGGTTCGGTCGGAACTTCAGCAGGAGTGCGGTAAAGTACATATTTCTAATTGGGCGTTTCTTATGTATGGCACCATCAAAAGTGGATTATTAATACTACGCCACAACACGCTATTAGCACAATTGGTGTATTGCACATAGCATGCACTTCTTTTGCTGCACTCTGACCGAGTGGACTATCTACTGACTGGTAGACTACATATTGAGCGGACAATACATTTGCTGGTCTTATTCTGACATCCATGTGACAATTGTTTTTATAGTTTTAGATCCTTTTAGCTGTTTGTATTGGTACTAATAAATACGTTATATTTGCATCAAGTCCAGTTGATCCTATTATTTATGTGTGCCCCCACCTTTCTTTACTCTATTAGCTACCTTATTTGGCCTGGGTGTTGCCAGGGGTGAGCACCATACCATATTGAATCATCAGGTGAGCCACTGAACACACACTCTACTCTAAAAAACAAATATAAGAAAATAAATATATAAAAATGAAAATTAAAAATAAAATAAATTGCCTTTTCCCATATCCGCTCATTTATAAGAGATTAAAAAAATTAAAAAAATTAAAAATGAAGTACAAATAATTAGTATTACCATTTCCGTAGTTACATGATCTATGAAATGATCATGGTACTAATCCCGCATGGGGAACTCTGTAACAAAAAAAAGAAAAAAATGGCAGAATTGATGTTTTTTTTTTACTAACCTCCCAAAAAAATTGAGTAAAAAGTGATCAAAAAGTCATATGAATCCCGTATATGGTACCAATAAAAACTACAGCCCATCACTCTAAATATAAGCACTCATACAATTATGTTGACGGAAAAATATAAAAGTTATAGGTCTTAGATTTGGTAATGCAAAAAAAAAAAGTGTTGAATTAAAATTGATTTTATGATATAAAAGTTATAGTACATGAAAAAATCAATACAAATTTGGTATCGCTATGACTGTATCAACCAACAGAATAAAATTATTATATCAAATTTACATAGAAAACCCCATAAAAATAAAAATATTGGAAGAATTGCAATTTTTGTCCACTTCACCTCCTAAAAAATGGAATAAAAGGCGCTCAAAAAGTCATATAGATCCCAAATTTGTACTAGTAAAAATTACAGTCTGTCCCGCAAGAAATTAGCCCTCAAAAAACTCAGTCAACAAAAAATAAAAAAGTTATAGCCGTTAAAATCTATTTGAGCAAAGTCTATGTTAAAAAATGCAAAGGTCACTCCTTTCCTTTTGAATTCTGCTCAAAATAGTAGAATAGTTATGTAGTAGTTTCCCACCACATATGGAATGTTGCCATATTAAGGAGAAAATGGGTAACAAATTATGGGGTGCATTTTCTCCTGTTATCCATTATTAAAGTAAAAAATGTGGGCCTAAAGTGACTTTTTCAAGTAAAAAATATAAATATTATGAAATGCATGTGAAGTCAAAGTGGTCAGTACACCCCTCAATAAATTATTTGATGGGTGAGGTTTCCAAAATGGGATCACTTTTTGGGGGTTCTAATGTAGGGTTGCCTTAGTGTGCCTTTAAATATGACACAACACCCCAAAACAATTCCATTCCATCATGTTTCTTAGTGGAATTTTTTCATGTAGTTGTTGAAGGCCAAAGCTAAAAATGAATTTCAAAGGGATGCAAGGCCTTTTTTTTTTTACAAAACATGTTGTGAATGAAACAATTCACTCATGTATTTTCTTTGCTAAGAATACCATATTTAAAAATGATTGAGATGCATTAGAAAAAAAGCCTGTCTCTGAATGTAGTCTCTGGGTAGTTTCATACACAGGAATATTTTTTTTTCTTTTTTTGAAAAATGCCATAACATTGCCAAAGACAGAAGTGGAACCAGCAGGTAGAAATATAATCCCATCTTTTATGTTTCTTGCTCTGAATGCACTCCTGATTTTGTCTTAATGCGACAAAAACAGCAACAAAACTACCATAACAGTTGTATAAATGTGTTCTGCCAAAAATCTTGAAAAATTGCTGTCAGAAAGGTAATTATAAATAAGCCTTACTGGCTTCTATGGTGTCATAGATTACGGCCTGGATAAAACCGAACTAAAAGTGAATATTGAACGATGGAGGCTGATTTTATAAAAAGAAAACTTGATTTGAATGTTAAATGCATTAATTTATTGCTGTTCGATTCTGTTCGAAGTGCACTCCTTTTACACCGTTGTCAGCTGATTCCACATAGATGTCTAAAGAACCTGTTCTTTTAAACGCTTATATAAGTAGAACCACACTGAAAGAGTGGAGAGGGTGACATAACTAAGTTTGTGTTGATGTCACTGATTATTTTGCCCTTCCTCTGATCCGTCAGAACAATACCCCCAAAAAAACAGATTCTGTCTGTTGAGCATCCACCTTCACTTGGTCAGCATTTGGTCAGTATTCCATCAGCATTGCTAAAGCACAAAAAAAAAGTAGTGGATCCAAAACAGAGATGGCAAGTAAATGGAATATTTGCATGTCTTCTGTTCTTTGTATCCACTACTGCTTTTGGCTATCAAATCAAAATCCAATTCTAATGGCACCATACAGTCCTTACAGCTGCTACACAGAGAGGATCCATTTTGCATCTTATTTTTCCGTCCTTCTGACAGATCAGAAGAAGGGTCAAAAAATGATGATGTCAACTAGGCCAAAAAGGCAAAAAGTGTCCCAGGCATGGAGTGGGGAGGGAGGGAGAACAGCATGAGAAGTTCAAACTTGGCCAGCCACAGCTGGAACACCAGACTTACGGTATTTCTATTTTTGCAACTGAATTTCACCCCAGAAAATAATAGATCCTTTGACGGACACTATGAAATTTGTCCAGTCACAGCTGGAACACCAAATTTACGGTATTTCTATTTTTGCAACTGAATTTAACCCCAGAAAATAATATATCCTTGGGCGGACACGATGAAATTTGTCCAGTCACAGCTGGAACACCAAACTTACGGTATTTCTATTTTTGCAACTGAATTTAACCCCAGAAAAAAATATATCCTTTGCCGGACACTATTAAACTTGGCCAGCCACTGCTGGGACACCAGATTTAAAGGGGTTGCTTTGCCGGACACTATTAAACTTGGCCAGCCACTGCTGGAACACCAGATTAAGGGGATTGCTATTTTGGCTATTGAATTTCACCCCAGAAAGAAATCTATTCTTTGCCGGACACTATTAAACTTGGCCAGCCACAGCCGAAACCACTGATTTACGGTATTGCTATTTTGGCAATTGAATTTCACCCCAGAATAAAATATATCCTTTGCTGGACACTATTAAACTTGGCCAGGCACTGCTGGGACACCAGATTTAGGGGATTGCTAGTTTGGCAATTGAATTTCACCACACAAAAAAAATTCTATCCTTTGCCAGACAGCAGACAGTATTACGCTTGGCTAGCCTCAGCTGGAACACCAGATTTAGTGAATTGCTATCTTGGCAATTGAATTAAACCCCTCAATAAAGTATAGAAATTTCTATCCTGAGTTTCTAGGGGTGACAATAAGTACAGACAAGCCCCTGATGTAGGATATAGCAAAAAAAACAAAAAAAAAAAAATAGTATTGATGGATTGATGGACTTGGTGGCAGCTTGTACTGGTGCACCACAAGACACAAAATGGCCGCCGATCACCCCAGAAAAAGTGACAGAAAAATGCTCTGTGCAGCCTAAAATCCAGTGAGCAATTAACTAGCAGAAGTTGAATGATTCACAGCTGTAGATCGATCACTTCATTAGGTGTTTTTGCTGACTTTTCCCTGCCTAATCTCGCCCTCACTGCAGCTGCATCCTATCCCTACACTAATCAGAGCAGAGTGACATGCAGCGTTACGTGACTCCAGCTTAAATAGAAGCTGGGTCACATGCTGCACTGGTCAATCACAGCCATGCCATAAGTAGGCATGGCTGTGATGGCTTCTTAGAGCAAGAAGTAAACGCTAGCTGATTGGTTGCTGTGCAGCCCTTCAGAAAGCGGGAAGAAATCGCCAAAGAACAAACCCGAACCCGAATCCGTGTTCTGCCAAAATTTTTGAAAAATTGCTGTCAGAAAGGTAATTATAAATAAGCCTTACTGGCTTCTATGGTGTCATAGATTACGGCCTGGATAAAACCGAACTAAAAGTGAATCTTGAACGATGGATGCTGATTTTATAAAAGAAAACTTGATTTGAATATTAAATGCATTAATTTATTGCTGTTCGATTCTGTTCGAAGTGCACTCCTTTACACCGTTGTCAGCTGTTTCCACATAGATGTCTACAGAACCTGTTCTATTAAACGCTTATATAAGTAGAACCCCCTGAAAGAGTGGAGAGGGTGACATAACTAAGTTTGTGTTGATGTCACTGATTATTTTGCCCTTCCTCTGATCCGTCAGAACAATACCCCCAAAAAAACAGATTCTGTCTGTTGAGCATCCACCTTCACTTGGTCAGCATTTGGTCAGTATTCCATCAGCATTGCTAAAGCCCAAAAAAAGTAGTGGATCCAAAACAGAGATGGCACGTGAATGGAATATTTGCATGTCTTCTGTTCTTTGTATCCACTACTGCTTTTGGCTATCAAATCAAAATCCAATTCTAGATGGCACCATGCAGTCCTTACAGCTGCTACACAGAGAGGATCCATTTTGCATCTTATTTTTCCGTCCTTCTGACAGATCAGAAGAAGGGTCAAAAATGATGATGTCAACCAGGCCAAAAAGGCAAAAAGTGTCCCAGTCATGGAGTGGGGAGGGTGGGAGAACAGCATGAGAAGTTCAAACTTGGCCAGCCACAGCTGGAACACCAGACTTACGGTATTTCTATTTTTGCAACTGAATTTCACCCCAGAAAATAATATATCCTTTGACGGACACTATTAAGCTTGGCCAGCCACAGCTGGGACACCAGACCCCGGTAGGGGTTGCTTTGCCGGACACAATTAAGCCTGGTAACACCAGCCTTAAGGGGATTGCTAATTATTGGCTACAGCACTTCGCAGACAACCAGAAATTGTATAGTCTATGTTCTATTGCGGACACTATTAAACTTGGCTGCAGCCACAGCTGGAACCACTGATTTACGGTATTGCTATTTTGGCAATTGAATTTCACCCCAGAATAAAATATATCCTTTGCTGGACACTATTAAACTTGGCCAGGCACTGCTGGGACACCAGATTTAGGGGATTGCTAGTTTGGCAATTGAATTTCACCACACAAAAAAAATTCTATCCTTTGCCAGACAGCAGACAGTATTACGCTTGGCTAGCCTCAGCTGGAACACCAGATTTAGTGAATTGCTATCTTGGCAATTGAATTAAACCCCTCAATAAAGTATAGAAATTTCTATCCTGAGTTTCTAGGGGTGACAATAAGTACAGACAAGCCCCTGATGTAGGATATAGCAAAAAAAACAAAAAAAAAAAAAATAGTATTGATGGATTGATGGACTTGGTGGCAGCTTGTACTGGTGCACCACAAGACACAAAATGGCCGCCGATCACCCCAGAAAAAAGTGACAGAAAAATGCTCTGTGCAGCCTAAAATCCAGTGAGCAATTAACTAGCAGAAGTTGAATGATTCACAGCTGTAGATCGATCACTTCATTAGGTGTTTTTGCTGACTTTTCCCTGCCTAATCTCGCCCTCACTGCAGCTGCATCCTATCCCTACACTAATCAGAGCAGAGTGACATGCAGCGTTACGTGACTCCAGCTTAAATAGAAGCTGGGTCACATGCTGCACTTGGCCAATCACAGCCATGCCATAAGTAGGCATGGCTGTGATGGCTTCTTAGGGCAAGAAGTAAAACGCTAGCTGATTGGTTGCTGTGCAGCCCTTCAGAAAGCGGGAAGAAATCGCCAAAGAACAAACCCGAACCCGAATCCGTGTTCTGCCAAAATTTTTGAAAAATTGCTGTCAGAAAGGTAATTATAAATAAGCCTTACTGGCTTCTATGGTGTCATAGATTAAGGCCTGGATAAACCCGAACTAAAAGTGAATCTTGAACGATGGATGCTGATTTTATAAAAAGAAAACTTGATTTGAATATTAAATGCATTAATTTATTGCTGTTCGATTCTGTTCGAAGTGCACTCCTTTTACACCGTTGTCAGCTGTTTCCACATAGATGTCTACAGAACCTGTTCTATTAAACGCTTATATAAGTAGAACCCCCCTGAAAGAGTGGAGAGGGTGACATAACTAAGTTTGTGTTGATGTCACTGATTATTTTGCCCTTCCTCTGATCCGTCAGAACAATACCCCCAAAAAAACAGATTCTGTCTGTTGAGCATCCACCTTCACTTGGTCAGCATTTGGTCAGTATTCCATCAGCATTGCTAAAGCCCAAAAAAAAGTAGTGGATCCAAAACAGAGATGCCACGTGAATGGAATATTTGCATGTCTTCTGTTCTTTGTATCCACTACTGCTTTTGGCTATCAAATCAAAATCCAATTCAGATGGCACCATGCAGTCCTTACAGCTGCTACACAGAGAGGATCCATTTTGCATCTTATTTTTCCGTCCTTCTGACAGATCAGAAGAAGGGTCAAAAAATGATGATGTCAACCAGGCCAAAAAGGCAAAAAGTGTCCCAGTCATGGAGTGGGGAGGGTGGGAGAACAGCATGAGAAGTTCAAACTTGGCCAGCCACAGCTGGAACACCAGACTTACGGTATTTCTATTTTTGCAACTGAATTTCACCCCAGAAAATAATATATCCTTTGACGGACACTATGAAATTTAAGGAGACTGGTAAGTCCATATGAGGCAGTATCTGTAGCGTTAGGGACCCTTGTGCGGAAGCCGCCGTGAAGTGGTACTTGGGCCCGACATACTTTTGATCAAAAATGTGCGCTAAGAGCTTCCTTCATTCCAACTTTTGGAATGACCCCCTTTTTTTATTTTCCTGTTAGTTTATGATTTATTGTGCAGCCATCTTTTAATCAGTTGATTTACTCTATTTGCCTTATGGTTATGCACTTCTGAGTGTAGAAACATATCTGCTTAGTCTGAACTCTGTCTTATAGTATATATTGAGGGTGGCGCCTCTTTTGGACTGAGCAACACTCAAGTACCTGGGACTTCTCAGCACAAAAGCAATTTAGCTGGTTCCTGCAATGCCCTGAAATAAGGTGACTGGTAAGTCCATATGAGGCAGTATCTGTAGCGTTAGGGACCCTTGTGCGGAAGCCGCCGTGAAGTGGTACTTGGGCCTGACATACTTTTGATCAAAAATGTGCGCTAAGAGCTTCCTTCATTCCAACTTTTGGAATGACCCCCTTTTTTATTTTCCTGTTAGTTTATGATTTATTGTGCAGCCATCTTTTAATCAGTTAATTTACTCTATTTGCCTTATGGTTATGCACTTCTGAGTGTAGAAACATATCTGCTTAGTCTGAACTCTGTCTTATAGTATATATTGAGGGTGGCGCCTCTTTTGGACTGAGCAACGCCCAAGTACCTGGGACTTCTCAGCACAAAAGCAATTTAGCTGGTTCCTGCAATGCCCTGAAATAAGGTGACTGGTAAGTCCATATGAGGCAGTATCTGTAGCGTTAGGGACCCTTGTGCGGAAGCCGCCATGAAGTGATACTTGGGCCCGACATACTTTTGATCAAAAATGTGCGCTAAGAGCTTCCTTCATTCCAACTTTTGGAATGACCCCCTTTTTTATTTTCCTGTTAGTTTATGATTTATTGTGCAGCCATCTTTTAATCAGTTGATTTATGAAATTTGTCCAGTCACAGCTGGAACACCAAATTTACGGTATTTCTATTTTTGCAACTGAATTTTACCCCAGAATAAAAATATATCCTTTGCCGGACACTATTAAACTTGGCCAGCCACTGCTGGAACACCAGATTTAGGGGATTGCTATTTTGGCTATTGAATTTCACCCCAGAAAGAAATCTATTCTTTGCCGGACACTATTAAACTTGGCCAGCCACAGCTGAAACCACTGATTTACGGTATTGCTATTTTGGCAATTGAATTTCACCCCAGATCAAAATATATCCTTGGTGTTTTTGCTGACTATTCCCTGCCTAATCTAGCCCTCACTGCAGCTGCGTCCTACCTCTACACTAATCAGAGCAGAGTGACATGCAGCGCTATGTGACTCCAGCTTAAATAGAGGCTGGGTCACATGCTGTACTTGCCCAATCTACTTACCTGTATGTTTATATTTTTTCTTTAATAAATAATTGAAAAGGAAAAAAAAAAAAAAAAAGTTTCTGCTGATGGAGCTGGTCCTGGTCCTGCCCTTTAGTTTCCATTGTTCTAGGGTGGGCAGAGAGACCTGGAGCCAGAACTTCGAGACAAGAAGACGGGCAGCAATCAACAATTGTTTGAAAAGATAGGGGATTTCTGTAGATGTACCATTGCCCAAAAGGGACAATAAACCAACTGATGGAGACATCGTAATTGTGGTTTGACAAATCTGATTAGAATGCTGGAAGATTTCCGACCACCATTTTTTGATCTGTGTACATTACCACCATAAGTGGAGGAATGTCCCCTTTTCCTCCAAACACCTCCAACACCTGTCCGAAGCAGTGGGTGTGAAGAGAGCTGTTTTGGTCGGTGTTAAGTACCATTGAGTCAGGAGCTTATAGTTATTTTCCTGAATACGTACACAACGCAAAGTCTTATGTGGAGCCTCAAGGAGCTTGGGGAAAGCAAGGAAGGGGATGTCTATGTGAAGGTCTTTTTCCCAATGGCAGATAAATGCAGGTTTAGTTATTACAGGGGGGACGGGACGTAGCCTATTATATAGGAGAGAAATAAGATTTTTTGAGGGGTCAGGGTAGGATATAAGTGACTCAAGCGATACTTTAGGGCAAATGAGTTCTCCCTGTTTTGCATTTTTAATCATAAAGGATCTGAGGAAGGGAACTAAGGTGAGGTCACAAGGATGAGGATTAAGAAGGGTGGTCATAGCCTCCTTTTAGAGGGGTTGGCCTGTTGAGTCAACAAGAGTCGAGTTTAGGAGAGTCGAGAATTTTATCCCACTAGGAGAGGAATCTAGTAGTGAGGAGTCTGTGGTACCTAATATGTCACCTACATTGAGGAGTGGGAAGGGGAAAGGAATACTGCAGTGGGATGATTTAAGCCAAGTCCAAGCCGCTAGGGTGGCTTTTATAATAGGATAGGCGGAGAGTTGGGAAGAGGGCAAGGTGTTGTTGCCCAGCAGAAGTGATCTCAAAGGTTTCTCCAAGATAGAGCGCTCTAAGGAGACCCAGGGTTTGTGGACTGGGTTTCACAGCCATTCGACTGTCCTGGATAGCAGTATAGCTTTACCATATGTCTCGGGATCTGGAAGACCTATACCACCTTCAGAACGGGGCCGGGATAGTCTAGAGAAGGATAATTTAGCCTTGCTCCCTTGACATATAAAGGAGCTAAATTTCTGCCTAATTGAAATATAGTAGGAGGTAGGGATCAGAATTGGCAACACTTGTCATTATCAGAACATCATCGGCAAAGGCCATGATTTTATGTTCTACTCCACCCAAGGTGGTAGGGAATCAGCTCTTAAAGTGACAAGTAGGGGCTCCATAGCTAGGATGAAAAGGAGGGGGGAAAGGGGACACCCCTGACGGGTACCATTTCTGATACCGAAGGCAGGGGAAAGGGTACCATTGACCATTATGTGCGCTGATGCATGTGTGTACATGACAAAAAACGCTTGTACATAAGGATCAGGAAGGGCAAAATCGCGCCAGAGTTAATCTATGGTAATTCCAGTTGACTATATTGAATGCTTTCTCAGCATCTGTGCTGAGAAGCAATAACGGAGAGGAAGTGTGATTGGCATGACATAATAAATTTAATACTCTTGAGGTGTTATCTCTACCCTCTCTGTTACGAATAAAGCCCACCTGATCTCCATGTACTAAACGAGGAAGAAGCTTAGAATGGAGATTTGCCAGTAGTTTCAGGTCAATACTAAGTAAGTAAATGGGTCTATAGTTTGCACATTGTCCATGGTCTTTCCCCTCCTTCGGTATAAGTGCTATATGTGCTGTCACCATATCCCAATATAGGGAGGCACCCGATAGGGAGAGGTTGCAAACCTCCAGGAGGAGGAGGAGGAGCTGTTTCTTGAAAGTTTTAAAGTATAGGGCTGGGAGGCCGTCAGGGCCGGTGCTTTTCCCTAAGGGTATTTGGTGAAGGGCTTCGGATAATTCTTCCAGAATAAAGGGGGCTGCTAAGGAATTATTCTGGGAATCTGTAAGAGTGGGAAGTGTAGAGGAATCTAAGAAGTCACTTACGATGTAGGAGTGAGAGTCAGATGAGAGGGTTTGGGGAAGATTATAAAGACTTTCATAAAATTTAGCATGGAGGAAAAGATAGGGTTGCCAGATGGGGAGGTTAGATGATAATTGTAATTGTCCGATTTTCTAGCTTTAATTGCTTGCATTAGGAATTTGGTAGTTTTGTCACCATGAGCGAAGAATTTATGTTGGGAGTTAAGATAGTATTTGGCGGAACGCGCTTGTAATAGAGCTTTTAATTCTGCTCTTGCGCCAGAAAGTTCCTGGAGTTGAGAGTCTGTCAGATTGTTTTTATGGAGGGATTTGAGGGTTTGAATTTTAGCTAAAAGAGAATCTATCTTTTATTCCCTGTACTTTTTGAGGTGGGAACTAATGCTTATAAACTGACCTCTGATTTACGGTTTGTGGGCATCCCAAAGAGTTTGGGGTGATATGGAAGGATGTTTATTAAGGGAAATATATTCTTCTAGTAGAGCGGATATTTTTTCCACTACTTTGGGGTCACCCAAAAGGGATTCATTGAGGCTCTAACTAAAACTTCTGGGAGTAGGCATGGGGGCTGAGACAGAAAGATATTGGGGCATGATCGGACAAATGAATGGATCCGATATCGGCATTACGGCAGAGGTGAAGGTGTGTTTTGGATATAAAAAGGTAATCTATATGATAGTAGGTCCCATGCACATGGGAAAAAAAAGTATAGTCAAGTGTGTCTGGATGTAGCGAATGGCAGACGTCCACCAGGTTAAGGCTCCAGAGCTCCTCCCTCATTGCCCTAAGGGAATGCAAGGACTGCAATGACCTATGAGAGGATGAATCAATTTTAGGGTTTAAGGAGACATTTAAGTTGCCACCGAGGACCACGATGCCTTCCTGGAAGGAGGCAATAAGCGGGGAAATATCAGCTAACCATTGAGCTTGCTTGACATTGTGTCAAGGATGGAGAACAGTTAGCAGGAACTGATAAATAACGACAGACTGGCTTGATCCCAAACTAAGGAAAACATAGGAGGGCCCTATAAATCCCTAAGAACTCTCCCAAACTACTGTGCACATGTATAAGTCCCGGTGGTAGACAGATACATGCCCTCGTACCTATAACTGAGTGACACCTGAATTCCCTATAGTAGTGAGGGGAATGGCCACCGGTTCCCTGCACTGAATACGGAGGGAGTCAGGGTCACCTAGAATCAAGCCAGCAAACAAAACACAAAGTAAACGGAATGCACTTATCTTAGAGAAAAACAACTGCAGCCTCCAGCAGCACTCACTTCATCCAGGAAGTAATATAAACCTCAAAGAGGAGCAGTAAGTTAAAGAATATAAAGCAAACCAATTAATCAAAGATAAGAGGCAGCTGAGGGAGAGAATGGAACTGAGCAAAGTGAAACCAAAACAAAGAACATCATACACAAGACAGGGAGGAACCTCTGACCGACCGTCTCCCAGAACCGGCAGTGACACATTGGGGGCGTACAGGTTGAGAAAAGTATATGTCTGAGAACCAATGTGGCCCTTGACCATGATGTATCTCCCATCTGGATCCTGGAGATGGCAGGCATATTTAAAGGGGAGTTTCTTTTGGAATCCTATACTCACTCCCCCCGAGGCAGAAGAATTACCACCACAATGATACCACTGGAAATAATATGAGAATGACAAATTAGGTTAGCAATTAAACCTGAAGTGCGTCTCCGGGAAGAAAATGACATGTATACATGAAGGATCCATGACAGAGGGCTCAGAAAAGAGAGCCAGGTTAGGAGGGGGAAAGGTGGTCAAGCAACCAATACTTTAAGCCGTCAGGCACATATAGAACATAGAGCAGTAGTGAAAGACAATAGTGAGCATGTCATTAAGGATAATAGGAGAGCAGGGTGGGGAGAAGGAGTGAGGAGGCTGAAATGGGGGAGCTGTCATAGGATTGTGGGAAAGAGAGATGGGTGGTGAGGAGCAGACAGCAAAAGTAGAGGACAGTTTTAAAGGGCTGGAGGATGCAGATGAGCAGATTGGAAAGGAAAGTAGCGTGTTTAAGTGAGAGAAAGAGATCCAACATTACGATTCTTGCAAGAGTCTCTTAGGTGTAGACTGGTGAGACTGTTTCTTGGACTTCTGAGATTTCGGAGTACGCTGTACTTTAAATGGGAGGTCGGCTAAATCTTTGTAAAGGTCCCAATCTTCAATCTCCATAGGTGCAACTTCCAAATGGTCGAAAACTGGGCCCAGGGTAGAGAAAGAAGAAACATTGAACCGCTTGCCTGCATGCTGAAAGGATAGTCCAAAGGGGTAGGACCATCTGTATGGGATCTTGTTGGTACAGGGCCAGTCCAAAGGTGGTTTGAGGGCCCTTCACTTTTTGAGGGTGGTCAGGGCCAAGTCCTGAAAGATTGTAACCCGGACACTTTCATTAAAGATATCTGGTTGGATCCAAGCTGCTTCCAAAATAGCAGATTTAACTTGGAAATTTAAGAAACGGCAGATGACATCCCGAGGTGGGTCTGCAGTTGTTCAACACGATCGCCAATTTGCCGCACGTCTCGGCGAATTGCGGATATTTCTGAGACTACTGGATCCATAGCTTTACTGAGGGCTTGGTCCAGGTATCATCTGGTCAAAGGAAGCTCTTTAGAGTTTCGGGAGTCCTTGATGTTACTGTCTCCGTCGGAGAGATCGGAGGCGCGGTCTGCGGCCATGTGTGTATGAGTCGGCGCCATCTTTGGTTCCCGAGCTGCTACTGTAGCGGCAGCTTTTTTGAGGAATTTCTTAATTTCTCCACTCGGGATTTGAGATTTGTTGGTGGGGGGAAGCTTACTGGGTTTGGAGTTACTAGTCTTCACCATTGTCGCTCTTGTAGGCTAAAGATAGCTGGTGCCGAGGACAAGTGTGATCACAGAGCGAGCAACAGAGCAGCCATCACCTCCAAGCACAAGCTCCACCCCCAGGATTCAATTTCTTGATGAAGGACGCAGAGCAGTTCCTCCGCCGTGTGGCTTCTTTCACCCAGGCAAACTAGGTGCAGAACAGCGTGACTTGACTTGCCCTGCACATGTGGTATGCTCGAGGGGCACTGTGAATTGTCCCTGCAATGGAGGCTGAGGACACGGTGGAGGATGAGAAGGCAGAGGCGGACATTGTCGCAGGACCAACTGCTTGAGAACCTGTAGGCGGTAGCAGCGTCAACTGGCCAAGTTGCTGGTGTGGCTGTGCAGGAACCACATTCACCCAGTGGGCCGTAAAGGACATGTATTGTTCCTGCACGTAGTTATAGCTCCACATGTTGGCACTACCGTGCACTTTGGCAGACACCGACAGGCTCAAGGACTGACCCACCTTTTGTTCTCCATATTTGTGCAGGGCTGGTACTGCCTTTTTCACAAACAAATGACAGCTTGGGACTCTCCACCTCAGCTTGGCACAAGCCATCAGTTCTCTGAAAGGTGGAGAGTCCACCACTTGGAAAGGAAGGGACTGCAGTACCAGCAACTTGGCCAGGAGCAGGTTCAGCTTCTGCGCTATAGGATAACCACACGCGTATTGCTGTCTCTTGGCAATCGCTTCCGTGATCGACTGCTGACTAAATTAATGACGAGGAGTAGGAAGACGAGGAACAGGAGCATCAGGACCAGTAGATGATGGGAAGGACAGACAGCTCCTTTCGGCTGAGGTGGTGGAGCCTTGACTGCCTGAAATCGTGTCCGTGCCACTGAGTGATGAAACGATTGCTGTGGCAAGCTGGACCACCACTTCAGAGCTATGGTTCTCCCGGGCCACTTAATGGTGACATTACATATGTTGACACAGGGCCCTGGTGCCAACATTGACACCCTGGCCACGCTTAACTTTCTGCCCACAGATTCGGCAAATGGCCATGTTCACCTCCTCCGGTGGCTTAACAAAAAACTGCCACACCGCCGAGTAGGTGATTTTACCCCCAACACTCTGCACTGACTGACTGCTACCGATGCTGCTTCCGTGAACCCATGTACCACTATTTTCAAGCAGGTACGCTCCTGCGAAGCGGGTTGTTTACCCTGGGCACATTTGGCTCCCGACCTCCCACTGCTGCCATCCTGCTGACTCCTGGCCATGCCACCAACTTGCTGGCTCTACCGCTGCCTCACGCGTAAGCTGCCACCCTCTTCTCCCGATGATGAAGCCCCTTCGTCACTCGGCTCCCATCATTGGCTATATCATAATAGAGTACTGTCTGCACATCACTGATGTCCTCCTCAACAGTCTCTGAGGCAGGAGCCTGACAGCTCATAACACCAGCTCCCACGCCGCTCTCCTCATCACTACATGCCCACCTTCCAGAGGAAGCAGCTGATGTCTCCTCCAGATCTTGGCTAACCAGTAGCTGCTGACTGTCCTCTACTAGCTTGTCCTTGCTGTATAGTGGAGCTTAGCCCACAGCATATAATACTTGTCTGGTTGAGGGAACAGAAAAAGACAGAGGCAGGTTGAGGACAGGTGAGGGAACAGGCCTGCTCCCGGGCCATGCCAACTAAGGGTTGTGTCTGACAAACCCACCGACTCTTGGATGGGGGTGTCTGATGTCACTTGGGACGAAGTGGATGACCAAGTCAACCATTCAAGAACCGCTGGTTGCTGGTCTAGACACGGCCGCTCTAGATGACACCGGGAGGTCAGGCCTCTCAAAGTGATCTCTGCTGGCACCCCCCACCCTTACTCTGCTGTGACCTGTGCCTTTGCCAGAAACATTTAGGCCTCTGCCCCTTTCCCTTAGCAGGGCCTGTCACTTCTCTGCCTGACATACTGTTAGATCAAATAAATTTAAAAAAAGGAAATTAATATGCCCCCAAAAAGGCTGTAATTTTGTCACTTCTCCGCACAACGGCTAATAAGCCTTCCCCCCCCCCCTAATACACCAATAAAAAGGCTTTAGAACATATGACTGCACCGCTGAACGGCAAGTAATACTTTTTTTCCACTAATACACCCCAAAAAGGTTGTAATTTTGTAACTTCTCTGCACAATGGCTAATAAGCATTTGTTTTTCAACTAATACACCACAAAAAGGCTTTAGAACATAAAAATGCACTGCTGAATAGCAAGTAATACTTTTTATTTCCACTAATACACCTCAAAAAAGGTTGTAATTTTGTCACTTCTCCGCACAACGGCTAATAAGCCCTTTTTTCCCACTAATAAACCACAGGAAAGGCTTTGGAACATATAACTGCACCACTGAACGGCAAGTAATACTTTTTGTTTTCCACTAATACACCCCAAAAAAGGTTGTAATTTTGTCACTTCTCCGCACAATGGCTAATAAGCCTTTTTTTTTCAACTAATACACCACAAAAAAAGGCTTTGAATGTATAACTGCACCACTGAAGGGAAAATAATATATATTTTTTTCACTAATACACGCCAAAAACGCTAAAATTTTGTCACTTCACTGCACAGTAAGTCTTTTTTTTTCACTAATAAAGCACAAAAAAAGGCTTTCGAATATTTAACTGCCGTTCATACAGCTGAACGGCAAATAAGCCCCTTTTTTCTATAACTGCACCGCACAAGGGGGTAATAAGATTTACAAATATTTCCTAGTAATACACCCTGTTAGTGGTTGTATCACATAGCACTTGCATTCCAATAACAAGCAAGGTTTGCTGGAATTACAGAGGTATCATGTATTGCAAACCTAAAAGCAGCAGTATAATAGCAATTTGGATCCCCAGTCAGTGCAGCAAGGTGTAGTAGAATTGCTCCTATTACCCAGGCTGTACACTCCCCTATTGGACCTTGTTCTGATTTTATAGTGTTGAATAATTCCTCCCTATCCTTTCCCTACACTTCTAAAGATCTTTCCCTGAACTTCTATTCAGCCAAAGGGAAGTTTGAAAGTCTTCCCTAGCACTGTCCCTGGCGCCTGTTAACATCCCTCCCTGCACTAAGTACTCTGGAAAATGGCTGAATCCAAGATGGCTGAAGCTATTTATAGGGCTATGACATCATAGGGGCTGGCTGGCTGCTGATTGGCTGCATGGATGGCATTGTGGGTGATCCCTCGTTCCCAGAGTTCTTTGCTCCATGTCCTAACACGTGCCTCAGCAATTTTAAGAAAAAATGCAATTTGTTACCACGAACCGTAAGGAAATTCGGATTCAATGCAAATCTAATTTTTCCTGAAATTCAAATCGAATTCCACTTTGTCAACTTCAATCATATTTGTGAGTATTAATAAACACCTTTTCAGAACATTTTGACCAGTTGGGAGTTGATTGCAGGATGCCCATTTTTTTCCTAAACAGAAAAAGATGGTGTGGGTCATTTATCAAAGGTCTTTGATATCACCTATGCTGCAGGATAATGGGCTTAATTTTTGATGAGGCACAGGTCTCGCCAAATATTAGGCGCATTCCATGGAAGTCCATGTGCCTAGATTGGAATCTAATCCTGCCCCTAGCTGGAGTAGATTTTAATAATCATTTACACCAGAAAACTAGCATAAATGATTGCTCCACCATATCCCTACCTCCTGCTACTCCCCAGAGGTTTAGAAATGTCAAATGCGCCTAAATTTAGGCGCATAGGTGTTTAAAATTTACAAACTAGGGATTTGTCCTTGGTTTCTGGTTACTGTTGATGGAAGCAAATAACCTCCATGTGATGACTCAAGCACAAGCAACCTATTCAGGTATGTGCCGAACAAGTGTGCAATGTTTCGTAATTTTACTCCCATGGCTTCATACACACGACCGTTGCTTGTTTCTGCGCCCATTCCGTCCACAAATTTTGGGTCCACCGTTTTTTTGGGCGGATCCGTTTTTATGGCAGATTCATTGTAATAATGCCTATCCTTGTTCGCAAACATAAAAAAAAATAGGACATGCTCTATTTTTTTGACGGAATGTAAACACGGACCACGGATACGGAACAAAAACAGTTGACCATCCGAAAAAATTTTATGGACCCATTAAAATGAATGGGGAAGCATCCTATCGGTGAAAAAAAACCAGAACGGATGCGGAAACAAACAACGGTCGTGTGCATGAGGCCTAAAACTGTGGAAGGAATAGCGTATAGAGAATAGCTAAATTTTTATTGGGCGTTGCTAGCTCCACCACTTGTGTGTCCCCAAAAATGTATATTTTTATTCAGATTGAGACCAACAATATGTGGTCCAAGTTTGGGGAGTGTAGCTTCAAAACTGTGCGAGTGGGAGCGATTAGAAAATTTTCCATGTTAAAGTCAATGGTGAAAAAGTGGTCTTCGGTGGTCCGCCACAGGGGAGCGGAGGGTGGGATCGCTTATTAAAGCACAACCAACTTACTTCGATATAGGTCGAAGAATTGTGGAAAGTTTGGCGTATGCACCCGCAAAACTTTAGGAGGAGTAGCATATACAAAGAGAGGTGGCACTAAGAATAATAATAAGCTGAAATGTAAACAAAAAAAATGAAGAACAGTATGTTGGCTTCAATAAAATGGAATAATAATAGGCCGAAAAATAAACAAAAAATTGAATATTATTCAATGGTGTATGATGATGGGGTTACTGCTTACTATATATGTCTATATTACATGAGCCTTACATGACAATACGCTTATCTCACAAGAAAAACATGTCTAAAATGGCAAACATAGGGGATTGTTGTGTAGGTCTCAATACTATATTAAATCAGCACTAATTGCAGAGTGTTCAACTAGGTAGGGACATGTCTCCCATGGAACTGTAATGTCCAGCTGTAAAAGTATTCATGTAATTCCAGAAGAATTTCCAAACAATAGCACAATGCAGTTATAAGAAAATATGCTCAATCATTGTAACTTTATGGGAAATAAAAATATTTACCAAAGCAGACATGTCAGGAATGGTGACTCCATAGTTTTCCTATTTCTTATTGAATCCTAGCGAATTGACAGGGATCCCAAAGGTCAGACCCCACCCAGTAATATGTCTCATATATATCCTAGCAGTAACCCTCAGATGTACTTTGAATATTTTTATGATCCTAAATATGAGAAAAAAAGAACACACACATATACAAAACACTGTTTCCATCTATCAAAGACACAATCTATTGGTTTAATCAATAGCAATATACAAAACAACACAAAAAATAAGAGACAAAAAAAAAAAAAAGCACAAAACATAACTAGTAGTAAATATCTCATCTGATTCCTGGAGGTTAAACAAATTTAAATTTACCTACTGTATTTCCTGGAGCTTTATAGTTATGCATCAGTTTTATTTTACCCGTAAATTAATTCTTCTATTTAAAAGTCCAAAGGTGTCGCATATTTCAGTCACACCACTGGCTCATGAAATTTATAAATCAAGCTAGGAGAAAAACAGAGGTGATTGCCCATTGATGGACCACTCTTGGCATGATTAATCCCATTGCCTTAATCATATCCAATTCATATGCCAATCAATATTGCCATATTTACAGCTTCTGTCGCAGCTTTGTTTAGATTTGCTTACCCATGAAATATTGCATTTCATACCTTACCTTCATCTTATATACATTTCTATGCATATCAGAACATTAAAGTCAGCAGGATTATTACTCCTTGCTTGAAGTTAAATGGAAAAACAGAAAGATTATTTATTTTATTGGTCTAACTGTGTGGTCTGTACTAATTAAGAGCCCATTACTTGTAGAGATAATTGTCCTATTACTGATATTAAATATTTATGGTGCATAAAGCTTTCTTTTTAATGTATCGAAATCTTACAGTAATATTAGGAAAACACGTTTTCCAATGGATTTGCTGATACCGTTTGTCAATGATAATATGAATACATTAGGCACTCGTCCATGTGTTAGACTCAATATTTTAAAATATTAATATGATCTATACCTATTACTCTTGCATTATAAAACACTAATATTAAATCACCATTTCCTAGGTTTCTTATACAAACATATTAATATGAGTAATCATTAGAAACTAGTGTCAATAAATAGGGCAACATCAAGTTTTGTTAAATAGAGATAATTACAATAATTAAAAAAAATAATACACCTGTCACACTGTGGTTCACTGTGACATGGGTTGCCATGTTGCCCACTAGTGTTGGGCGCGAATATTCAAATCACGAATATCAATCGCGAATATCGGCACTTCGAGAATTTGCAAATATTTAGAATATAGTGATATATATTCGCAATTTCGAATATTCTAGATTTTTATTTTTAATCAGTAACCTCCCTTCTTGCTTGTGGGCCAATGAGAGGGTTGCAATGTCTTTGTCTGAGTTTAGCAACATCTCTAGCAACCAATAGGAAAGTTGGCTACCCCTTTAGTGTATAAGAACCTCCCCAGCAGCCACTGTATGCAGTATTTTGCAGATCTAAAAGAGACAGCAGTGTCATTGCTGTTCTCTCTGCTTTCCTGTGTCATGACATTAGATAGGTAGGTAGTTAGTTAGTTAACTCATATATATAATATAGTTAGTGGGAGATAGTCAGTGTAGGTTAGATAGTGATAGTGATATAGTGTAGGTTCTGCTGTCCATATATACATAGTGCTGTGATCCCACAGGTTCACAACACTACTTAGTGCACCAATCACTAATATGTAGTCAGACCTGTTAAAATTTGTAGTTGCACGTATTGCGCCAAAATATTTTCATCATTAGTGCAGATTTTACAATCATGAATATATCGGAGCACTATATCTGCATATAAAGCTGATGCAATGTTCTGCCGTGCCAACCATTTTCTCCAGTCTCAGGGAACTTAGAGCACTTTGCGTGCATTACATGAACATTACATTGCCAATTTTTCGCAATCAAGAAAATAATCTCGAATTCGCGAATATATGACAAATATTCTACCAAATACTTGCGAAATATCGTAAATTCAAATATTGCCCCTGTCACTCATTTCTATTGCTCACGTTTGTGCTCTGGCGTACTGGCTATGGAGGATGCCCATGGACTAACTTTGCATGGGGAACTGGCATCTGCTATTCCTAGTTATGCTTTTGGTGAGAGGGCTTCTGGTTTCTCCAGAGGGCGGACATCTCTGTCTTATCTGTATTTGTTCAGTGTCTAGGTCTATGTAAGTCTAGTAGTGCTTAGTGCTTCTCTTGCTTCTGTCAATGGCAGGATATGTAATGGGTGTTGTGACACTACATTTCTTACTGCTAGCTCCTAATCAGGCCAGAGACAGTAGTGTGTACAAAGGTGCCACCTGTGTCTGGATGATGACAAAAAAACTGTGGGAGCTGCGTGTAGATCAAACATTCCTTTCTACTGGTAGTCCATCTGGGCCGCCCAGAGCCTGTTTGTTTTGTGTGCTTGACCTCTGGTACCAGTGCTTCCAAAACCTCCTAATAGCTAGGCCATAATGGCTTAGATGGCAGGCAATTTTTCTAAAAGACCATCCTGCTACTCTCAGTCAGTGATGTGCCCCCTCTCAAATGTTCAAGTGCATCATAGAGGGATGCTTGCAGTCAATGCTCTCTCACCAAGACATCATTTGTAGCAAGAACCAGTGTCTAATTAGATCACACATTAAATCATTACTTATCTGGCTGAGACATAACTGCATGCCAAGTTTTTGGGTGCATTATTTTTTTTCTCATTGGGTGTATATAATGTGTATTTGGGGTATATACTATTAAAGGGGTTGTCCAGATTCAGATTCATACTCATAATTTCACCCAGGCAGCCCCCCTGATGTTAGCATCGGAGCATTTCATGCTTAGATGCTCTCCCTTGCCATGAGCTGAATAGCGCAGGGCAAGGGTTCTTTTATTTACAATAACACACTGCCGGGCGGAGGCTTCTGCCCAGCAGTGTTTTCGGTGATGTCACCAGCTCTGATAGGCAGGCTTTAGGGCTGCCCTAGCCATTTTATAGGCTAGGGCAGCTCTAGAGCCCGCCCATCAGTTCCAGTGACATCACCAGGCGCACTGCTAGGCAGAAGCCTCTGCCTAGCAGCCCTAAGGAGAGCCCGGTACGTCACTGGAACTCCATAAAATGCCTTTGCCCTGCGCGATTCAGCGCAGGGCAAAGGAGAGAATCAGAGCATGAACTGCTCCGATGCTCAAGTCAGGGGGGCTGCCTGGGTGAAAATGAAGATATGTTCCGACTCAGCTCTGAACCCGGACAACCCCTTTAAAGATTTGACTCCAGGGCTGCCAGGACACAGTGATGAAAACAAGGCTAACATCCGTAGCCCACCCATTTATTAGTTTTATTCTTTAGAAGTTTGTAGTAAAGAACTAGCAGTAGTTGCATTGAATAAAGAGCTGTTTCTTTCTGAAAACTACCAGTAGGGTCCTACTTATAAGGCTGTGTCTAGAACCAGGCTGTTCATAGTAAGCATGATATTGCAGGAAGTGCCTGGACCAGCTGGGGTTACTTATCATAGGAAGCAGCAGTACTGTGCTTTTCTACACAGACATATACAGGTATCCCTGCACAGACTATGCACACCTTTTGTTGATTGTCCTTCTTGTCTTCCTCCCAACCCTGCTAAATTTTGTTCTCCTGTTCTCTCAGGTCCCTTGCCCACAGAACTCTGAAAACCAGTTTTTATGATAGAGTTCTTGTCCACCAGTAAAGAGGTAGAAATTGGTAAAAGGAGGGATTCCTTTGCTGTATCTGACCCATACATTCATCATTTATCATTTATAGAAAACTGTAATTCACTCTTTCAATCTCTCCTTATCTTTCTCTAATTCACCCACCATTCTCCTGGTTGAACTCAATGGCCATATGTCTTAAAAAAAATAAAAATAAATACTATTTAACTATGCATGTTAAAGAGGTTCTTTGGGGCATTCTCATAGATTATGCGAGAGCTGATCCACAGGTACCCTGCCAATCAGCCAAATAAAAATGCTAAAGCATGCATGGGCACTCTGGTCTCCTTTGTTTAGATGGTTTCTCAACTATACAAGCGGTCGTTTCTAGTACTACAGTTTATTGCGCTAACCCCTTTTTAAGAGAATTTGAATAAATCCAGTAGGTCTAGCACAGATGAGCCTCTGTGCCTGTGCAAGCAATGAATTGAGTACAACCCAGATCAAATACTAAAGATCTTTCTTAGGCCTCTTGCACATGGCCGTTGTGGTTCCATTCCGTGCATTGGGGACCGCAACTTGAATGGGTCCGTAATCCATCCGTTCTGAAAAAAAAAATAGAACAAGTTCTATTTTTCGTGGAACGGAAGCACGGATTGGAACCCCACAGAAGCACTCAGCAGTGCTTCCGTGGGGTTACGTTCCATGCTTCCTTTCTGCTCCGCACTGCATCTCCGGATTCACGGACCCATTCAAGTGAATGGATCCGCATCCTTGATGTGGAATGCACATGGACCGGTGCCCATGTATTGCGGAACCACTGTCTGTGGGCCGCAGTACAGCCATGGGAGCACAACGGTCGTGTGCGAGAGGCCTTAAGGAATAGGGCTGGCATTTATTGAAGTTTTTATGAAGTTCCTCTAGCACAGGGTTCAGCAACCTTCGGCACCCCAGCTGTTGTGAAACTACAATTTCCAGCATGCTTAATTCATTTGTATAAGAGTTCTTAGAAGAGCAGAGCAAGTATGCATGCTGGGAGTTGTAGTTTCACAACAGCTGGAGTGACGGAGGTTGCCTACCCCTGCTCTAGCATTAAGTACATTTGGTCTATTCTGTGGCAGTAACTGTTTAAAGACAAGGTCTATTTTTATTTTTTTGGATCTTTCCTCCCCACGTTCCAATAACCATAACTTTTTTTTCAGTTTTCCATTCACATAGCTATATGTGGGCTTATTTTTTTCTGGGACATGATGCATTTTTAATGTCACCATTTAATTAACCATGTCTTGTATTGGAAAACAGGTAAACAATTCTTTGTGTTACAAAATTGAAAGAAAAATAAAAACAAAAACTGAATTCTGCCAAGGTTTTTGGGGTTTTGACATCACATTGTTCACTGTCTAGGAGGAGTGCCACCACACCTAATCACACTTCACATCATATAATAAATACAGAAAAATATATTTAAAATATATACTTTATTTAATACATATTGAACAAATACATGAATAAAAATGTATATATATATATATATATATATATATATAGCAGCGGAATGTATACACAGTAAAAAGAAAGAATCATACATAAGGTCACCTATCAAGTATCCATTATACCTGCAGCACAATGAAGCTGTGTGAATATCACACAGTATGCAAATAAATCAAACTCCAAATGGAGGGCAATTGATTAATGGAGATGAACGGGCATCACATAAAAGACATATACCAGTATAAAGTGCAAAGTGCCTTAACTAACATTATCAAGAAGAGAGGATTGTATCAAGTAATACCGACCAGTAAGGCTCAGAAACCCGGACCCGCGTGTAGCGTGTAGCTTCCTCAGGGAATGAATATCAAATCTGCTCACCAGCTTTATATACCCTCAAATTCATTAGTGCTAGTTAAAAAAAACAGTTGGATCACCAAATTGGAATGCATGACATTACACCCTGGAGTCTGGAGGGAACAGCCTACAAGCGGAGGCTAATGTGTGGTAGTGATGAAAGAAATATAGAATTAAAGAAATATTTATGTAGCAGTAGAGGGGGGGGGGGGCATACAACCGGGGGTATATGTAGTTTTTTGTGGAGTGTAAGGAGATGGCATCGGAGATGTTGGGAGCGTCCATCACTCCACCCGATATCCGGTATGCGTTCCACACCGGAAAGCAACAGTAAGTCACGTGACTGTTTGTAGTAAGGCATCCCTTTTAGAGTGTTTAGCATGTAAGTACCCTCTTCTCAATGATTAATTGCTGTATCCTCTTGCTTTAAATCTATTCTGTAATTCTCTCGCTTGTACCTCATTTTCCCCGTTGCGAGAGCAGAGTCTTCTTAGTCGCAAGAATTCCCTGTAGGGATACTGTCGATCAACTTTTTCGGATGTGTAGATTTGGCATGGAGAAGGCTATTGACTGCTGTGGGTTTTCTATATAAATCAGTATAAATATATCTGAAATGGGAAGAAACGGAAGGAGGAGGCCAGGAGTCGTTTTACGAATAAAAGACATCGCACAGGAGATCCTGGCCATTTGAAATTACAGGTAATTAATCTATCGGATGTGGTTTTGATAAAGGCACAGTTGAAGGTTTTAAGCCTGGGCTTGAATTTTATCGCTGAGACAAAATTTGATCTTTTCACAGCGGTAAAAGACCTTAATTTATTTAGCACAAATTTTAATTTTTAAGAAACTTTATCACAAAGAGGGTGAAGGAGCGACTAGTCTCACTGAGGAGGAACAAAGAGCTATACAAACTCTATGTGACCTGTTGGAGGAACAAGACCATCCTCGGGGAGTAGGCTACCAAGGTCATTACTGCCAAGATCAAGAAAGTTTCCGCCCATATCACTTTACCCTAATATTGATATTTTTGTGAAGCTAGTAACAGAAGACCTGAAGGGGATTTTTGATCAGTGTGACGAAGGGCGACCTTAATAAGCAACAACGGATTCTGGTGAAACAACTGAGTAAAATGAACAATCTGATAATTAAACCCTCGGACAAAGGAGGTAATGTAGTTATCTGGCCGATTAACCTGTACGAACGGGAAGCAGTTCGACAACTGTGCGATTGAAAATGTTATAAGAAACTGACAAATAACCCATTAAATTCCTTTCTGGACAAGCTTAGCAAGATACTCCAGGGAGAATGTGATAAGGGATTAATTAGTGAAAGTAAACGAAAATGCCTGTTTGTTGAAAACCCAACAGTGGCGACATTCTACATGTTACCCAAGGTGCATAATAACAAGAAGGAACCTCCTGGCTGACCAATTGTCTCGGGTACAAACAACATGTGTGAACTCATATGTAAATTGGTCGATCACACCCTGAGACCATTGGTTGAAAACCTTCCTTCCTACTTAAGGACACGGGAGACACGTTACGTAAAGTGCATGGCTTACAGTTGAAGGATGACACTAGAGAGACACTAGGATGACACTTATTTGGGCAGTCACAGGGCCAAAACTGTCCAAATAACTCAAGTATGAACTCAGCATTACAGAACGATGTTAACATCAAGAAGAAGCGCACTCCTTTGACACTGTCGTCAGCTGATTCCACATAGATGTCTACAGAACCTGATACAAGTAGAGCCCCCCCCTCCCCATTAACAATGCAGACCACCTAAACAATGTTGTCTTTATGAGTTTAAATAGAGCCCTCTATGGCCCAGACAGCCACGTGGTAATTAAACACAGCACAGCCACATCAGAAGCACCACATGAGCATGTCGTTTTGTTGTGCCCTGCAGTCACAGGGAGCCCACAGTACACAATGAGCTGACACATAGACCTAGGGGTCACAGGGAAAATACAGAGCTGAAAGTGGGAACTCACAGGTCAGTGACCATCAGTACTTGAGGGCAGTGCAGAGCTGCTACAATGAGAGTGTGGCCCCAGCAGTCCTGCACCCCCTCCTCTACAGACACTGCTGCATGCTTCTTACTAGATTGACTTACCAGGTGCTTTAATAGTAAGGTCCTGGGAGCTCCAGCAGTCTGGCAGCTGAGGTCAGAGCCTGTGGGTCAGATGCAGCAGAAGGCCCAATCACCCAGGCTGATGTTTGGGCATTTCAGCCTAGAGCAAGTGCAGACAAAGGCTGGGGGGGCGGGGTTATGTTTCCTCCACCCACACAGAATGTTCTGATGCTGGTCTGTCACTGAGCTCTGGTGAGACTGGGGGGGGACTACTTAGATATCTAACAGCAGGGGGACCCTGCATGGTATTATAGATGATCCCGCTTTCCCAGAGTTCATTTCTCCATGTCCTCACACATGCAGCAGCTATTTTAGGAAAAAATGTGATTCATTACCACGAATCGCAAGCAAATTCGAATTCGTTGCAAATTGAATAATTCCTGAAATTTGGATCGAATTCCACTTAATCAACTTTAATTGGCTCATCTCTAGATGACACGTTGATTGTGACCTGTGATGTGGAATCAATTAATTTTTTTGCAAATCTGACCAGTGTCACTTTATGTGGTGATAACTTTAAAACACTTTTACTCTCCAGGCCATTCTGAGACTGTTTTTTCGTCATATATTTTACTTCATGACACTGGTAAAATAAAGTAAAAAAAAAAAATCATTTTTATTTATAAAAAAAAAATACCAAATTGACAAAAATTTTGGAAAAATTTGCAAATTTCCAACTTTCAATTTCTCTACTTCTATAATACATGGTAATACCTCCAAAAATAGTTATTAATTTACATACCACATATGTCTACTTAACGTCTGAGTTATTTTGGGAATGACATTTTATTTTTGGGGGACGTTACAAGGCTTAGAAGTTTAGAAGCAAATCTTTTTGAAATTTTCAAAAACCCATTTTTTTTAGGTACCAGTTCAGGTTTGAAGTCACTTTGTGTGGCTTACATAATAGAAACCAACCAAAAAAATTTTCACTAACAAAACTAGGGTTAACAGCCAAACAAGACTGTATCTTTATTGCCTTGACTCTGTCGTTTACATAAACACCCCATATGTGGTTATAAACTATGGTACGGCCACACGGCGGGGCGTAGAGGGAAAGGAGCACTGTGTGGTTTTTGGAAGGCTGATTTTTATGAACTAGTTTATTTACACCGTGTCCTATTTCATTCCCCAGTGATGCACCCCTGGAATAGAAACTCCCTAAAAGTTACCCCATTTTGGAAACTATGGGATAAGGTGGCGGTTGTGTTGGAACTATTTTTTAGGGTACATATGATTTTTGGTTGCTCTATATTACATTTTTGTTTACAAAAAAATGAAATTCTGAAATTTTATCTCCATTTGCCATTAACTCTTGTGGAGCACCTAAAGGGTTAACAATGTTTGTAAGATCAGTTTTGAAGGGGTGTAGTTTCTTAGATGGGGTCACTTTTAGGGAGTTTCTACTCTAGCGGTGCATCAGGGGGACATGGTGTTAATAAAAAAGGCCATCAAAATCGACCTTCCAGAAACCATGTCGGCCCTTTCCTTTTGTGCCCTGCATTTTAGTGATGCAGCAGTTTACGACCACAAATGTAAACTCCAGTATCAGTGGAATAAACATAAAAAATTTTTTGGCTGTTAACCCTTGCTTTTTACCCAGTGTTCATCTGGGGGGTAACCGAATTTTGAGGTGTTCAGGATACGGACCTGGACCCAAACATTTTCAAAAAAGTTTGGGTTCGGGTCCGTTGTTCGGCGATTTCTTCCAGCTTTCTGAAGGGCTGCACAGCAGCCAATAATCTAGCGTTTTACTTCTTGCCCTAAGAAGCCATTACAGCCATGCCTACTAATGGCATGGCTGTGATTGGCCAAGTGCAGCATGTGATCCAGCCTCTATTTAAGCTGGAGTCACGTAGCGCCGCACGTCACACTTCTCTGATTAGTGTAGGGAGAGGACACAGATTCTGTCAGGACGAGATTAGGCAGGGAAATGTCAGCATTAGCACCTAATGAAGTGATCGATTTACAGCTGTGAATGATTCAACTTCTGCTAGTTAATTGCTCACAGGTTTTTAGGCTGCACAGAGCGTTTTTCTGTCACTTTGATCGGCGGCTATTTTGTGTCTTGTGGTGCACCAGCACGAGCTGCCACCAAGTCTATCAATCCATCAATACTATTTTTCTTTGTTGCTATATCCTACATCAGGGGCTTGGCTGTGCTTATTGTCACCTCTAGAAACTCAGGATAGAAATTTCTATATTTTATTAAGGGGCTAAATACAATTGCCAAAATAGCAATCCCCTAAATCTAGTGTTCCAGCTGTGGCTAGCCAAGTGTAATACTGTCTGCTGTCTGGCAAAGGATAGATATTTTTTTCTGTGGTGAAATTCAATTGCCAAAATAGCAATTTCTTAAATCTGGTGTCCCAGCAGTGGCTGGCAAAGTTTAAATGTGTCCGGCAAAGGATATATTTTGTTCTGGGGTGGAATTCAATAGCCAAAATAGCAATACCGTAAATTTGGTGTCCCAGCTGTGACTGGACAAGTTTCATAGTGTCCGTCATAGGATATATTATTTTCTGGGGTGAAATACAGTTGCAAAAATAGAAATAACGTAAATCTGGTGTTCCAGCTGTGACTGGACAAGTTAAATAGTGTCTGGCAAAGGATATATTTTTTTTCTGCGGTGAAATTCAATTGCCAAAATAGCAATACCATAAATCAGTGGTTTCAGCTATGGCTGGCCAAGTTTAATAGTGTCCGTCACAGGAGAGATTTTGTTCTGGGGTGAAATTTAATTGCCAAAATCGCAATACCAGGAATCTGGTGTTCCAGCTGTGACTGGACAATTTCTCTAGTATCCGTCAAAGGATATATTATTTTCTGGGGAGAAAGTCAATAGTCTGTTGTTCAAGCTGTTGCACGCCTAGTTTAAATCTGTCTGTAAAAGGGTATATTTTTGTCTGGGGTGAAATTTAATTGCCAAAATAGCAATACCCTGAATCTAGTGTTCCAGCTGTCACAGGCCAAGTTTAAATCTGTCCTTAAAAGGGTATATTTTTTTCTGGGGTGAAATTCAATTGCCAAAATAGCAATATAGTATATCTGGTGTCCCAGCAGTGGCTGGCCAAGTTTAATAGTGTCTGTCAAAGGATTTATTATTTTCTGCGGGGAAATTCAGTTGCCAAAATAGAAATACAGTAAATCTGGTGTTCCAGCTGTGACTGGACAAGTTTAATAGTATCTGTCAAAGGATAGATTTTGTTCTGAGAGGAAATTTAATTGCCAAAATAGCAATACCCTGATTCTGGTGTTCCAGCTGTGACTGGACAATTTCCCTAGTGTCCATCAAAGGATATATTATTTTCTGGGGTTAAATACAGTTGCAAAAATAGAAATACAGTAAATCTGTTCCAGCTGTTGCAGGCCTAATTTAAATCTGTCCATAAAAGGGTATATTTTCTTCTGGGGTGAAATTTAATTGCCAAAATAGCAATACCCTGAATATGGTGTTCTAGCTGTGACTGGACAATTTCCCTAGTGTTCGTCAAAGGATATATTATTTTCTGGGGTGAAATACAGTTGCAAAAATAGAAATACCGTAAATCTGGTGTTGTAATACTGTCTGCTGTCTGGCAAAGGATAGATTTTTTTTCTGTGGTGAAATTCAATTGCCAAAATAGCAATTCCTTAAATCTGGTGTCCCAGCAGTGGCTGGCAAAGTTTAATAGTGTCCGGCAAAGGATATATTTTGTTCTGGGGTGGAATTCAATAGCCAAAATAGCAATACCGTAAATCTGGTGTCCCAGCTGTGACTGGACAAGTTTCATAGTGTCCATCATAAGATATATTATTTTCTGGGGTGAAATTCAGTTGCAAAAATAGAAATACCGTAAATCTGGTGTTCCAGCTGTGACTGGACAAGTTTAATAGTGTCCGGCAAAGGATATTTTTTTTTTCAGGGATGAAATTCAATTGCCAAATTAGTAATACCATAAATCAGTGGTTTCAGCTGTGGTTGACCAAGTTTAATAGTGTCCGTCACAGGATAGATTTTGTTCTGGGGTGAAATTTAATTGACCAAAATAGCTATACCCTACATGTGGTGTTCCAGCTGTGACTGGGCAATTTCCCTAGTGTCCGTCAAAGGATATATTATTTTCTGGGGTGAAAGTCAGTAGCAAAAATAGAAATACAGTAAATCTGGTGTTCCAGCTGTGGCTGGACAATTTGAATAGTGTACGGCAAAGGATTTTTTTTTTTTCCTGGTTGAAATTCAATTGCCAAAATAGCAATACCATAAATCAGTGGTTTCAGCTGTTGCTGGCCAAGTTTAATCGTGTCCGGCAAAGGATATATCTTTTTCTGGGGTGAAATTCAATTGCCACAATAGCAATACCGTAAATCTGGTGTCCCAGCAGTGGCTGGCCGAGTTTAATAGTGTCCATCAAAGGATTTAATATTTTCTGTGGTGAAAATCAGTTGCAAAAATAGAAATACAGTAAATCTGTTGTTCCAGCTGTTGCAGGCCTAGTTTAAATCTGTCCGTAAAGGTTACATTTTTTCTTGTGTTAAATTCAATTGCCAAAATAGCAATCCCGTAAATCTGGTGTCCCAGCAGTGACAGGCCAATTTTATTAGTGTCCGTCAAAGGATTTATTATTTTCTGGGGTGAAATTCAGTAGCCAAAATAGAAATACAGTAAATCTGGTGTTCCAGCTGTGACTGGACAAGTTCATTAGTATCTGTCAAAGGATATATTTTGTTCTGGGGTTAAATTCATTTGCCAAAATAGCAATACCATAAATCAGTGGTTTCAGCTGTGGCTGGCCAAGTTTAATCGTGTCCGGCAAAGGATATATCTTTTTCTGGGGTGAAATGCAATTGCCACAATAGCAATACCGTAAATCTGGTGTCCCAGCAGTGGCTGGCCGAGTTTAATAGTGCCCATCAAAGGATTTAATATTTTCTGCGGTGAAATTCAGTTGCAAAAATAGAAATACAGTAAATCTGGTGTTCCAGCTGTGACTGGACAAGTTCATTAGTATCTGTCAAAGGATATATTTTGTTCTGTGGTGAAATTCAATTGCCAAAATAGCAATACTGAGTGCTGAGAGCGTCATACTCAATAACTTCACACGCTACCGTGCATCCCCAAGTGTATTTCTGTTCATTAAAGGGTATATTACACAAAGTGTTAAAATACAATTGCTGAAGGCATAATCCTACATATTTTTTTACACGCTACTGTGCATCTCCAAGTGTAAATCTGTCCATAAAAGGATACCTTTTACACAGGGTCTAAATACTAGGCTTACAATTGATATTCCACTAAATCAGTGGTTACTGCTTTGCCAGGACTAGTGTAATACGGTACATAAATAAATAGGCAGATAGTGTTGGGTGCCTGTAAAAAGAGGCCTGAATTTGAAATCAATACATTGGGCCAAATATTTTTTTTCTTATTGTGGTGCTTGGTGAACGGTAACAATGAGGAAAACATCTAGTAAGGGACACGGACACGGTCGTGGTGGTGTTAGTGGACCCTCTGGTGCTGGGAGAGGACGTGGCCATTCTGCCACAGCCACACGTCCTAGTGAACCAACTACCGCAGGTTCCAGTACCCGCCAGAATTTACAGCGATATTTCGTGGGGCCCAATGCCGTTCTAAGGATGGTAAGGCCTGAGCAAGTACAGGCGCTAATCAATTGGGTGGCCGACAGTGGATCCAGCATGTTCACAACATTATCTCCCACCCAGTCTTCTGCAGAAAGCGCACAGGTGGCACCTGAAAACCAAGCCCATCAGTCTGTCACATCACTCCCATGCATATCAGGAAAACTGTCTGAGCCTCAAGTTATGCAGCAGTCTCTTATGCTGTTTGAAGACTCTGCTGGCAGGGTTTCCCAAGAGAATCCACCTAGCCCTTCCCCAGTGGTGGGAAACATAGAATTCACTGATGCACAACCTCTTCTGTTTCCTGATGTTGAGGACATGGGAATACCACCTCATCGGAGTCCGCATGTCTCTGATGATGATGAAACACAGGTGACAACTGCTGCGTCTTTTTGCAGTGTGCAGACCGAACAGGAGGTCAGGGAGGAAGACTGTGTGGAAGACGATGCAGGGGACGATGAGGTCCTAGACCCCACATGGAATGAAGGTCGTGCCACTGACTTTCATAGTTCAGAGGAAGAGGCAGTGGTGAGACCGAGCCAACAGCGTAGCAAAAGAGGGAGCATGGGGCAAAAGCAGAACAGCCGCCTCCAAGAGAGTTCGCCTGCTACTGGCCACCGCCACCAGGGACCCAGCACCCCAAAGGCAGCTTCAAGGAGTTCCCTGGCATGGCACTTCTTTAAACAATGTGCTGACGACAAGACCCGAGTGGTTTGCACACTGTGCCATCAGAGCCTGAAGCGAGGCATTAACGTTCTGAAACTTAGCACAACCTGAGTGACCAGGCATCTACATGCAATGCATGAACTGCAGTGGAGTAAACACCTTAAAAAAAAGGACCTCACTCAGGCCCCCCCTGCTCCCTCTTCTGCTTCTGCCTCGGCCTCATCCTCTGCCTCAGGAGGAATGTTGGCACCTGCTGCCCACCAAACAGAGGATGTGCCACCGACGCCACCACCTGCGTCACCAAGCTTCTCCACCATGTCACACGGCAGCGTTCAGCTTTCCATCTCACAAACCTTGGAGAGAAAGCGTAAATTCCCACCTAGCCACCCTCGAGCCCTGGGCCTGAATGCCAGCATCTCTAAACTACTGGCCTTTGAAATGCTGTCATTCAGGCTGGTGGACACAAACAACTTTAAACAGCTGATGGCGATGGCTGTCCCACAGTATGTTGTTCCCAGCCGCCACTACTTCTCCAAGACAGCCGTGCCTTCCCTGCACAACCAAGTATCCGATAAAATCAAGTGGGCACTGCGCAACGCCATCTGTGGCAAGGTCCACCTAACCACAGATACGTGGACCAGTAAGCACGGCCAGGGACGCTATATTTCCCTAACTGCACACTGGGTAAATGTAGTGGTGGCTTGGCCCCAGGCGGAGAGTTCTTTGGCGCACGTCCTTCTGCCGCCAAGGATCGCAGGGCATCATTCTTTGCCTCCTGTAGCCTCCTCCTACTACTCAGCTTCCTCCTCCTCTGCTTCCACCTGCTCATCCAGTCAGCCACACACCTTCACCACCAACTTCAGCACAGCCCGGGTTAAACGTCAGCAGGTCATTCTGAAACTCATATGTTTGGGGGACAGGCCCCACACCGCGCAGGAGTTGTGGTGGGGTATTGAACAATAGACCGACGAGTGGTTGCTGCCGGTGGGCCTCAAGCCCGGCCCGGTGGTGTGTGATAATGGGCAAAATTTTGTCGCAGCTCTGGGACTAGCCAGTTTGATGCACATCCCTTGCCTGGCGCATGTGCTGAATTTGGTGGTGCAGAAGTTCATTCACAACTACCCCGACATGTCAGAGCTGCTGCATAAAGTGTGGGCCGTCTGTGCGCGATTCTGGCGTTCACATCCTGCCGCTGCTCGCCTGTCTGCGCTACAGCATAACTTTGGCCTTTCTGCTCACCGCCTCATATGCGACGTGCCCACCAGGTGGAACTCAACCTTGCACATGCTGGAGAGACTGTGTGAGCAGCAACAGGCGATAGTGGAGTTTCAGCTGCAGCACGCACGGGTGAGTCGCTCGGCGGAACAGCACCACTTCACCACCAATGACTGGGCCTCTATGCGAGACCTGTGTGCCCTGTTGCGCGGTTTCGAGTACTCCACCAACATGGCCAGTGGCGATGACGCCGTTATCAGCGTTACAATACCACTTCTATGTCTCCTTGAGAAAACACTTAGGGCGATGATGGAAGAGGAGGTGGCCTAGGAGGAGGAGGAGGATCAGGGGTCATTTTTAGCACTTTCAGGCCAGTCTGTTAGAAGTGGCTCAGAGGGAGTTTTTTTGCAGCAACAGAGGCCAGGTACAAATGTGGCCAGCCAGGGCCCACTACTGGAGGACGAGGACGATGAGAAGGAGGTGGAGGAGGATGAGGATGAAGCAGGTTCACAGCGGGGTGGCACCCGACACAGCTCAGGCCCATCACTGGTGTGTGGCTGGGGGGATACGGAGGACGATGACGATACGCCTCCCACAGAGGACAGCTTGACCTTACCTCTGGGTAGCCTGGCACACATGAGCGACTACATGCTGCAGTGCCTGTGCAATGACAGCAGAGTTGCCCACATTTTAACGTGTGCGGTCTACTGGGCTGCCACCCTGCTGGATCCCCGGTACAAAGACAATGTGCCCACCTTTCTTCGTGCACTGGAGCGTGATAGGAAGATGCGCGAGTACAAGCGCACGCTGGTAGACGCGCTCCTGAGATCATTCCCAAATGTCACAGGGGAACAGGTGGAAGCCAAAGGCGAAGGCAGATGAGGAGCAAGAGGTCACTAACGCAGCTGTGTCACGGCCAGCTCCTCTGAGGGCAGGGTTAGCATGGCATAAATGTGGAAAAGTTTTGTCACCACACCACAGCTAACTGCACCACCACCTGATACGGAACGTGTTAGCAGGAGGCAGCATTTCACTAACAGGGTTGAACAGTACGTGTGCACACCCCTCCACGTACTGACTGATGGTTAGGCCCCATTCAACTTCTGGGTCTCCAAATTGTCCACGTGGCCAGAGCTAGCCTTTTATGCCTTGGAGGTGCTGGCCTGCCCAGTGGCCAGCGTTTTGTCTGAACGTGTATTCAGCACTGCAGGAGGCGTCATTACTGACAAACGCAGCTTCCTGTTCACAGCCAACGTGGACAAGCTGACATTCATAAAAAAGAACTAGGCATGGATCCCACAGGACCTGTCCATCCCTTGTGCAGAATAGACATTTTTAACTGCCTCCCCCTCAACCATATATTCTTGTACTCCAGGGGAACTTCTTTATTGAATCCTCTTTTTTTAATTTTACCATTATATTGCGGTGCAACCAAAAGTTGAATGAACCTCTCCTCCGTCTAGGTTCCAGGGGCCTAATTATCTGAAAGATGCCTGTTCCAGTGGTGGGTGACATGAGGCCTGATTCTCTGCTATGCCACCTCTGTCCTCTGTCTGGGTGCTGTGGGCTAAATATCTGGAAGTGGCCTTCTCTATTGCTGGGGGACATGAAGCCTGATTCTCTGCTATGCGACCTCTCTCCTCTCTCTGGGTGCTAGGAGTCTAATTATCGAAAAGTGGCCTTCTCTATTGGTGGGTTACATGACGCCTGATTCTCTGATATGCGACCTCTGTCCTCTGTCTGGTTGCAGTGGGCTAAATATCTGGAAGTGGCCTTCTATATTGCTGGGTGACATGAAGCCTGATTCTCTGCTATGCGACCTCTCTCCTCCATCTGGGTGCCAGGGGCCTAATTATCAAAAAAAGTTGATAGTTGCTTTCTATAACAATTTCCACTATTCCTGTCAGAGAAAGACTTAATAGGTAAAAACTGCCCTGTGAATGTTCGTCACTTGAATATTCACATTAATCTATTCGCGGTTTGTATTCCCTTTCCTACCAAGCGTTAACATTTTGTGTCAGACTCCAGTACGCTGCATGTATTGCAAAATTCGTATATGTCTTTTTCGCACCTTTCCATTCGCACAAATTACTCCCATCATTTCAAGCTTTCAATACATGTAAAGCTGTTTAAACGTTAATAATAACGAATAGATTCTATGCGCACTCGAATATAACTTGAAAACTTAATCGCAAATCATGAGATTGAATGCGAAATATTGAATATTGTGAAGTCGCGAATATATGATGAATATGATGCTAAATATTTGTGATATATTGCATACTCGAATATGGGTCTTTGGGCTCATCCCTAGTAATGATGTGGTAATTTAATGGGGGGTGTAGTGACTTGTCGCATGGGTTAGGTTTTATTACCTCTTCTGGCCTTCTTCCATTTTTTTTTTTTTTTGCTGACAGGGATTTATATGTCCTAATATTTACATATTACATAACTTTTTGCTGTTCACAAATATATTAAATATCTCTTTTATCACACTGTTTGTCACTTACATGTTCACAGTTGTTACACTTTGCACTTTATGATGTTATATACTTTTTCCTATGAATGTAAGGTATTTTATATATTTCATTCTTTTTTTTTGTATTTATTGTTCCCTTGACAATATGATTATATATATACTTTGTGATTTGGATTTACAATGAACCCCCCCGATACGTTCACATACACCAAGGCTGATGAAGAGAGGATATTACAAGGACTGGTGAGTGATCCTACGTTCTTATTCACTCCTACCATTGTCGATTTAAAGAAACAGTTTGAGGCTGACTCAAAGAAAATTGCAGCCATGGACCTGCATTCTGTCACCTTGGGTCAATACTTCAAAGAGCACAGGACTCCACGAGGGATACGTTCACAATTGAAGCCAGGTCTTTTCCCGATGGACTCTGTGTTCGCGCACAAATTCGCACAGATCTCTAACAAATATGCGTTTGATGTCATCTTGTTAAATCTGGAATTTTTGCAACATGAACTGGCAGTTGTTAAAGAGCGGCAGGAGCAGACGAGGAATTCTCTACAGCTAATGATGTCCGCTGAGGAATGGACCCAATATGATATAACATGTTCTACATATATTGAGAAATTTGTTAAAGAGCAGGAAACTATGAAAAGGAAAAAATGGCAGCGTGATGCGGGTGATTATTCTAGTGGCAAAATCTACACGTGGCAGGTGATACCGTCTGGGAAGCCTGTGAACCGGTTTGGTAATCGATTTAATGAACAACGGAATCGTCCTGGATCTTCATCATCGGCCGTTGCTTGTTCCCCTTTTTTAGAACAGGGCCAGCCCCCAAGAGATCCAGGAGGGGCGGAAGACGACAACATAAATGGAGGAAACAACAGGGTGCCAAAGAAAATGAAGCAGATGGTCTTGCGCAAGAAGGCACAATGAACAGGATGGACACGTCACATAAAACATCTGTGGTAAATATTTCATCGGCCACACTGACCGATGCCCAGATATGTCTTTTGAGCAAGGGACTTTCTTTTTGCCCTACTTCCCGTATTAATTGGTTTCAGCTGGAGATTGATCTTCAACAGTTCTTCAGACTTATTAAGCTGAGGGTCTGGTTTAAAGATCAATCTCCCCCTGTACATACACATGCTGATTCAGAGAGGTCAACATTCACTTTGAAGAGGATGGGGTTGTATACTAAGAGTGAGTTTACTCCACCGGTCTCTGTGCCAGCATTGGATGCTTTCACCAATGCGGTACAGTTAGATCTTGATAAACTCAAGACCAATATTGATGGAGATGTTTTGAGATATCCTAATATGACCACCAGTGACCTGAAGGCTATTGATGAGCTGTGCCAAAGCCACGACCTAACGATTAAACCGGCCGATAAGGGCGGGGCGGTCGTGGTCATGGATACAGGCTGGTATATTGGGGAGATTAACAGACAGTTGAGTGATCCGGTTGTATATAAAAGACTGCCTAGGGACCCTAGGTTTGATATTGCTAAAGACATAAAATGTATCCTCGATTGGGCTATCGATAGTGGCACAATCGATGATGAGTTATATAAATTTTTAATGATTGAACATCCCCGGACACCGGTGATTTACATCTTGCCGAAGATACACAAGTGTCTTACCAATCCACCCGGGCGACCTATAGTGTCCGGGACTGCGTCAATCTTCTCTAATATAGCTATCTTCCTGGATCGTGTTCTTAGGATCTTTGCAACCAGCTCCAGGTCCTATATTCAGGACACTGGAGATTTTTTAAAGAAGATACAGGATATTGTTCTACCTGATGGTTGTCTTGTGGCATCTTTTGATGTCACAAGTCTGTATACATCAATCGATCACACGCGGGGAATGGCAGCTGTACAGAAGTGCCTTGAATCTAGTCAGTTTTCCATTGACAGTCAGACTTTTTGTTTGCGTCTGTTGGAGGTGGTACTGAGACGGAACTATATTTTGTTTATGGACCAGTACTACTTGCAGCTTCGAGGGACCGACATGGGGTCGAATGTGGCGCCGACTTACGCCAATGTCTTCATGGTGTCCCTCGAGGAGGACCTTATCTATGTGTCCCACCACTTCAGCCATGTCCTGGGGTGGTGGCGATACATAGATGATGTCTTCCTTATCTGGCAGGGTGACGTGACATCCCTCGAGGGGTTCCACGCTTTTTTAGACACTATTGATGAGGATGTCAAGTTCACACTTACTTGGTCAGCAAATAGTGTTCAGTTTCTGGACACTACTGTATCGATAATAGACTACAAACTGGTTACGGATATATTTGTTAAACCAACGGACTGCAACAGTCTTTTAAGACACGACAGCTGCCACCCACGTTCGATTGTGCAGTCATTACCATATAGTCAATTCCTCCGTGTGAAGAGAATTGTTCAGGATCCTGACAAGGTCAATGTACATTATAAGGATATGCTTACAAAGTTTATGGAGAGGGGTTACCCGAAAGCTATGTTGAGTAAGCATCTTGACCGGGCACGTCATTGCGATACAGTGGTTGATAGACGCAGAGAGACAACTGGGGAACGCATCCCTTTTGTTTCCACCTACTCTGAACAGAGCAGTGATATAGCCAGGATTATCAGGAAACATTGGGGCATATTATCGAGCAATTTTCCCCAAATACCAGCTTTGAAAATACCACCTTTATTTTCATATAAGCGACCTAACAATCTCAGGGATAAATTGGTGAGGGCTGATTTACCACCAAGAAAGAAGGTTCAGACTTATATAGGTACCCGGAGAACAGGCAGTTTCCCATGTCTGGGCTGTGTGAATTGCCCCCTGATGATGAAAGGGGAGAGGTTCACACACCCCAGAACTGGTGAACAATACCATATTCAACAATACTTGACATGTGACAGTTCATTTGTCATTTATGTTTTACAGTGTCCATGTGGTCTCCTTTATGTTGGGGAGACCACTTGTGACATCAAAACTAGAATGAACAACCATCGTTTTTCAATAAGACAGAAAAGAAAAGATCTCCCGGTCCCAAAACATTTTATTGAAATGGGTCACTCTGAGAGGGATCTTAGATTTATGGTTCTTGACCAGGTGGTTAATCCGAGACGTGGGGGTAACCGCACATTAATGTTGAAACGGAGAGAGCTACACTGGATACATCGTCTGCAGACACTTAGACCTGCTGGTCTCAATGTTGAGTTTAGATGGCAATTTATGAGATAAGTCCTTGATACTATTCCTCTTCTCACCTATGGTGTTGTGGATCTAACATTTTGTCAGCTTTTGTAATTTTGATACTTTATTTATTTTCTTTTAGATTGATACATCTTTTGTAACACGTTTGGAGGTTTCTCTGGTGGCCTCTTGGAATATACTGCAAGCCGGGAGACTACACAATAAAGAAATATATAGATGTACTTTTGTATTTATTATAATATCTATCATAATTGTGGAGTAATTAGCTTTTTCTCCCCTTTTTTCCCTTGGTGTTGATTGTACTTTCATGCCGGTGTTACGAGTGTGCGCACGTTTTGTCGCGTGTGGTCTGTGTTGCACCGGCTTGGGAGGTCTTCACTGGGATATGATTTTAATTTATTAGGTATATATTGATTTAATAGATGTTAAACAATGTATGTAGCCGTGATTGTGCTCCCTGGCTTGCGAACATTATGGTGTCCCTTGATGCGGCTGGATTGTCGGTGGGATTTACGGCGGAGGGTGTTTGGGATTGTTACCATGGTGATGGGTTACCTGATTTTTTAGGTACCCTTGCCCTGGTGGCATCCCGCCCCCTGACGCTGTCCTGTTGCTATCCAGTCGGATCTCTGGGATTCTTCTTCCGCATGACGCGGGGGCCGTTGCCGATCATGTGATAGGGTCAGCTGACCCGGACGCATCTGCGGCGGGTTCCGGGCATGTGGAAAGCGTTGTCTCGTTGCGCGGCAACGGGGCATGCGCAGGAGAGACCAGGGAACGCCGGGCCGTGCGCCATTGAACCACCAATGTGAAGTAAGTTTTTATGTATCTTACAATGATATAATTACTATTTCAAGCGGATTAGTCACTTGTTTTTAAACCACCGTATGCACAGGTGCACTTTATTAGGGTAATCATGTGTTTTATATGATTATACGATATATTGCATTGTCACTTTCCATATATACATTGATTTTTTTGTATTTTAAGCACATGATGTTTGTAAATTTGTGATATGAAATTTTTCCTACGATTTGTTACACATTATTGATTAATTGATATTTGATTATGGCACATTTTGGGTATATATACCCCCTTGCTGACACTATGTTTGTAGCTTGAAAAAGACTGCAATGAGCAGTTGAAACGTCGCTTTGTGGGTTAATAAAGAGGGTTCACTATTCACCGCCACTTGGAGTGCTGCCTCATCTTTGATAAATATATGTATATATATATATATATATATATATATATATATATTATGAATTTTGATACATTATGGTCGAACTTATCACTGCATCACTGTATCATTTATTTGTATAATCATGTCTTTCTTGATTAATTACAGTATGTACAATTATGTATATTCATTTCATTATTTATCCTCATGAATTGTTATGTGTATTATGCACCGTATTTCACAATTAGTATATCTCATATTTATCTCATATATATTTAAAGATTATTTTTTATTTTATTGTTTTTACACACCATTCATAGCACACATGATCAGCTCTCATTTATATTCATATCATATTATGGCATTAAATCATAGGTTGATATTGATCTAAGTATTATCACATATATTCTATTCACTTCCCCTGGTATAGTTTTGTTGGTTTATTTATAATCAGATATGTTTTGGTATTTCTATATTGCTGGTTGTATGTCACCCCCCCCCCCCCCCTCTTCTGCTACATAAATATTTATATTTGCACATTGCATATTCATCTCCTTAGGAAGCTACACTCGAAACGAGCGTCGGGATTTCTGAGCCTTACTGGTCGGTATTGCTTGATACTATCATCTCTTCTTGATACTGTTATTTATGGCACTTTGCACTTTATACTGGTATATGTCTTTTATATGATTCATCTCTATTAATCACTTGCCCTCCATTTGGAGTTTGATTTATTTGCATACTGTGTGATTTTCACACAGAGTTCATTCCACTGCAGGTATAATGGATATTGATATGTGCATCACTGATCAGGAAGTTTGGATACTTGATGTGTGACCTTACGTATGGTTCTTTCTTTTCTTGTATAGGTTTTTTTGTTTTACTAGTTAAAAAAAAAAACCTTTGGAAATAAATCTACATTTTCTTTGCATTGCCATAATCTGACACCCATAACTTTTTTATATTTTTGTCTACAGATCCGTGTCAAAGTTTATTTTTTGCATCAACAAACTGTATTTTTTATTTGTATTATTTTTATAGTATGTATGACTTTTTGATCACCGTTATTTAATTTTTGTGGAGGACAAGATGACAAAAAAATTGCAAATCACAAGTTTTTTCTTTGTTTTTTTTCAGTTACGTCTAGTGTTGAGCAAACAGTTCGAGCGTCATTCGGGTTTGGGGTGTTCGGGACACGGACCCGAACCCGGACATTTTCAAAAAAGTTTGGGTTCAGGTTCGATGTTCGTCGATTACTTCCCGCTTTCGGAAGGGCTTCATAGCAGCCAATCAGCTAGCGTTTTACTTCTTGCCCTAAGAGCCCATCACAGCCATGCCTACTAATGGCATGGCTGTGATTGGCCAAGTGCAGCATGTGACCCAGCCTCTATTTAAGCTGGAGTCACGTAGCGCCGCACGTCACACTGCTCTGATTAGTGTAGGGAGAGGACGCAGCTTCTGTCAGGGCGAGATTAGGCAGGGTAAAGTCAGCAACAGCACCTAATGAACGGATCGATCTACAGCTGTGAATGATTGAACTTCTGCTAGTTACTTGCTCACTGGTTTTTAGGCTGCACAGAGCGTTTTTCTGTCACTTATTTTCTGGGTTGATCGGCGGCCATTTTGTGACTTGTGGTGCACCAGAACAAGCTGCCACCAAATCCATCAATCCATCAATACTATTTTTTTTTTTTTGCTATATCCTACATCAGGGGCTTCGCTGTGCTAATTGTCACCCCTAGAAACTCAGGATAGCAATTTCTATATTTTATTAAGGGGTTAAATACAATTGCCCAAATACCAATCCCCTAAATCTGGTGTTCCAGCTTTGGCTAGACAAGTATAATACTCTCTGCTGTCTGGCAAAGGATAGATTATTTTCCGTGGTGAAATTCAATTGCCAAAATAGCAATACCCTGAATCTGGTGTCCCAGCTGTTGCAGGCAAAGTTTCATAGTGTCCGCCAAAACATATATTTTGTTCTGGGATGAAATTAATTTGCCAAAATAGCAATACCCTGAATCTGGTGTCCCAGCTGTTGCAGGCCAGGTTTCATAGTGTCCGCCAAAACATATATTTTGTTCTGGGGTGAAATTAATCTGCCAAAATAGCAATACCCTGAGTCTGGTGTCCCAGCTGTTGCAGGCCAGGTTTCATAGTGTCCGCCAAAACATATATTTTGTTCTGAGGTGAAATTAATTTGCCAAAATAGCAATACCTTGCAGGCCAGGTTTCATAGTGTCCGCCAAAACATATATTTTGTTCTGGGGTGAAATTTATCTGCCAAAATAGCAATACCCTGAAACTGGTGTACAAGCTGTTGCAGGACAGGTTTCATAGTGTCCGCCAAAACATATATTTTGTTCTGGGGTGAAATTAATTTGCCAAAATAGCGATACCGTGAATCTGGTGTCCCAGCTGTTGCAGGCCAGGTTTCATAGTGTCCGCCAAAACATATATTTTGTCCTGGGGTGTAATTCACTTGCCAAAATAGCAATACCCTGAATCTGGTGTCCCAGCTGTTGCAGGCCAGGTTTCATAGTGTCAGCCAAAACATATATTTTGTTCTGGGGTGAAATTAATCTGCCAAAATAGCAATACGCTGAATCTGGTGTCCCAGCTGTTGCAGGCCAGGTTTCATAGTGTCCGCCAAAACATATATTTTGTTCTGGGGTGAAATGAATTTGCCAAAATAGCAATACCCTGAATCTGGTGTCCTAGCTGTTGCAGGCCAGGTTTCATAGTGTCCGCAAAAACATATATTTTGTTCTGGGGTGTAATTCACTTGCCAAAATAGCAATACCCTGAATATGGTGTCTCAGCTGTTGCAGGCCAGGTTTCATAGTGTCTGCCAAAACATATATTTTGTTCTGGGGTGAAATTAATCTGCCAAAATAGCAATACCCTGAATCTGGTGTCCCAGCTGTTTCAGGCCAAGTGTAAATCTGTCCATAAAAGGATACCTTTAATCCAGGGCCTAAATACTATTCCTAAAAGAGATATTCCCCTAAATCAGTGGTTACTGCTGTGTCTGGATTAGTGTAATACGCTACATAAACAAATAGGCAGATAGTGTTAGGTGCCTGTAAAAAAAAGGCCTGAATTTGAAATCAATACATTGGGCCAACTATTTTTTTCCTTATTGTGGTGCTTGGTGAACGGTAACAACGAGGAAAACATCTAGTAAGGGACGTGGACGCGGTCGTGGTGGTGTTAGTGTTCCTTCTGGTGCAGGGAGAGGACGTGGCCATTCTGCCACAGCCACACGTCCTAGTGAACCAACTACCTCAGGTTCCAGTACCCGCCAGAATTTACAGCGATATTTCGTGGGGCCCAATGCCGTTCTAAGGATGGTAAGGCCTGAGCAGGTACAGGCGCTAGTCAATTGGGTGGCCGACATTGGATCCAGCATGTTCACAACATTATCTCCCATCCAGTCTTCTGCTGAAAGCGCACAGGTGGCACCTGAAAACCAAGCCCATCAGTCTGTCACATCACCTCCATGCATATCAGGGAAACTGTCTGAGCCTCAAGTTATGCAGCAGTCTCTTATGCTGTTTGAAGACTCTGCTGGCAGGGTTTCCCAAGGGAATCCACCTAGCCCTTCCCCAGTGGTGGAAGACATAGAATGCACTGATGCACAACCACTGATGTTTCCTGATGATGAGGACATGGGAATACCACCTCATCGGAGTCCGCACATCTCTGATGATGACGAAACACAGGTGACAACTGCGTCTTTCTGCAGTGTGCAGACCGAACAGGAGGTCAGGTAGGAAGACTGTGTGGAAGACGATGCAGGGGACGATGAGGTCCTAGACCCCACATGGAATGAAGGTCATGCCACTGACTTTCATAGTTCAGAGGAAGAGGCAGTGGTGAGACTGAGCCAACAGCATAGCAAAAGAGGGAGCAGGGGGCAAAAGCAGACCAGCCACCGGCAAGAGAGTTCACCTGCTACTGGCCACCGCCACCAGGGACCCAGCACCCCAAAGGCAGCTTCAAGGAGTTCCCTGGCATGGCACTTCTTTAAACAATGTGCTGACGACAAGACCCGAGTGGTTTGCACGCTGTGCCATCAGATCCTGAAGCGAGGCATTAACGATCTGAACCTTAGCACAACCTGCATGACCAGGCATCTACATGCAAAGCATGAACTGCAGTGGAGTAAACACCTTAAAAGCAAGGAACTCACTCTGGCTCCCCCTGCTCCCTCTTCTGCTGCTGCCTCGGCCTCTTCCTCCACCTCGGGAGGAACGTTGGCACCTGCCGCCCACCAAACAGAGGATGTGCCACCGACACCACCACCTGCGTCACCAAGCATCTCCACCATGTCACACGGCAGCGTTCAGCTTTCCATCTCACAAACCTTGGAGAGAAAGCGTAAATTCCCACCTAGCCACCCTCGAGCCCTGGGCCTGAATGCCAGCATCTCTAAACTACTGGCCTTTGAAATGCTGTCATTCTGGCTGGTGGACACTGACAGCTTCAAACAGCTGATGTCCATGGCTGTCCCACAGTATGTTGTTCCCAGCCGCCACTACTTCTCCAAGACAGCCGTGCCTTCCCTGCACAACCAAGTATCCGATAAAATCAAGTGTGCACTGCGCAACGCCATCTGTGGCAAGGTCCACCTAACCACAGATACGTGGACCAGTAAGCACGGCCAGGGACGCTATATCTCCCTAACTGCACACTGGGTAAATGTAGTGGCAGCTGGGCCGCAGGCGGAGAGTTCCTTTGCTCACGTCCTTCCGCCGCCAAGGATCGCAGGGCATCATTCTTTGCCTCCTGTAGCCTCCTCCTCCTATTCGGCTTCCTACTCCTCTGCTTCCACCAGCTCATCCAGTCAGCCACAGACCTTCACCATCTAAATTCAGCACAGCCCGGGGTAAATGTCAGCAGGCCATTCTGAAACTCATATGTTTGGGGGACAGGCCCCACACCGTGCAGGAGTTGTGGCGGGGTATTGAACAACAGACCGACGAGTGGTTTCTGCCGGTGGGCCTCAAGCCCGGCCTGGTGGTGTGCGCATGTGCTGAATTTGGTGGTGCAGAAGTTCATTCACAACTACCCCGACATGTCAGAGCTGCTGCATAAAGTGCGGGCGGTCTGTGCGCGCTTCCAGCGTTCACATTCTGCCGCTGCTCGCCTGTCTGCGCTACAGCGGAACTTCGGCCTTCCCGCTCACCGCCTCATATGCGACGTGCCCACCAGGTGGAACTCCACCTTGCACATGCTGGAGAGACTGTGCGAGCAGCAGCAGGCCATAGTGGAGTTTCAGCTGCAGCACGCACTCGTCAGTCGCACTGCGGAACCGCACCACTTCACCACCAATGATTGGGCCTCCATGCGAGACCTGTGTGCCCTGTTGCGCTGTTTCGAGTACTCCACCAACATGGCCAGTGGCGATGACACCGTTATCAGCGTTACAATACCACTTCTATGTCTCCTTGAGAAAACGCTTAAGGCGATGATGGAAGAGGAGGTGGCCCAGGAGGAGGAGGAGGTGGATGAGGGGTCATTTTTAGCACTTTCAGGCCAGTCTGTTAGAAGTGGCTCAGAGAGGGGTTTTTTTTGCAACAGCAGAGGCCAGGTACAAATGTGGCCAGCCAGGGCCCACTACTTGAGGACGAGGAGGATGAGGAGGAGGTGGAGGAGGATGAGGATGAAGCAGGTTCACAGCGGGGTGGCACCAACTATCAATACAATTGTATTGTAATGTATTCACTACAATGGCAGTTACTAAAACAGAAGAGCAGCAGTTCATTCTGATGTTTCCATGAGCCTGGCCACCTGGGTCCGACTCATAGTCCCATCTCACTGTACTTCTATCAATAAAGATAATGTAAAACAAAATATTTTAGATACATTTTTCATATGGAAGATGCATATTTAGTAATGAACATTTCAATATAATTTGTCCAAAAAAAATAAAAAATTATGCAGAACATATTATTAGCGTTCATGCACGCCGTGATACAAATGTCTCCAGGCAATATCGACTCCCCTGAATCAACTGACTGTATCATAGTAATTTATGATGCTGTCAATCTCTATCTGATGTCAGGGCTTTTGCAGTGTTCTCATGCAGTTCCCCAAAACACATATTACAGTTCATATGACTCACATGATCAGAGGGTCCTGACACCCATGTGTCCTTGTCAAAGCCTGCTTCTTCCTCAGACTGGTAGTACCAATGACAGAACACTAGTTGATACACAGAGAGTGAAACCCCTATTTTCCTATACTCTCTCTCACCCAACTTTCTCTTGGTGAGATACACCATTTTAATGACCCCAATATGTCATTCTGGCAGCTTTATTGCCATAGTACATAAACCAAAGAAATATGTACTTCTGAACCGTTTTGAGCTATAGCACTTTTTCCAACTAGAAACACCTAGTGTTGATGATTAAAAGAAACTTAAAATGCTTTTACAGCTATAGGCTTGGAGTAATAGCATCCAAACAATTCTAGAACCACTGGCTTTAGACCAGTGACACAATGCTATGTTAATTGGAGATGAGCAAATTTATTAAAATGTATTTTGGGTCAGATTTGCGATAATCAACCAGCAATTTGATTCGAGTAGTAATTCTTTCCTTTCTTCCTTCCTTCCTTCCTTCCTTCCTTTTTTCCTTATGACTCTCTCTCCCCTCTTCCTGGAAAAAATTTCCAGAATCTCAAAAAATTCTGATGTTTAAAAAAAGTGGGTCAACTTTTGCTTATTATGAATAGTTCTGCTCATCTGTAATGTTTTAAGGATTATTCTCTGCAAACAAGCTTTATAGACTGTTTTTGAACTTTGATTAGCTGCCAAAAGACCTACAAAGATGACCTGGGTGAAAAGATTACCTCATTGCATATACCACGGTGCAAATACTACAATCATCCTGTGTAGTTGCCATGGAGACCTTACAAAGAGCGAGTTCAGCACATGATGGCCTCAACCTCTCTTTTATTGAGTAGCAATAAGATGTGGAGGACTCATCATATCAACTACAATTGCAATACTAGCAAGCAAATAGGATATAAAATTGGCTGAAAGGTCACTGAAAGAGCATAGATGTAGTCACAAGCACCAGGTATTTCTGTTTAAAATGTAAAAAATAAACACTATCAAGGGGGCCAAATGTATCTTTTCTATAGCACAACCTTTCAATAGCAAGATCCACCATCACATTCACTTATGTACTTTGCAGCAAAACATGGCCAACAAGCCCCAACACCAGAACAGATAGTTTAATATATACTACTTTTTTTTTTCTCTGTATCATGTGAGGGGCAGGTGCTACATTTAATAGAGAATATCCAGAGGATAGGTCATCTGTATGAAATTCTCAGAAAAACCTTTTAAGTGAGCATTGGCTCTTCGAACATTTCTGTTTTTAGTAAGCTACTCATATTTCCTCCAGTGGCTATAGAGTCTACTTCTATATCTACAGAATAACAGGTCACAATAAATTGTTAAAAAAACCTAGGAGGTGAGGATTTGGAAGGATTTGCCTAGGCCAGGGATGCTCAACCTGCGGCCCTCCAGCTGTTGTAAAACTACAACTCTCACCATGCCCTGCTGTAGGTTGATAGATGTAGGCTGTACAGCCATATTGGGAGTTGTAGTTTTGCAACAGCTGGAGGGCCACAGGTTGAGCATGCCTGGCCTAGCCATTGCTCCCCTGTTCCCCTACTTTTTATCTAATTGACTATTTGAGTGGTAATTTAACATGATAATTGACTTTACTGGTTTCACATGTAAGATATGTCCCGTATATCTGAGAATATATGATTACATAGTTTCAAGGGTTGAAAAATCACAGGTCCAAAAAGTTCAACCTTTTCTCAGATAATTTATATATTTATTTTTAGATGAATTATATCTATCAATTTTGATTTGCTATTCCATAAGCATCTAACTATTTTTACAATCTCTTGGGGTAGGGCATTCAATAGTTGACTACTGTAACTATAAAGAACCCTTTCCTGTATTTATGTCCAAAACACCTTTCATCTGCACATAATAAATGTGCTCTGGTCTTTTGTAAAATCCTTAAAACAAATAAAGCATGTGCCAGTTCTTTGTTCTGACCTCAAATATATATATATATATATATATATATATATAAATATATATATATATATATATAAATACAATCATCTGTATAGCATTCATTTCCTTTTGTATTGTCCTGAAAACATGATTAACCCCTTAGGGACCCCTTAACGGACGTGACTTAAGGACCAGCGCCGTACATATACGACTGGCTGATCGGGCGGGTGGACAAACGGTTCCCTGCTGTATGCGCCAGTATCGGTGAAAACATAGGTGCCGGTGCGTTAACCCTCGTTGCTGTGACGGGGACCCAATGGCAGGGAAGGCAGCCCAATGCCTTCCTTAGGCATCATGGCTGCCTTTTCCCCCTGGATCTCACAGGCAAGAAGCTGTAAGTGTATTAGAGTGTGTAATATACATATAGCCAATGCATTACAATACAGAAGTATTGTAATGCATTATAAAGGAGATCAGATCCCCAAAAGTTGAAGTTCCAGAGTGGGACAAAAAATAAAGTATTAAAAAAATAAAGTTTTACAAAACATTTTAAAGTTTCAAGTAAAAAAAAAAAAGCATCCTTTTCTCAAAATAAAGTAAAAAAATAAAAAATAGGGAAAAAAAGAAATGTAGACATATTAGGTAATACCAAGCAATCAAAATGTCATATGCTCCCTTAAAATAGTACCAATCAAACTTTCATCTCATACAAAAAAAAAATGAACCCCTACATAAGACAGTCGCCCAAAATATAAAAAAAAAAACTATGGCTTTCAGAATATGGAGACTCTAAAAACTTTTTTTTTCAAAAATGGTTTATTATGTAAAAATGAAACAAACAACTAAAGAAAATTGTAATATTTGGTATCGTCGTGCCCGTAACAACCTGCTCATGTGCCCACTGAGGGTCACATGACCTATGATGTCAGCTTCTCTCCCTGCTCTGATAATGTTCGTGCACAAGCCTGTACATGAGATGTTACTGTGCTGGCCACACCCCCCTTTACTGCCGGCTGCTGCTTATTGCTCTCTCCCAGGATTCTTAACCCCTTTAGCTGCACAGACTCAGGGCTGAATTGTTTACTGTGTAGCTGCAGGCAATGCTGGGCACAGGAGCTGAAAGAGAAGTTCTGTAGAGCATTGCAGGTTGGGGGAAGATTCTGTGTGTATTAGCAGTGTCATTGTATAGCTAGGACTTGTACTTTTACACATACAACATGCTCCTAAGTCTCCCAGCACTCAGGGCAGCTCTTGTATTTACTCCCGTAGCAGTGTCATTATACAGCTAGGACTTGTAGTTCTACAGATACAACACGCTGCTAAGTCTCCCAGCACTCAGGGCAGCTTTTGTATTCACTCCCTTAGCAGTGTCATTATACAGCTAGGACTTGTAGTTCTACAGATACAACATGCTGCTGAGTCTCTCAGCAAGCAGACATGTCACTCAGGGCATTACTTTTATTCACTCCCTTTGCAGTGCAGGGGGAGGGCCAGAAGAGAACCAGGGAAATGAGAAAATAGATTTTTTTTTCCCCAAAATTTGCTTAGCATAGTTATATATTGCTGACTATCAGATTTACAGTGAAATATTTTTTTTTCCATAACTCGGACAACCCCTTTAAGGTGAAAAATGGCAGGGTCCTGAAGAGGTTAAACAATGCTTTCAATTTTCATAATATAAAAATTTCCTGTACTATGCACTGTGCCTGTTCTCTCTTATTCATGCTGAAACTATCCTGTAAGAATACATTAACAACTGGCAGCTACCCTTCTCCCTTCTCTTGTAGATTGTAAACCCTCAAGAGCAATATCCTCTCTCCCTTTGACCCAATTTGTCAATCAGTTCATGTTTATTGTCTTTGTATTTAGAGATGGCCCGAACTATTCGCCGGCGAACAGTTCCCGGCGAACATAGCTTGTTCGTGTTCGCCTCAGCAGGCGAACATATGCGATGTTCGGTCCCCCCTATACATCATCATTGAGCAAACTTTGACCCTGTACCTCACAGTCAGCAGACACATTCCAGCCAATCAGCAGCATACCCTCCCTCCCAGACCCTCCCACCTCCTGCACAGCATCCATTTTAGATTCATTCGTAAGCTGCAGTCTTAGTGAGAGGAGGGAGAGTGTAGTTGCTGCTGATTTAATAGGGAAATTGATAGCTAGGCTAGTGAATTCAGTGTCCACTCCAGTCCTGAAAGACTCATCTGATCTCTTCTGTAAGGACAGCGTCCTGATAGCACCCCAAAAAGCCCTTTTTAGGGCTGCTACATTAGTCTGCTTTTTTTTTTTTCTCCATATATATATTGCAGTTGCCTGGCCTGGCCTGCCCGTGTGTGAGGAGCTGCAGGCCCACAGACTGTAGTGTGCCCACTGCCAGTGCCCACCACTCACACGGTGTGGCACAGGACTTTGCATCAAAGGCATTTCATTTTTACCCTTTAATCTAAGGTTAGTTGCCTGCCAGTGTGTGTCAGGCTAACTTCCACTGACTGTAGTGTGCCCACTGCCAGTGCCCACCACCACTCATACCGGGTGGCACAGACATTTAATTTTTACTAGTGTTGAGCGAACAGTTCGAGCATAGTTCGGGTCTGTACCGAATTTTGGGGTGTTCGTGACACGGACCCGAACCCGAACTTTTTTGTAAAAGTTCGGGTTCGTCGTTCGGCAAGTATTTTGGCGCATTTTGAAAGGCTGCAAAGCAGCCAATCAACATGCATCATACTACTTGCCCTAAGATGCCATCGCAGCCATGCCTACTATTGGCAAGGCTGTGATTGGCCAAGTGCAGCATGTGACTCAGCCTCTTTATAAGCTTGTGCGCACGTCGGGACGTGCTCACTCCCGATGTGAATAGAACAGGGATAGACGCAGCTGATGCTAGGGCGAGAATAGGCAGGGATAATTGAATAACTGGAAGCAAATTTCTCTCCTCCACCTGTGATTCATCTGAACAACTGCAGCTGAGCTGCTTTTTTGATAGGGATTGGCTATTTTTAGAGTGGCCAGAGTGATTTTTCCATCCACATGTACCTGGGCTGACCGCCGGCCGCCATTTTGCGACTTGTAGTGCTGCAGCAGAAGCTGCCACAGTGTGCATTCCAAAGCTCCAAACAAGTCAGACATCTACACCTGGGATTCAGACCAATAGCGATTTAGCAGCACAGTCCAAGGCTATTTTTTTAAAGGTTGTGCAGACCATTTTGTGGCACATGTTACTGGGCTGATAGGCGGCGGCCATCTTGGGACTAGTGCTGCAGCACAATCTCTCCCAACGTCCATTAATCACTTGTAATAGTGGTCTGTGCCATAGAAATCCTACATCAGGGACTTGGGTGTGCTTGTGTCACCCTACTAATACCAGTCCACCTGTAATCCATACAGTGAAAAGCCATAAAGTATTCCAGTGAGGGAATTTTTTTATTTAAAAAGGCCAAGTTAGTTTATCTGGCGTTCAATATACTAGATACAGTTAGGCCTGCGTTTCATACATCTGGAATTAGCAAACTAATGTGCTGGGGTTGGGAAAACATATATGTACCCATACTAGAATCTGTCAAAGAAAGCGGTACTCACATATAACAGTCATTCCATCTGTAATCCATACAGTCAAAAGACTGAAAGTATTCCAGTGAGGGAATTTTTTTATTTAAAAAGGCCAAGTTAGTTTATCTGGCGTTCAATATACTAGATACAGTTAGGCCTGCGTTTCATACATCTGGAATTAGCAAACTAATGTGCTGGGGTTGGGAAAACATATATGTACCCATACTAGAATCTGTCAAAGAAAGCGGTACTCACATATAACAGTCATTCCATCTGTAATCCATACAGTCAAAAGACTGAAAGTATTCCAGTGAGGGAATTTTTTTTATTTAAAAAGGCCAAGTTAGTTTATCTGGCGTTCAATATACTAGATACAGTTAGGCCTGCGTTTCATACATCTGGAATTAGCAAACTAATGTGCTGGGGTTGGGAAAACATATATGTACCCATACTAGAATCTGTCAAAGAAAGCGGTACTCACATATAACAGTCATTCCATCTGTAATCCATACAGTCAAAAGACTGAAAGTATTCCAGTGAGGGAATTTTTTATTTAAAAAGGCCAAGTTAGTTTATCTGGCGTTCAATATACTAGATACAGTTAGGCCTGCGTTTCATACATCTGGAATTAGCAAACTAATGTGCTGGGGTTGGGAAAACATATATGTACCCATACTAGAATCTGTCAAAGAAAGCGGTACTCACATATAACAGTCATTCCATCTGTAATCCATACAGTCAAAAGACTGAAAGTATTCCAGTGAGGGAATTTTTTTATTTAAAAAGGCCAAGTTAGTTTATCTGGCGTTCAATATACTAGATACAGTTAGGCCTGCGTTTCATACATCTGGAATTAGCAAACTAATGTGCTGGGGTTGGGAAAACATATATGTACCCATACTAGAATCTGTCAAAGAAAGCGGTACTCACATATAACAGTCATTCCATCTGTAATCCATACAGTCAAAAGACTGAAAGTATTCCAGTGAGGGAATTTTTTTATTTAAAAAGGCCAAGTTAGTTTATCTGGCGTTCAATATACTAGATACAGTTAGGCCTGCGTTTCATACATCTGGAATTAGCAAACTAATGTGCTGGGGTTGGGAAAATATATATGTACCCATACTAGAATCTGTCAAAGAAAGCGGTACTCACATATAACAGTCATTCCATCTGTAATCCATACAGTCAAAAGACTGAAAGTATTCCAGTGAGGAATTTTTTTATTTAAAAAGGCCAAGTTAGTTTATCTGGCGTTCAATATACTAGATACAGTTAGGCCTGCGTTTCATACATCTGGAATTAGCAAACTAATGTGCTGGGGTTGGGAAAACATATATGTACCCATACTAGAATCTGTCAAAGAAAGCGGTACTCACATATAACAGTCATTCCATCTGTAATCCATACAGTCAAAAGACTGAAAGTATTCCAGTGAGGGAATTTTTTTATTTAAAAAAGGCCAAGTTAGTTTATCTGGCGTTCAATATACTAGATACAGTTAGGCCTGCGTTTCATACATCTGGAATTAGCAAACTAATGTGCTGGGGTTGGGAAAACATATATGTACCCATACTAGAATCTGTCAAAGAAAGCGGTACTCACATATAACAGTCATTCCATCTGTAATCCATACAGTCAAAAGACTGAAAGTATTCCAGTGAGGGAATTTTTTTATTTAAAAAAGGCCAAGTTAGTTTATCTGGCGTTCAATATACTAGATACAGTTAGGCCTGCGTTTTATACATCTGGAATTAGCAAACTAATGTGCTGGGGTTGGGAAAACATATATGTACCCATACTAGAATCTGTCAAAGAAAGCGGTACTCACATATAACAGTCATTCCATCTGTAATCCATACAGTCAAAAGACTGAAAGTATTCCAGTGAGGGAATTTTTTTATTTAAAAAGGCCAAGTTAGTTTATCTGGCGTTCAATATACTAGATACAGTTAGGCCTGCGTTGTGTTGTGGGGCCTCTCTCCTCTTCCTGGGTGCAGGGGTCAAAGTAACTCAATGGTGGCTTCTCCTGTGGTGGCTGATATGATGCCAGAATATGTGCTATGGGGCCTCTCTCCTCTTCCTGGGTGCGGGGTCAAAGTAACTCAATGGTGGCTTCTCCTGTGGTGGCTGATATGATGCCAGAATATGTGCTGTGGTGCCTCTCTCCTCTTCCTAAGTGCAGGGGTCAAAGTAACTCAATGGTGGCTTCTCCTGTGGTGGCTGATATGATGCCAGAATATGTGCTGTGGGGCCTCTCTCCTCTTCCTGGGTGTGGGGGTCAAAGTAACTCAATGGTGGCTTCTCCTGTGGTGGCTGATATGATGCCAGAATATGTGCTGTGGGGCCTCTCTCCTCTTCCTGGGTGCAGGGGTCAAATAAACTTAATTGTGGCCTACTCCTGTGGTGGTTGATATGATGCCTGATTCTCTGATGTGGAACCTCTCTCCTCTTCCTGGGTGCAGTGGTCTAATAATCTAAATTGTGGCCTACTCCTTTGGTGGTTGATATGATGCCTGATTCTCTGATGTGGAACCTCTCTCCTCTGTTTGGGTGAATGGGTCAAAGTAACTAAATGGTGGCTTCTCCTGTGGTGGCTCATATGATGCCAGAATATGTGCTGTGGGGCCTCTCTCCTCTTCCTGGGTGCAGGGGTTAAAGTAACTCAATGGTGGCTTCTCCTGTGGTGGCTGATATGATGCCAGAATATGTGCTGTGGTGCCTCTCTCCTCTTCCTGGGTGCGGGGGTCAAAGTAACTCAATGGTGGCTTCTCCTGTGGTGGCTGATATGATGCCAGAATATGTGCTGTGGGGCCTCTCTCCTCTTCCTGGGTGCGGGGGTCAAAGTAACTAAATGGTGGCTTCTCCTGTGGTGGCTGATATGATGCCAGAATATGGGTGCTGTGGTCAAAATAATAGTAAGTGACCTTCTCCATTGGTGGGTGACTTGAAGCCTGATTCTGTGCTATGGGACCTCACTCCAATTAATATTGTTTAATTTTTATTTATTTTATGTTAACTCATCATTTCCCTATCTACATTTGTTTGCAGGGGATTTAACTACATTTGCTGCCTTTTGCAGCCCTCTAGCCCTTTCGGGTGTGTTTTACAGCCTTTTTAGTGCCCAAAGTTCGGGTCCCCATTGACTTCTATGGGGTTCGGGTTCGGGATGAAGTTCGGGTCGAGTTCGGATCCCGAACCCGAACATTTTTCGAAAGTTCGGCCGAACTCGTCGAACCCGAACATCCAGGTGTTCGCTCAACTCTAATTTTTACACTTTAGTCTAATTTCAGTTGCTTGCCTGCTGCCAGTGTGTGTCAGGCCGACTTCCACAGACTGTAGTGTGCCCACTGCCAGTGCCCACCACCACTAATACTGGGTGGCACAGTAGCTTGCCGATAAATAAGGCATTTAATTTTTACACTTTAGTCCGGACAGGGTACGTAACAGGGATTAAACTGATAGGAATAGTACTAGTTAAGACACCACTCATATAGGGTGTCACTGCACATTGCTCTGTGCATGCGCAGTGCCCCAATTTGGGAGTAAGAGGACCGACCAAGCTGCTTTTTCCATTTTCCGGTTCCTAAAATCAATTCAGTTTAGTGTATGAGAATTTGGTCTGTCACTGTAAAGGCAGTCGAAGGTACCCGGCCTACATTTTTTTTTTACAAAAGGCAATCCCTGATATGGGACGTAACAGGGATTAAACTGATAGAAATAGTACTAGTTAAGTCACCACTCATATCGGGTGTGACAGTAAATTGCATGGCGCAGACGCAGTGACCGTGGATTAAAACAAAAGGGAGGGAGCCAGCGTTTTTTTAACCATCTCCCCGTTTGAAAAATCAATTCAATTGACCTTTCGGGGACCCTTGGTGTTGTACATGGCTGGGTGGACATGGCTAGCTTGGTATCCAACCTTGTGCAAATGGGGAGTTTGTGGTTGTGCAAATGGACTGTTTGCGGTTGTTTGCGGTGCATTAAAAGGGGAGTTTGGTCTGTCAATGTCTGTGAAGCGGGCGTAACCCTTACACTACCTGATCGATACAACATCATACCTGATCGTATACACACACTGGATGTTTTAAAGCATGTTATTCCAAACAATTTAGGAATGTTAGTTGATTTATGCCCTTTATGGATTAAAACCCGATCTTGCGTCCACTACGTAATTTTCCATGGGAGTTTTGCCATGGATCCCCCTCCGGCATGCCACAGTCCAGGTGTTAGTCCCCTTGAAACAACTTTTCCATCACTATTGTGGCCAGAAAGAGTCCCTTTGGTTTTTAAAATTCGCCTGTCTATTGAAGTCTATTGCGGTTCGCCCAGGTTCGCCCGTTCGCCAACATTTGCAGAAGTTCGCGTTCGCTGTTCGCGAACTGAAAATTTTATGTTCGCGACATCACTATTTGTATTATGTATGTATATAAGGGATGAATGATTCTACCAAATTTATTTGGCTCATTAGCAAGAATTCTGACAATCTGAGCCGAAGCTCAATTTTGGCTTTAGGAACAGCGACTACTAGAGGTCGGGGCTAGGTGTCCAAGCCGTGTCAATCAACAGGTAACTGGGTGCTTCTTCAAATGTGGGGAACTCTTGCTAATGAGACAAACTGACTTGGTAGAATCCATTCACACTTCTCTAATGTAAACCCCTTTTCATATATACAGCTCCCTAGATTTAATGGTGCTTTAAAAATAAATACATTAATAATTAATCCTGTGCATGCTGTACTCTTTTCCGTCTGCAAAAAAGGATCTCAGATTTTTTTAGAAAATCTGCCATGTGTGTATATGGTCTTATGGAGAAGATGAATCTTTCTCTATTCTAGAACTGAAATATTGTTCAGTGTATCAGTATTCATCTGTTTACTGGAATCACTCTTCTACAATTGTGGTCTCTTTTATAAGTCATATGCATTCCTAATGAGGCTCCTACTGTATAGAGTAGTCATTTACTGTAGTGAATGCTATTTCCAAGGTAATGATTCAGCCTGTGTGATATTTGAAAGAGAAAAAAATCTGTTTTTAATTTTATTACCTTTCTCACCTATATTATGCAGACGAAATGGTTGTCGTAGATTGTTGCGCTAATGAATTACACTGTGCAAACAATCTCCTCTTGTAGTTTAATTTCCTTTATTTGACTATTCACACTTTAATTCTTTTTTATTTCTTACTTTGACTTTTAGCCTGCATAGAAATAGAATCTATTTTCAGACCAATTGTTTGAAAAATGTAGGACCTTAACCACCTAATACCTATTCCTTAAATTGAACTCATTAAAGCTCAGACATGAAACATACATATCTTTCCGAGACTGTTTATTTGAAAGGAAGGTTTATTAGTGTGGCTACTTTATAGCCTGCATTTAACATTTTTATGTAAGAATTGGTATATAAATCCAGATTCTATCACACTGCTTAATGCTTAGTGGTTCATTATGCATGAGGTATTAAAATGTTGCAGTATGGGAATTCTGCATTCTAAACAGTTATGCCATTAAGTAAGGTTCAGCGAACCTGAACTGTAAAGTTCAGGTTCGTACCGAACTTTGCGAGTTTGGGTAACCGGACCAAACCCGGCCTTTTTCCCTGAAGTTTGGGTTCGGGTTTGGTGTTCGGGTGATTTTATTATTTTCCATTATAACATGGTGATAACAGAAAATAATATCATTCTTAAGACCCAATACTAAATAAAATGGCCATGGAGGGGTTAAAATAATTAAAAAACTCACCTCATCCATTTGATCGCGCAGCTGGAAACCTCTATCTTTCTGCAGGACCTTCAAAAGGACTTGAGATAACGTCACCGCACTCACCACATCCTTCTGAATGAAGATAGAAGGACCTGCGGTGACGTCATCGTGCTCACCACATGGTGAGCGCGGTGACGTCATCACAGGTCTTGCAGAAAGAAGAGGATACCGGCTGTGCAATCAAGTGGATGAAGTGAATTTTTTATATTGTTTTTTAACCCCTTTATTTAGCATTCTGTCATAAGAATTCTATTATTTTGCCGTTATAACCATGTTATAACGGAAAGTAATAAAGTGAAGTTCGAGTCCCCATTGACCTTAATGGGGTCCGGGTTTGGTGTCAAGTTCGGGTTCAGAGGATATAGCACTCCAGTGAGTTCAGTGGCCTCTCCCTAGGTCAGTGATGTCACGCTCATTGGTCACATGGCCTAGACCAGTGATGGGCAAAGTGCGGCTCTCCAGCTGTTGCAGAACTACAACTCCCAGCATGCAAAGCCTGTCTATAGCTATCAGCCTACTGCAGGGCATAGTGGGAGTTGTAGTTTAGCAACAGCTGGAGAGCCGCACTTTGCCCATCACTGGCCTAGACCTGTGATAGCTAGCCTCCGGCACTCCAACTGTGATAAAACTACAACTCCCAAGATGTACACTTGCTTGACTGTTCTCAGAACTCCATAGAAATGAATGGAACATGCTGGGAATCACAGTTTCACCACAGCTGGAGAGCAAGATGTTAGCCATCACTGGTCTAGACACAATTCAGTCTCAATCAAATAAATGGGGAAGAGCTCCAATACCAAGTAGGTCTGAAAGATAGGTCATCAATATTAAAGACCAGAAAACCCCTTTAAAGAGTAATTCTAGTGATACAGGAAATCATTCTCATCCCAAGTATAAACCACCTTATAACAGTGGACTTTTGTAACCATTCAGTCCTTACCTTTTAAAAAAAGAATCGTCTAGCTTCCTTTCTTAAAATCACTCTCAGCAGGTTGTAGCTCTTTTAATCAGGATAATAACTATAGTTGCGTAGAGGTTGTAATTGCCCCTTACTCACAGTTCTGGATGGGGTCCAATAGATGTTGCATAAGAGGATGGCATAACAATAAATTACATGTGACATTTGGGGAGTGGGCTTTAACATTTTATGTACTGGAGGCTATGAACTTCAATGTGCCACAGATGCAAGTTTATAGCATATGAAGAAGCATAGGAAAGGCTGTAAATTGTGTAGTTGTTGTAATCCTGTGCAGCAGCAGGCATATTACAAGTAGCTCTTTCTGGCCACAATAGTGATGGAAAAGTTTTTACAAGGGGACTAACACCTGGACTGTGGCATGCTGGAAGGGGATCCATGGCAAAACTCCCACGGAAAATTACATAGTTGACGCAGAGTCAGGTTTTAATCCATAAAGGGCATTTGTGGTCGGATCGGCTATCCGAAAGGTGTACCTAACCTATCTAACCCTATCTACAACAAGCAGTAGAATTATGCCATAACTGCTGCGGTAGGGCAGCCTAAAGGGGGCCACCCTAATATGAAATGACTGTAAGATGGTGTGGGTGGGTGGGTGAAATCAGCTGAATCGGCGTCAGCCTGGGCTCACAGGAGCCTGTAAATAGCCTAGCAATCAGCTAGCCTAGGCCCGCAGGTGCATGTAACTAGTCTTGTGATCCGCCTCCCCTCCCACAAATGCAGCAAATATATTTGCTTAAACTTGTGGTCGGATCGGCTATCCGAAAGGTGTACCTAACCTATCTAACCCTATCTACAACAAGCAGTAGAATTATGCCATAACTGCTGCGGTAGGGCAGCCTAAAGGGGGCAAAAGAGCAGACCTTAGTTTAGAGCAAAATATATACATACCATTACTACACCCACTTTAAACGTAAAAGACATTCCCCGATGAAGGTGCGGAATATACCGTACATATCAGAGTGACTACCATCAACCTTACCTCTGTCATGTGCACCGGCACATCATTCTTGGAGGTGGCTAATGCTGATGCGATTGAAGGAGTGGCCGGTAACCAGAAACTATTTACTCCTATGTATACTAACAACGTATGAACATATTACGAGAAGGTCTGGTTCCTGAGAGCTGCAGACTGAAACAAACAACGGTGAATTTGTTGGAAGGCCTAAATGAATACTAAGCATTCGCCGAGGGCCCTGACCGGGCACCAACTGTTCCTGGTTGCAAACTACTACACCTCTACTTATTCCCCAGGCCACACTATATATATATATATATATATATATATATATATACACATACATACAAAGGCCCAAAAAGTTAGAACATGGCGTATGTCTACTTACCCTATTAGTAGGTTAAGCGGAATATGTGAACACGCCAGGCCTGGGGAACCATCAACACGGATACATGGCTATTACAATTAACGAGCTAATGTCCCCTGTAGTGAGGACAGAGAACGTACACACCATACCTGCAGTGGTGACAGGAAATAAGCTAAAGATCGTGATAACTATGACTGCTGTGCCTGTAGTCGTGATAGGACTTGTCGAGTCTGTAGCTGTGAGACATTGTGAATTGCACCTTATTACTGTACCTCCTACTGGAAGACTGACCGATACCCAGGACATAGGCCCGACACCAACACCCTCAGCCCGAGTGGCGAGCGAGGACATGGAAACTACTTGTAGTGGGGCCACGAGGCCGACCTCAAATGGTGAAGTCATATATGAAAACATTTAATCGTAGAAGCCATGCGTGAGAGACTAATGGCGGTGCCATGCGTGAGAGACACTAACGGCGGAGTCATGTGTGTAAAATATGAACGGAGAAGCCATGCGTGAGAGACTAATGGCGAGGTCAAATGTCAAACACTAACTGGAGAAACCATGCGTGAGAGACTCTAATGGCGGTGCCATGCGTGAGAGACTCTAATGGCGAAGTCATATGTCAAACACTTAATGGGATAAGCCATGCGCGAGAGACTAATGGCGGTGCCATGCGTGAGAGACTCTAATGGCGGAGTCATGTGAGTAAAACAAACTGAGGCCATGCGTGAGAGACTCTAATGGCGAAGTCATATGAAAACACTTAATGAGATAAGCCATGCGTGAGAGACTCTAATGGCGGACACTTAAATGGAGAAGCCATGCGTGAGAGACTGATGGCGGAGCCATATGTGTAACACTAAATCGGAGAAGCCATGCGTGGGAGACACATGGCAGAGTCATATGTGCAATACCTAATTGGAGAAGCCATGCGTGAGAGACTCTAATGGCAGAGCCATGCGTGAGAGACTCTAATGGCAGTGCCATGCGTGAGAGACTAATGGCGGACACTTAATTGGAGAAGCCATGCGCGGGAGACTGATGTCGGAGTCATATGTGTAACACTAAATCGGAGAAGCCATGCATGAGAGACTCTAATGGCAGTGCCATGCGTGAGAGACTAATGGCGGACACTTAATCGGAGAAGCCATGCGTGAGAGACTCTAATGGCAGTGCCATGCGTGAGAGACTCTAATGGCGGAGTCATACGTGTAACACTAAATCGGAGAAGCCATGCGTGAGAGACTCTAATGGCAGTGCCATGCGTGAGAGACACTAATAGCGGAGACATATGTGTAACACTAAATCGGAGAAGCCATGCTTGAGAGACTCTAATGGCGGACACGTAATTGGAGAAGCCATGCGTGAGAGACTAATGGTGGTGCCATGCGTGAGAGACTCTAATGGCGGAGTCATACGTGTAACACTAAATCAGAGAAGCCATGCGTGAGAGACTCTAATGGCGGACACTTAATTGGAGAAGCCATGCGTGAGAGACTCTAATGGCAGTGCCATGCGTGAGAGACTCTAATGGCAGTGCCATGTGTGAGACTAATGGCGGACACTTAATCGGAGAAGCCATGCGCGAGAGACTCTGATGGCGGAGTCATACGTGTAACACTAAATCGGAGAAGCCATGCGTGAGAGACTCTAATGGCAGTGCCATGCGTGAGAGACTAATGGCGGACACTTAATTGGAGAAGCCATGCGTGAGAGACTCAACGGCAGTGCCATGCGTGAGAGACTCTAATGGCGGAGTCATACGTGTAACACTAAATCGGAGAAGCCATGCGTGAGAGACTCTAATGGCGAGGTCAAATGTCAAACACTAACTGGAGAAGCCATGCGTGAGAGACTCTAATGGCAGTGCCATGCGTGAGAGACTCTAATGGCGGAGTCATCGTGTAACACTAAACCGGAGAAACCATGCGTGAGAGACTCTAATGGCAGTGCCATGCGTGAGAGACACTAATAGCGGAGACATATGTGTAACACTTAATTGGAGAAGCCATGCGTGAGAGACTAATGGTGGTGCCATGCGTGAGAGACTCTAATGGCGGAGTCATACGTGTAACACTAAATCGGAGAAGCCATGCTTGAGAGACTCTAATGGCGGACACTTAATTGGAGAAGCCATGCGTGAGAGACTCTAATGGCAGTGCCATGCGTGAGAGACTCTAATGGCGGAGTCATACTGTAGTAAGCACTACATCGGAGAAGCCATGAGTGAGAGACTCTAATGGCGGACACTAAATTGGAGAAGCCATGCGTGAGAGACTCTAATGGCAGTGCCATGCGTGAGAGACTCTAATAGCGGAGTCATACGTGTAACACTAAACCGGAGAAACCATGCGTGAGAGACTCTAATGGCAGTGCCATGCGTGAGAGACTCTAATGGCGGAGTCATACGTGTAACACTAAATCGGAGAAGCCATGCGTGAGAGACTCTAATGGCAGTGCCATGCGTGAGAGACACTAATAGCGGAGACATATGTGTAACACTTAATTGGAGAAGCCATGCGTGAGAGACTAATGGTGGTGCCATGCGTGAGAGACTCTAATGGCGGAGTCATACGTGTAACACTAAATCGGAGAAGCCATGCTTGAGAGACTCTAATGGCGGACACTTAATTGGAGAAGCCATGCGTGAGAGACTCTAATGGCAGTGCCATGCGTGAGAGACTCTAATGGCGGAGTCATACGTGTAACACTAAATCGGAGAAGCCATGAGTGAGAGACTCTAATGGCAGTGCCATGCGTGAGAGACTAATGGCGGACACTTAATTGGAGAAGCTATGCGTGAGAGACTCTAATGGCAGTGCCATGCGTGAGAGACTCTAATGGCGGAGTCATACGTGTAACACTAAATCGGAGAAGCCATGAGTGAGAGACTGATGGCGGAGTCATATGTGTAACACTAAATTGTAGAAGCATTGCATGAGAGACTATAACGGCGGAGTCATGTGTGTAAAACATAAAACGGAGAGGCCATGCGTGAGAGACTAATGGCGGTGTCATGCGTGAGAGACTCTAAGGGCGAAGTCATATGTCAAACACTAAATCAGCGAAGCCATGCGAGAGGGACTCTAATGGCGGACACTTAATCGGAGAAGCATTGCTTGAGAGACTATAATGGCGGAGTCATATGTGTAACACTTATTTGGAGAAGCCATGCGCAAGAGACTCAAATGGCGGAGTCATATGTGTAACTCTGAATCGCGAAGTCATGCGCGAGACTCTAATGGCGGAGTCATGTGAGTAAAACAAACGGAGAAGTCGTGCGTGGGAGACTAATGGCGGAGCCATACATGCGAGACTAATGGCAGATTTATTATTATTATTTTTTATAAAGCACTTTAGCGGCACCAGTATGACTTGGGAACTCGTGTAACCATGAACCCCTCTGACAGGGAACCTAAGACGCTAAAACCCTACGACCATATGGTACCCCTAACGAACAACATGAAGGACGGTCAAAGAGCCACCCGGAGCCATGAGGCCGAAGCGATCATCAGGCCCCCCGAAGCCATGAGACCCCTCGAAGCCAAGAGACTGAACTGAATGACTATACAGTGACGATAAGAAATTAAATATGAGCCAGACCCGATGGGATATGCATAGACTTTAGTGAAGCGAACCACGTGCATAAATAAACATAACCATCCGTGAATTTGAACAGACGGGAGACAACGAAGCCAGAGGCCTAACAATTCGCTAAGAGAGGACCCTTATCTTGACAAATAAAGGATTTGTAAAACATAGTATGAAACGTACTCCAATTGGGCCACTGACCGCTGAAAATTTTTATTTTTTTTTTATATTTTTTATTTCCTTTTTTATTTCCTTTTTTTTTTAAATGAACAGAAAAAGTAGAAGTAGGCCTTTGGATTGTAACAACCAACGAGAAAACAAGCAAGCCTGAAAGAACGCAGCTATTATGTTTATCGGGAGAGCAGTGTCAGAGCGGTGTGCAGACTGTCCTAGTGAAAATACTGGCTTAACCATGATGTCAAAAATAAATAAAAGGAAAATGTAGCTATAGGCAGAAGCAGTGTATAACGCATGGTGTAAGAACAGGTGGGTGACTGCAGCTCTGGATGTGAGTAGTGCCCAACACATGGTATGGGCGCAGCTCTGAGTTTAAGCATGATATAAAGCAGCCGTATGAATGCAATCTAAAGCGAGTAGAGTATTAACGTGATACAACAGAAGCATGAACGCAGCTCTGGTAGTGAATGGAGTATAGGACAAAATGTCAATGCAGACACACAGACGTAGCCTTTGCAGGTAACGAACCTAGCCATGATCATTAGTGCCCAACCCCTTCGCCCCAGAGCGCTACAAGTCACAGACCGTGTAACCAAGTCCGATCCCACGGTGAATGCCAGTACTCGCCTGGCACCTTCTGCAATTGCCCAGGTGCGAATGAACCTCCACGTAATGCTGCAGGAATATTTTTTTTTTTTTTAATGATGGTCACCACAACACCCCTCGTGTTCCAGAGCATCAGCACTCAAATACAGGCGCCTTTAACAACCTGCTAGTGGCCCCACGTATGGGCTACTGATACACATTCACCAACACCTTGCGTGTCTGGCGCAACTGCGGACGTGCGCCCACATGTACAACAGTGACAGAAACATTAACTTTTATTTTTTTTTTCTTTATGACCCTTGATACACGACCCTTCCAGAGAGATAACTACGTAATACCATCGCTTAAACGCAGCGTGTGTAGCTTGGAGACACGTGTCCCGTATGATACAGATATCAGAAAACACGCGACCATACCTACTCTAGGCGCATGCAACACCAATAACTATATGCAATAGCCCCCAACAATCCCCTAAACAGCTGGACAAAATACTAACAACAGTCACTTGACCATTAGCGCCCAACTTTGCTTCGTCCCAGAGTATTACGAATCACATACCGCAGTGTGGGTCTCATGCCAACAAGTGTGATTCTACAGTGAATGCCAGCGCTCGTCTGGCACTTTGTCGCTGCCCAGGCGTGGGTCCTGTGCAAACCATTCCGATCCTACCATGAATACCAGTGCCTTCCTGAGAGATTCTGCCATCGTCCAGCCGTAAGGAGCCTCCACACCATGCTGCAGTATCCTGGAGCTGACCCAGAGGTAGTGAAATCAGCTGAATCGGCGTCAGCCTGGGCTCACAGGAGCCTGTAAATAGCCTAGCAATCAGCTAGCCTAGGCCCGCAGGTGCATGTAACTAGTCTTGTGATCCGCCTCCCCTCCCACAAATGCAGCAAATATATTTGCTTAAACAAATCACCTAACATTCCTAAATTGTTTGTAATAATGTGCTTTAAAACATCCAGTGTGTGTATATGATCAGGTATGATGTTGTATCGATCAGGCAGTGTAAGGGTTACGCCCTCTTCACAGTGACAGACCAAACTCTGACAGACCAAACTCCCCGGTTAACGCACCGCAAACAACCACAAAAAGTCCATTTGCACAACTGCAAACTCCCCATTTGCACAAGGTTGGATACCAAGCTAGCCATGTCCCGTTCCTTGTCCTCACTGACGTCATTGAAGGTCTCTTCCTCCAACACCAAGTGTCCCCGAAAGGTGACAACAAGCTCCTGGGACGCCTGCTCTGGTTGGTCTTCCACATCCTCAAAGCCAACTTCCTCCTCTGACTCCTCTTCTTCAGACTCCTCTCTCTGCGCTGCCGCCCGTCCAGAAATCGACGACGACAAGGCTGCTTCTGGTGGTGATGGTGACCACAACTCTTCCTCTTCATGCTCATCTATGGCCTGATCCCGCACTCTTTGCAGGGCACGCTCCAGAAAAAACGCATATGGGATGAGGTCGATGATGTTGCCTTGGGTTTGACTGACCAGGTTTTTCACCTCCGCAAAAGGATGGATGAGCCTACAGCCATTGTGCATGAGCGTTCAGTAACGCGGCCAAAAAATACCCAGCTCCGCAGAGGCTGTCCTCTTTTTTTAAATAAAAAAAATCTGTTGTTACCCGTTTAATCTCTGTTTTGTTCCTTATCAGGGGCCGGTGTATGGAATAAATTTTAGGAACTGGGAGATGGAAAAAGATGGTTGGTCGGTCCTCTTACTTCCAATTTGGGGCACTGCGCATGCGCCGCGCAATGTACTGTGCCACCAATACAAATAGTGTGAACTACTTTTTTTACCATTTTAATCTTTGTTAAGTCCCCTATCAGGGGACGTGTATTGAATTGAAACCTTGCATGGGGAGATAGAGAAAAAAGCTTGCTCTGTCCGCTTCCTTCTAATTTTGGGCACTTGCAATGGAATTTGCCACCAATGCAACTAGTGTTAACCAAGTACTATTTCTATCACTTTAATCTCTGTTTTGTCCCTTGTCAGGGCCAGGGCTGGTGTCGTGAATAGATTTTTGGAACCGGGAGATGGAAAAAGACCCATGCTCGGTCCGCTTCGTTTGAATTTTAGGTCACTGTGTGTGTGCCATGCAATGTACTGTGACACCCTATATGAGTGGTGGGCAGTGGGCACAGTACAGTCTGTGGGCCTGACACACACTGGCAGGCAACTGCAATTATATTAAAGGGTAAAAATGAAATGACTTTTTTATCTGCAAGGTACTGTGCCACCCTATATGAGTGGTGGCACACAGTACAGTCTGTGGGCCTGAGGCCTCTCACACACGGGCTGGCAACTGCAATATATATATTGCAATATATATAACACACTTGTGTGTTGCGTGAAAATCGCAGCATGTTCTATAGTCAGCGCTTTTCACGCATGCTGTGAATGGGGCTGCGTGAAAAACGCATTGCATCCGCAAAAGTGCGGGTGCGTTGCGTTTTTTACCGATGGTTGCTAGGAGATTTTGTTTGTAAATCTTCAGTTTTTTATCACGCGCGTGAAAAACACATCAAAATGCATTGCACCCACGCGGAAAAAACTGAACAACTGAACTCAATCGCAGGCAAAACTGAATGGCTTTTCCTGTGAAATAGCACAGTTTTTACTGAACGCATCCGCAACACATCCAGACCTAAGGCTCCATTCACACATCTGCAATTTTTGTCCTCATCCATTCCGCAATTCTGTGGAATGGATGCGGACCCATTCATTGGGAATGGGGCCTGACGTGATGCGGAGGGCACACTATGAACTTCCGGGTTTCGGCCCCGAAACATCCGTATGCAGCTCCGCAAAAATAGAGCATGTCCTATTCTTGTCCGCAGCCTACTGACAAGAATAGGCATATCTATGGGGAGTGCCGGCATGGTGTGTTGCGGATCCGCAATTTGAGGATCCGCAACACACTACGGACGTGTGAATGGGCCCTAATCCAGACACGCTCGTGTGAAAGAGGCAGATGAGTCTTTGAGGACTGGAGTGGACACAGAATACTAGTAGCTAACACTTTCTCTAGAATCCATATATTAATTCTGCAGCAGCAGCACTCTCCCTGCTCTAACACTGCAGCTTCAGAATGAATCTAAGATGGATGCTGTCCTTGCTTTTTAATAGGAGGTGGGAGGGTCTGGGAGGGAGGGTATGCTGATTGGCTGGAATGTGTCTGCTGACTGTGAGGTCCAGGGTCAAAGTTTGCTCCATGATAAAGTATAGGGGGCGAATCAAACATCGCATATGTCACGAGGGGGAGCGATCTGAAGCACTGCAACAGGCAGGGAGAGGCAGTGGGGTGGCAACATGGAGAAAGCAGGCCACGCCAAACAGGCCCGCAAGTGCTCCACGGAGCACCCTCTTGCAGAAATATCCCTTGACAAGGTGTAAGTGTTCCGCAGTATGGTGATTTTTTGCAGAAAGTGCAGACGACAAAAGAATAGTAGTTTGCAACCTGTGGCACACCAAAATGAGCCGAGGTGTGAAGAGTAGCAACCTCACTACCACCAGCATGATCCGCCACATGACAGCCAAGCACCGCAATAAGTGGGGGCAAAGCCTGGGTCCACAATCTGTGTCTGCGGGTCACACCACTGCCTCCTCTTCCCCTATGTTGGGTAAAGACCAATCGCCTGTCGAAGGCGCAGGCTCAGATGCCTCCCGCGCTGCACTTGTACCGTCGCAAGCACCATCAGCAACCACATTCACTTCCCTGTTCCAGCGCAGCATTCAAATGTCTTTACCCCAGGCATTTGAACGCAAGCGCAAATACCCAGCCACCCACCCACAGGCCATGGAACTAACCGCCCAACGTTCTAACTTACTGGCGGTTGAAATGTTGCCACTTAGGCTTGTGGACACTGAGGCCTTTTGCGGCCTACTGTCGGCGGCAGTCCCTCAGTACTCAGTCCCCAGCTGCCACTATTTTTCCCGGTGTGCCGTACCCGCCTTACACCAGCATGTGTCTGCTAACATCACCCGTGCCCTGACAAACGCAGTTACTGCTAAGGTCCACCTAACGACTGACACATGGACAAGTGCTTATTGCCAGGGATGCTACATTTCCCTGATTGCAGACTAGGTGAACATAGTGGAGGCTGGGAGCAACTTGTATCCTGGGATGGTACAGGTGCTACTGACGCCCAGGATTGGGGGCCCTACTTCCATCAGGGTTACCGCCATCACCTATGTAAGTGGCTCCTCCTCCTCCACTTCCACCTCCAAATTCTCCGCGTGCAGCACCAGTCAGCCATCAAATGGTAGCTGGAAGCAGTTTAGCACTGCTGTGGGGATGCGTCAACAGGCCATGCTGAAGATGATATGCTTAGGGGATAAACAGCACACCGCCGCAGAGCTATGGCAGGGGATAAGAGACCAGACTGAGCTGTGGCTCTCGCCACTCAACCTGCAACCAGGCATGGTTGTGTGTGTTAATGGGCGTAACTTGGTGGCGGCTTTGGAGCTCGGCAAGCTCACACACATCCCATGCCTAGCCCACGTCTTTAACTTAGTGGTTCAGAGGTTTCTGAAAAACTACCCCAATTTGCCCGAGGTACTGGCGAAGGTGCGCCGCGTGTGTGCACATTTCCGCAAGTCATCAACAGCTTTAGCCGGCCTGTTGACGTTACAGCAGCACTTGAAATTGCCAGCTCACCGGCTGTTGTGTGACGTGAGCACGCACTGGAACTCCACGTTACACATGTTGGCCAGGCTTTGTGAGCAGCAAAGGGCAGTAATGTAATACCAGCTGCAGCACAGTCGTCACTTTTCCAGTCAGCTTCCGTTCTTCACAAGCGTGGAGTGGGCATGGGTGTCTGACCTCCGCTATACAGGGTGGAACTTTAATTCCATCTGTTCAGCGTGGGTGGACAGAAGAGGAGGAAGAGGATGAGGAAATTGACAGTCATCCTCCTGATGACGACAGCGAAGTCTTGCCCACTGGTACTCTGGCACACATGGCTGACTTTATGTTAGGCTGCCTTTTCCGTGACCCCTGTGTTATACGCATTTTAGATAACAGGGATTACTTGGTGTTCACCCTTCTGGACCCCCGCTACAAAGATAACTTCTCATCTCTCATTCCTCCGGTGGAGAGGACGAGCAAAATGGTGCTATACCAGAAGTTCCTCGTTGACAGATTGCTGCAACAATTCTGTACTTCCTTAGGCAACCAAGGTGGGGAGACAAGGGAACACACAGCACTTCCAGCAAATGCAGGGCAACACTCTCCATGGCCTGGGACAGTTTTTTTGACACCCCGCCAGCACCCTCAACATGAGGCACATCCTAGTGTCACAAGGAGGGAAAAGTTTTGGAAGATGGTGAAGGAGTACGTAGCAGACCGTGTCAGCGTCCTCAGTGATCCCACAGTGCCTTACAACTACTGGGTGTCCAAGCTGGACACGTGGCACGAACTGGCGCTCTATGCCTTGGAGGTGCTGGCCTGCCCTGCTGCCAGCGTTTTGTCTGAGCAGGTATTTAGTGCTGGCTGGTGGCATTATAACAGATAAGCGTATCCGGCTGTCAACTGAAAATGCTGACAGGTTGACTCTTATAAAATTAAACAAGGCCTGGATTGCCCCTGACTTCTCCATTCCACCAGAGGAAAGCCACGACTGAACATAAAGGCACTTTAAATGTGTTGTTTAGAATGTACTGAATACTCTTTATTCCCATGCACCCCTTTCACCACAAAAAACGGTATATGGTTAAATCTTCCTTTTCTCATCCTCCTCGTCCATCATACAGTATCTACATGCTTAATTGTCGCATATAATGCCATCGCGTATATGCCTTCTCATGGAGTTTTTTGGATGGTCAGTTCACCTGCAGGCCCTCGCATAAATAATGTTTTCGATGGTCAGCTCACCCGCAGGACCTCGCATATGATTTTTTCGGATGGTCATCTCAACCGCAGGCCCTCACCCATAATGTTTTAGATAGTCAGCTCAGCTGAAGACCTTCACCCCTAATGTTTTAGTGGGTCACCAGCAGGCCATCATATTTTACCTCACCTGTTTAACGTTTCCTCATCCTAAATACCTATGACATTCCCTGTAATTTTTTTGTACTCGTTCTAATGACAGGTTCTCTTAAGAGTCCTGAATTGTTATTTATCGTCACTACCTCTCTGAGTCGGTACTGGGAAATTTGCGTGCCCCCGTCTGCCTTTCTTGGAAGTGGTAGCCGTGGCCATCCCTCAGGCTCCCTCTCTGGAAGCGAACCCTGATTCCCCATATCCCCTTGGTCACCATGTTAGGCGCAAAAAATAACATCGAAAGTTGATAGAGCAGACATCCGAATAGACCGTCAACATCACGGGGACGTGCGATCAGCTTAGAAGTTATCTAGAGTTAACAAAGAGGCAGCAGGCCCTCATCTACAATGTTTTACATGGTCAGCTCAACGTCCGTTTCTCTTCCAAGTTCATTATCATCAGATGATAGTCTGGTCAAACCAATCGTAATCACCGCTGGTCAAGTAACTAATTAGCACGGAGGAGTGTCTTTGGTTATTGAAATGAACCACACAAATCAACTTAAACCATACGCTCAAAACGGCCATGCACCACCACCCACAGAATCACAAAATAGGTATAAATCTGTCAATCCTTTCCGTGTCCAGGCCGGGTGAGACTTCCCATGCGTAGATAAATTAAGCAGCAGACTCCACTCCTGGTGGTGCCCTTCCATCAATTAGTTTAAGTTTCAGTTTTGCAACCATACTCCCCTTGGAACCCAAAGACTTTAGTTTCCCAGAAAATGCACGGCGGGAAAGGGAAATAATGCTGCCGGGGATCGTCTTCGGACCTCCAACTTAAGTTTTATTTATTGAAAACGTTCGTGGCAATAAAGGTTTCCGCTGTGGTTCGGCTTGCGCCGGTACAAGAATTTCACCTCTATAGGTACAATACGGATGCCACCAGCCGTTCCCCTTCCAATGAGTTCAGTTTGATCGTCCAAGAGTCCGGTCAACACAATCGAAACCACCGGCTGTCCCTCTTAGTCATGGCTCCAGTTCCGAAAATCACGAAAAATTTGGTCTGAACTTGCTCTTTATATAAAAATTAATGTACAGGAAATAATGTTACCTAACAATTTTTCATCTAAAATCGCTTTTATCTTCGGTTTTGTGAGTTTTATGGTCAGGTTGTAAAAGTGGCGTACAACTCGGGCAACATTGTTACCAGCAGCGACATTGTAGTCCAAGATGCATCCAGACATCCTTCCCATGCTGTCCCTGACCCATTTTGGTGGTGTTTCCATCAATTTCTGACCTTTTCCTATGAACCAGGCACCCTCCCTTCTTCAGAGCAAGGGGTGCCTGGTTTAATGCTCGGGTCCTCCCATTGACTTCTATAGGGCTTGGGTGCTCGGTATAGCACCCGAGCATCTGGGTGCTTGATCATCACTAGTAGTGATTATTTTTGGTCAATAGCCTAACCTCATTTAGAGAAAAGATGGAGCACTATGAAGAGAATTGAAATTATAATACAAAAATTGTTGTTGTCACCTCTTGAATTTTTTGGACACATGCTATGCAAAATCTGATTCTGGCTAACATTTTATTAGTCAGAAATCTAAAAAAGAATGAGAGAAAAAATAGTGTCTATATATATATATATATATATATATTTGTAATATGGGAAATGCATCCTGGGAGTTATTCCAAGAACGAAAATTTTCTGAAGAAGTGAGGTCTTGGATTTTTCAAGGCTAACACTTTAAATGTCACAGTTGCCATAGTTACCTTTTTTGGGACATTGAAATACCAGTTTGTTGCTGATTTAACACGCAATCTTATGCGGTGCTGTTTGATCTTCACCGAATTTTCTGTTATGCTCAGCTTCAATATCAAACAGTCCTTTTGAAACCTCGTTTCAGGTTGTTGTTTTCTTTTTTTGTATCTGTCTAATGAAGTCACCTTCTTGAACACCCACATCTTCTCTAACAAAAGGAGATACATGGCTTAACGTCAGTTCTTAACATCAATGAAGACAAATTAGCTTTTTTATGCTGCATCATATGTAATAACATTTGTAACATAAGTTACTACTAGTTATCAGTCATTTTTTTTTTAGTTTTCATAAACTTTCAATAAATAATTTTTCTTGTTCGATGATTATTGTTGCATTTCTATGCTAGAGCTAGACTTTGATACCACTGCCAGATGATTTTTGGGAGACATCACCGCTGAGGCCAGTCTTTGGCAACATTAATGCATATGACCATATCTATTCAGGAAGTTTACATGCAGGGACCATAAGTGCAGTGAAGACAACCCAGGACCCATGGAGATGGAACCGAGATGCAACCGAGTGGCAACGAGCAGGTAAGTATAGTTCCCTTCACAGATCCAGCAGGATGGGATGTGGAATTTATAAAGGAAGTCATTTGTAGATGACCCCTTTAAAGCATAAGCTTTGCATTAGAGATGAGCTAATTTTTTAAAATTCATTTTAGTCTGAATTGACAGTCAAACAAATTTGATTCCAGTGTGAATTGAATCTACCCAAATCCCACATGCCTTAAATGTCTGGAAAACCTATCTCTCTCTCTGGAACATTGTACCTAAATGAATTCTGATTTTGCAGGTTCAGAATTAACTTTGATTAGCTCAAAACTACTGGTTTGGACAATGATAGACTGGAAAGACAGCAAGAGGTGCAGATGCACCGACTGATTTTCTGTCTGGCACAAAGTTATCTATTCTGTACTGCAAGTGAAATGGATGTTACATCCCAAGCTTAGGGTGGCAAACAGAGTCTACACAGATCATCAGAAAGTTTTTGTATGATATTGAGCTACTAGCCAGATGTTCATGTACAAGCTCCATTGACCTCATGCCACCATTCCCAATGGCTAGAACGGTTCACAGCAAGAAGGAGGTTAGAATGGAGGTCTATTCTCTTCCATAATGAGTTCCACTTTTGTCTCAAATACAATGAAGGCTGAGACCACATGGGCAATGTCAGGATGAGGCCATTTCAAGGGAGTGTCACACCAGTCATACTTCCTGGATTATTTTGTGGGGTGGCATAATGTATAGTAGCTAGTCTTCTGTAGTCTATATTTCAGGTACACTTGCTGTTACATTGTTTTGGTCCTGGACCCAGTGGTATAGCCATTTCTCCAACATAAGCCAGTAGCCATTTTTCAACAGGACAATGCCAGGCAACATATTGCTTGTTATACAGTCTTCATGGTCTAATCATGCTACATTGGCCTACAGCGTCTCTGGACTTGTCTCCCATCGGTAACAATTGGGACGTCATTGGTTAACAAAAGGGGAGCTGCAACAGTTAATAACATCATTGATAGCATGCCGAGGTGTGTAAGTTTGTATATTTCCTGCGTATGGTGCTCATACTCAAGATTGAATAAATTGAGGTGTTTTGAATATTTTATTTCCACTTTTTTATAATTAGCATATCACTAACATGTTTATTGATCATGTGATTTCCATAATTCCATGACTTTTCCTTCTTGGTGTTTTCATTTCAATGATTTTTATTTTTTTTTCTACATATTTTGTTGACAATAGAATTCCTTGGGCATGTTAGATATACCATATATATATTGATGTACCTGAATAAAGAGACTAAAAAGTACTGGGCTTAAGAACATTTTCATAATGTTCTATGAATAAATAAATGCATAACAAAAGAACCCTCAACACAATTTTTCAGTTTCTATGTATCTTACACTGTATTTATTATAAAGGTACAGCATTAATTAATACTGAGCAGCTGCATTTCACTGTCCTATGAAAAGCTTCTTATCTGTTCTAAATCACTACGATTTTTATGAATGGAAAATTGCCTGTATTTTCCTTTTTTGCATTGCACAGAAATATAAAACCTTGCATTCATGTATTCTACTGATTATGCAAGTGTTGGTAAAAAAATTTGAAGCTTAGTAAATATGGTATTCAGCGTGAATGCTCTTTTATATTGTGGCTATAGATTCTGTACAATATGAGTTGGTAGACCTAAAAAGCTACCTGCACCTTTACGCATGTGAGCTTCTAAGATAGCATAACTAACTCAAGAACTCCTCATGCCCTTTATTCATATATCAAATTCACATCATACTGTTCACTAACGTACAATATTTCTGACTCATCACTAAGAGAGCAGATTTTAAACTTAATTATGGAGATTAAGATTTCAACAAGATATATACCTCCTTACCGTTACTACATGCTCAGCTTTGAAAATAAAGACATGATTTTGCAATTTTATTTTGGGAGTTATTTATACTATATGGGCGACATTTATCAAATTGGATATGTCAAGCTTTGTGGTCTAAAAAAGTCCCAAGTCATGGCAACTGCAACATTTTCTAAAACGTTTGGTTACATTTGCTATATTTCGTGATCCTCACCACTTTTCACAGTGGTCTACGTTTAAGAGCTAAAAGTAAGAATAGACCTGGATGATAGCACATTTACTAAGGGCAACTTTTACAAAATTTGCAAAAAAATTAAACGTACACTCGGCAACCTCCAGTGTACTATTACACTTAATGGTGTAAACCACATTGCTTTCATGCCATATATATTACTAAGGTGTGCCCTTTCATAAATTTGGTGCAAGCTCACAAAGCAAAGCCAGATTTAAGGGGATGGCCACACAGAGCGGTCGTGATACAGTCAGGTTGCGGTCAAGAACTGCACGGCCAATTAACTAATGAAGACCGTACTGCAAAGCCAGTCTTCATTGTTGTTACGGTATAACCCGGTATAGTGAGGGTTAATACCGTTCGGGCGATTCCCCTGGCGAAGAGCACAGCAACCCACAACCGCTGGAATCCACCAAACTGGAACCATACGAAGTCCTCCTCTCCTAGAACAGGCAAGAGAACGTTCTGACGTAGCAATTCCCCCCAAGTACGAGACGAGGCTCCGTATTAATGGTTAAACAGGAATTCTAACTTTATTGAGGGCTACCTGCCCGGTATTTATGCAGGTCTCCCACCTGGTGGACACTCCCCTAGGGGACCAGAAGGAAGACTGCGACACGGGATACAGCAGCCAATCACACACAATGGGACAATACAGACACCCCCAGCATCCCTCCCCTCTGCCTGTGATACAATTACCCTACACAGGTTAATGTAATCATCACAGGCAGGAGAATACACAATGTCTTCTGTCCTGGAGACAATTGAGGACTCATTCAATTATCTCTCAGGACAAAGGGAAATCGCCAATACACACGTGGGGACAATAGGACAGACATCATTATTCAATATACAATGTCCCACCCTTTACAGTACACACAGACATTTAACATATCCCCAGATGGCTTGGATCTGAGCGCTCAATATATCCAAACAGCGCTCAGATGCCACAAACACAGTCAAATCGCCATGGGGTTTAAGTTTAGCGTGGGCTGATGAGAGGGGCCATAATCCTGGGGCAAGAGGCTGGCAATCTGTCCCCTCCAAAACTCAGTGGCGAGTTTGGTTTCGCCACAATTGTTAATGTCCACACGGTATTGAAGGTGCAGCATGGCCATTACCAATTAAGACAAACTGTAGAATGCAGTATTTATTAAATAAATAAAAGGCAGCTACAGCTATTTGGCCAAGTGGTTCTTAACTGCAGCATGGCCGTAACCACACCATATCATGGCCGTTCTGTGTGGCCATACCCTAAAACTATCACAAAAATAACCTCAAATGATAAATAACTAGTGTTGAGCGAACAGTTCGAGCATCGTTCGAGTTCGTACCGAATTTTGGGGTGTCCGTGACACGGACCCGAACCCGGACATTTTCAAAAAAGTTCGGGTTCGGGTCCGGTGTTCGTCGATTACTTCCCGCTTTCTGAAGGGCTGCACAGCAGCCAATCAGCTAGTGTTTTACTTCTTGCCCTAAGAGCCCATCACAGCCATGCCTACTAATGGCATGGCTGTGATTGGCCAAGTGCAGCATGTGACCCAGCCTCTATTTAAGCTGGAGTCACGTAGCGTCGCACGTCACACTGCTCTGATTAGTGTAGGGAGAGGACGCAGCTTCTGTCAGGGCGAGATAGGCAGGGATAAAGAAGTGAATGATCTACATTTCTACACCTGTGCATCAGAACAACTCTGCCACAGAGTCTAAACCAAAGCTCCAAAGAAGTGAAAAATCTACACCTGTGAATCAGAACAACAGCGATTCAGCTGCTCAGTCAAAGTCAATTTTTTTTCTGGCTGGGCAGACCGTTTTCTGGCACATGTTACTGGGCTGATAGGTGGCGGGCATTTTGGGACTTGTGGTGCTACAGCAAAAGCTGCCACAACGTCCATTAATCTCATGTAATAGTCGATTTTTTCATAGATATACTAAATAAGGGGTTTGGCTGTGCTTGTGTCACCCATACTAACTGCAAATATATTTAATATATCAGTGGTGAAACTGAAAGTAACCCACTTGGATAGCAAATCCCATGAATGTGCTGTTCCAGCTAGGCTAGCCAGTGCCACTACAGCCAAGTCCAATACTGTCAGCCAGAAATATTTTTTTTTTTTATGTGCCAGAAATACAAATTAAAAAAAGCTTTCACCGTAATAATAAAATTATTCTGGTGTTAGACCAGAAGAAGCACTCCTGTTGTAATTAATACTGTAAAAAGGCTTAGGCAATATTTCTCCCAGTGTGGGAAATTTATCTAGCAAACTAGCATTTTAAAATTCGTGTTCTGAAATACCAGCAGCCTTTGTATTAATACCGCAAAGGCATTATATCGTCCAGTGTTGTAATTTTGGTGAAAAAACATTAATCAATCTGTGTTAGTTACACCAGAAACAGTAGGCCTCACGTTTTACTCCTGTAAAAGGAATTAATACCGGAAAAAGGCATTACATTGTCCAGTGTTGTAATTTTGGTGAAAAAAAGGCCAATTTAATCAATCTGGTGTTAGTTACACCAGAAACAGTAGGCCTCACGTTTTTACTCCTGTAAAAGGAATTAATACCGGAAAAAGGCATTACATTGTCCAGTGTTGTAATTTTGGTGAAAAAAGGCCAATTTAATCAATCTGGTGTTAGTTACACCAGAAACAGTAGGCCGCACGTTTTACTCCTGTAAAAAGGAATTATATCTCCCAGTGTGGGAATCTATGTACACAAAACTAGCATTTTAAAAATTCTGGTGTCCAATTAGCAGCAGTCTTCTTGTAATTAATACCTGAAAAAGGCATTACATTGTCCAGTGTTGTAATTTTGGTGAAAAAAGGCCAATTTAATCAATCTGGTGTTAGTTACACCAGAAACAGTAGGCAGCACGTTTTTACTCCTGTAAAAGGAATTAATACCGAAAAAGGCATTACATTGTCCAGTGTTGTAATTTTGGTGAAAAAAGGCCAATTTAATCAATCTGGTGTTAGTTACACCAGAAACAGTAGGCCTCACGTTTTTACTCCTGTAAAAGGAATTAATACCGGAAAAAGGCATTACATTGTCCAGTGTTGTAATTTTGGTGAAAAAAGGCCAATTTAATCAATCTGGTGTTAGTTACACCAGAAACAGTAGGCCTCACGTTTTTACTCCTGTAAAAGGAATTAATACCGAAAAAGGCATTACATTGTCCAGTGTTGTAATTTTGGTGAAAAAAGGCCAATTTAATCAATCTGGTGTTAGTTACACCAGAAACAGTAGGCCTCACGTTTTACTCCTGTAAAAGGAATTAATACCGAAAAAGGCATTACATTGTCCAGTGTTGTAATTTTGGTGAAAAAAGGCCAATTTAATCAATCTGGTGTTAGTTACACCAGAAACAGTAGGCCGCACGTTTTACTCCTGTAAAAGGAATTAATACCGGAAAAGGCATTACATTGTCCAGTGTTGTAATTTTGGTGAAAAAAAGGCCAATTTAATCAATCTGGTGTTAGTTAGACCAGAAACAGTAGGCCGCACGTTTTACTCCTGTAAAAGGAATTATATCTCCCCGTGTGGGAACCTATGTACACAAACTAGCATTTTAAAAATTCTGGTGTCCAATTAGCAGCAGTCTTCTTGTAATTAATACCTGAAAAAGGCATTACATTGTCCAGTGTTGTAATTTTGGTGAAAAAAAGGCCAATTTAATCAATCTGGTGTTAGTTACACCAGAAACAGTAGGCCTCACGTTTTTACTCCTGTAAAAAGGAATTAATACCGGAAAAAGGCATTACATTGTCCAGTGTTGTAATTTTGGTGAAAAAAAGGCCAATTTAATCAATCTGGTGTTAGGTACACCAGAAACAGTAGGCCTCACATTTTTACTCCTGTAAAAAGGAATTAATACCGGAAAAAAGCATTACATTGTCCAGTGTTGTAATTTTGGTGCAAAAAAGCCCAATTTAATCAATCTGGTGCTAGTTACACCAGAAACAGTAGGCCTCACGTTTTTACTCCTGTAAAAAGGAATTATATCTCCCCGTATGGGATTCTATGTACCAAAACTAGCATTTTAAAAATTCTGGTGTCCAATTTGCAGCAGTTTTCTTGTAATTAATACCGGAAAATGGAATTATATCTTCCAGTGTGGGAATTTATGTACACAAACTAGCATTTTAAAAATTCTGGTGTCCAATTAGCAGCAGTCTTCTTGTAATTAATACCTGAAAAAGGATTTACATTTCCAGTGTTGTAATTTTGGTGACAAAAAGGCCAATTTAATCAATCTGGTGTTAGGTACACCAGAAACAGTAGGCCTCACGTTTTTACTCCTGTAAAAAGGAATTAATACCTGAAAAAGGCATTACATTGTCCAGTGTTGTAATTTTGGTGAAAAAAAGGCCAATTTAATCAATTTGGTGTTAGTTAGACCAGAAACAGTAGGCCGCACGTTTTTACTCCTGTAAAAGGAATTATATCTCCCCGTGTGGGAATCTATGTACCAAAACTAGCATTTTAAAAATTCTGGTGTCCAATTTGCAGCAGTTTTCTTGTAATTAATACCGGAAAAAGGAATTATATCTTCCAGTGTGGGAATTTATGTACACAAACTAGCATTTTAAAAATTCTGGTGTCCAATTAGCAGCAGTCTTCTTGTAATTAATACCTGAAAAAGGCATTACATTTTCCAGTGTTGTAATTTTGGTGAAAAAAAGGCCAATTTAATCAATCTGGTGTTAGGTACACCAGAAACAGTAGGCCGCACGTTTTTACTCCTGTAAAAAGGAATTATATCTCCCCGTGTGGGAACCTATGTACCAAAACTAGCATTTTAAAAATTCTGGTGTCCAATTTGCAGCAGTTTTCTTGTAATTAATACCGGAAAAAGGCGCACAAAGTAGTGAACCAACTCCCTCAAGTAGCCGGCAGAATTTACAGCGATATTTGGTGGGGCCCAATGCCGTTATGATCAGGATGGTAAGGCCTGAGCAGGTACAGGCATTAGTCGATTGGGTGGCCGACAGTGCTTCCAGCACGTTCACCACATTGTCTTCCGCCCAGTCTTCTGCGGAAAGCGCACAGGTGGCACCTGAAAACCAAGCTCATCAGTCTGTCACATCACCCCCATGCATATCAGGGAAACTGTCTGAGCCTCAAGTTATGCAGCAGTCTCTTATTCTGTTTGAAGACTCTGCTTGCATTGTTTCCCAGGGGCGTCCACCTAGACCTTCCCCAGCGGTGGAAGACATTCCATGCACTGACGCACAACCACTTATGTATCCAGATGATGAGGACATGGGAATACCACCACAGCAGAGTGACCGAGTCTCTGATGATGACGAAACACTGGTGCCCACTGCCGCGTCTTATTGCAGTGTGCAGACTGAACAGGAGGAGGTCAGGGAGGAAGACTGGGTGGAAGACCATGCAGAGGACGATGAGGTCTTAGACCCCACATGGACTGAAGGTCGTGCTGCTGACTTAAATAGTTCAGAGGAAGAGGCAGTGGTGAGACCGAGACAACAGCGAAGCAAAAGAGGGAGCAGGGGGCAAAAGCAGAACAGCCGCCGTCCAGAGAGTTCACCTGCTATTGGCCAGCGCCAACAGGGACCCAGCACCCCAAAGGCATCTTCAAGGAGTTCCCTGGCATGGCACTTCTTCAAACAATGTGCTGACGACAAGACCAGAGTGATTTGCACGCTGTGCCATCAGACCCTGAGGCGAGGCATTAACGTTCTTAACCTGAGCACCACCTGCATGATCAGGCATCTACATGCAAAGCATGAACTGCAGTGGAGTACACACCTTAAAAACAAGGAACCCTGTCAGGCTCCCCCTGCTCCCTCTACCGCTGCTGCCTCGGCTTCCGCCTCGAGAGGAATGTTGCCACCTGCCGAGCAGCAAACAGAGGATATGCCACCGACACCACCACCACCACCGTCACCTAGCGTCTCCACTATTTCACACAGCAGCGTTCAGCTCTCCATCTCTCAAACCTTTGAGAGGAAGTGCAAATTCCCACCTAGTCACCCTCGAGCCCTTGGCCTGAATGCCAGCATTTCTAAACTACTGGCCTTTGAAATGCTGTCATTCCGGCTGGTGGACACAGACAGCTTCAAACAGCTGATGGCCATGGCTGTCCCCCAGTATGTGGTTCCCAGCCGCCACTACTTCTCCAAGACAGCTGTGCCTTCCCTGCACATGCAAGTGTCCGATAAAATCAAGTGTGCACTGCGCAACGCCATTTGTGGCAAGGTCCACCTAACCACAGAAACAAGGACCAGTAAGCACGGCCAGGGACGCTATATCTCACTAACTGCACACTGGGTGAATATAGTGGCGGCTGGGCCCCAGACGGAGAGTTCCTTGGCGCACGTCCTTCCGCCGCCTAGGATAGCAGGGCATCATTCTCTGCCTCCTGTAGCCTCCTCCTCCTACTCGGCTTCCTCCTCCACTGCTTCCACCAGCTCATCCAGTCAGCCACACACCTTCACCACCAACTTCAGCACAGCCCGGGGTAAACGTCAGCAGGCCATTCTGAAACTCATATGTTTGGGGGACAGGCCCCACACCGCGCAGGAGTTGTGGCGGGGTATTGAACAACAGACCGACCAGTGGTTGCTGCCGGTGGGCCTCAAGCCCGGCCTGGTGGTGTGCGATAATGGGCGAAATCTCCTCGCAGCTCTGGGACTAGCCGGTTTGACGCACATCCCTTGCCTGGCGCATGTGCTGAATTTGGTGGTGCAAAAGTTCATTCACAACTACCCAGACATGTCAGAGCTGCTGCATAAAGTGTGGGCCGTCTGTGCGCGCTTCCGGCGTTCACATCCTGCCGCTGCTCGCCTGTCAGCGCTACAGCGGAACTTCGGCCTTCCCGCTCACTGCCTAATATGCGACGTGCCCACCAGGTGGAACTCCACCTTGCACATGCTGGAGTTTCAGCTGCAGCACGCACGGGTCAGTCGCACTGCGGAACAGCACCACTTCACCACCAATGATTGGGCCTCCATGCGAGACCTGTGTGCCCTGTTGCGCTGTTTCGAGTACGCCACCAACATGGCCAGTGGCGATGCCACTGTTATCAGCGTGACAAAACCAATTCTATGTCTCCTAGAAAAAACGCTTAGGGTGATGATGGAAGAGGAGGTGGCCCAGGAGGAGGAGGAGGAGGAGGATGAGGGTTCATTTTTAGAACTTTCAGGCCAGTCTGTTAGAAGTGGCTCAGAGGGAGGTTTTTTGCAACAGCAGAGGGCAGGTACAAATGTGGCCAGCCAGGGACCACTACTGGAGGAGGATGAGGTGGAGGAGGATGAGGATGAAGCAGGTTCACAGCGGGGTGGCACCCAGCACAGCGCAGGCACATCCCTGGTGCGTGGCTGGGGGGATACAGAGGATGATGACGATATGCCTCCCACAGAGGACAGCTTGAGCGACTACATGCTGCAGTGCCTGCGCAACGACAGCAGAGTTGCCCACATTTTAACGTGTGCTGACTACTGGGTGGCCACCCTGCTGGATCCACGGTACAAAGACAATGTGCCCACTTTACTTCCTGCACTGGAGCGTGATAGGAAGATGTGCGAGTACAAGCGCACGCTGGTAGACGCGCTCCTGAGAGCATTCCCAACTGTCACAGGGGAACAGGTGGAAGGCCAAGGCCAAGGCAGAGGAGGAGCTAGAGGTCGCCCACGCAGCAGTGTCACGGCCAGCTCCTCTGAGGGCAGGGTTAGCATGGCAGAAATGTGGAAAAGTTTTGTCTCCACGCCACAGCTAACTGCCCCACCACCTGATACGGAACGTGTTAGCAGGAGGCAACATTTCACTAAGATGGTTGAACAGTACGTCTGCACACAACTCCACGTACTGACGGATGGTTCGGCCCCATTCAATTTCTGGGTTTCCAAATTGTCCACGTGGCCAGAATTAGAATGTTATGCCTTGGAGGTGCTGTCCTGCCCGGCGGCCAGCGTTTTATCTGAACGTGTATTCAGCACGGCAGGGGGTGTCATTACTGACAAACGCAGCCGCCTGTCCGCAGCCAACGTGGACAAGCTGACGTTTATAAAAATGAACCAGGCATGGATCCCACAAGACCTGACCCTCCCTTGTGCAGAGTAGTCCTTAATAACTGCCTTAAACCATGTTGTCTTGTACTTCTGGCCACTTCTTCATTGAAGAATCAATTTTTGAAATTAACTAGGATCTTGGGGTGCAACCCAGAGTTGAATGAACCTTCCCTCTGTCTGGGTGCCGGGGCCAAAGTACATGAAAGTGTCCTTCTCCTGTGCTGGGTGATATGAATGTTATACTTGTGCTGTCTGACATGTCTCCTTTGTGTGGGTGCAGGGGGCCAAAGTCACTGAAAGCGGCCTTCTCCTGTGGTGGGTGATCGAAATGCCTGATTCTCTGCTGTGGGACCTCTCTAATCTTTCTGGGTGCAGGGGTCAAAGAAACAAAAGGTGGCCTACTCCTGTGGTAGTTGACATGATGCCTGATTCTCTGCTGTGGGACCTCTCTCCTCCGTGTAGCTGCATGGGTCAAGGTCTCTAAAAGTGCCCTTCTCCTGTGGTGGTTGATGTAAAACTGATGCTTGTGCTATCTGACCTGTCTCCTCTGTGTCGGTGCTAAGGCCTAAGTCACTGAAAGCGGCCTTCTCCTGTGCTGGCTGATATAAATGCCTGAATCTCTGCTGTGGGACCTCTCTCCTCCGTGTGGCTGCAGGGGTCAAAGTCTCTAAAAGTGCCCTTCTCCTGTGGTGGTTGATGTAAAACTGATGCTTGTGCTATCTGACCTGTCTCCTCTGTGTCGGTGCTAAGGCCTAAGTCACTGAAAGCGGCCTTCTCCTGTGCTGGGTGATGTAAAACTGATGCTTGTGCCATCTGACATGGTTGCCGGGGTCCCATTAAATGATGGCCTACTCCTGTGGTGGGTGTTCTAAATGCCTGATTCTCTGCTGTGAAACCTCTCTCCTCCGTCTGGCTGCAGGGGTCAAAGTCTCTAAAAGTGCCCTTCTCCTGTGGTGGTTGATGTAAAACTGATGCTTGTGCTATCTGACCTGTCTCCTCTGTGTCGGTGCTAAGGCCTAAGTAACTAAATGGTAGCCTTCTCCTGAGGTGGTTGATATGATGCCTGATTATGTGCTGTGGGACCTCTCTCCTCTTTCTGGGTGCAGGGGTCAAATTAACTAAAGGTGGCCTACTCCTGTGGTGGGTGATCTGTAAAACTGATGCTTGTGCTATCTGACCAGTCTCCTCTGTCTCGTTGCTAAGGCCTAACTCACTGAAAGTGGCCTTGTCATGTGCTGGGTGATATAAATGTTATACTTGTGCCATCTGACATGGTTGCCGGGGTCCCATTAAATGATGGCCTACTCCTGTGGTGGGTGATCTAAATGCCTGATTCTCTGCTGTGAAACCTCTCTCCTCCGTCTGGGTGCAGGGGTCAAAGTCTCTCAAAGTCGCCTTCTCCTGTGCTGGGTGATATAAATGTTATTCTTGTGCCATCTGACATGGTTGCCGGGGTCCCATTAAATGATGGCCTACTCCTGTGGTGGGTGATCTAAATGCCTGATTCTCTGCTGTAAAACCTCTCTCCTCTGTCTGGGTGCTGTGAAACCTCTCTCCTCCGTCTGGATGCAGGGGTCACAGTCTCTAAAAGTGGCCTCCTCTTGTGCTGGGTGATGTAAAACTGATGCTTGTACCATCTGACATGGTTGCCGGGGTCCCATTAAATGATGGCCTACTCCTGTGGTGGGTGATATAAATGCCTGATTCTCTGCTGTGAAAACCTCTCTCCTCCGTCTGGGTGCAGGGGTCAAAGTCTCTAAAAGTGGCCTTCTCTTGTGCTGGGTGATGTAAAACTGATGCTTGCACCATCTGACATGGTTGCTGGGGTCCCCTTAAATGGTGGCCTACTCCTGTGGTGGGTGATCTAAATGCCTGATTCTCTGCTGTGAAAACCTCTCTCCTCCGTCTGGGTGCAGGGGTCAAAGTCTCTCAAAGTCACCTTCTCCTGTGCTGGGTGATATAAATGTTATACTTGTGCCATCTGACATGGTTGCCGGGGTCCCATTAAATGGTGGCCTACTCCTGTGGTGGGTGATCTAAATGCCTGATTCTCTGCTGTGCTATTGTAACTTCTGGCTGAATGTCTATTTTTCAGGTGTGGAGTATACATTAATGAACTTCTCTGGCCAGGATTATTTTCCTTCACTAGTATTTTCCACACTGTCCATAGAGGAATACAGCTCCAAATACAGCTTGCACTTTACTGCAGACTGTGAACAGGCACCATAGGCTAAATCCTGTCTCACATGGGTGCTAATGGAGTCTATAGGCTGAGGTAACACTCTCATGTCCACTAGGCTCTCTTTATACTCTCCCAACACACTGGATCACGTTTATACTTCTATTGAGGCCCACCCTTGGTTTGTTCACAACTCAGAGGGGTAGCTACTTGTCAGCTTAGTTCTCTTCAGGGTCCAGCAGGTCCAAACCTTGCTTTGGTTGACCACTTATTTTGTCTGACACTGCAGTATGGCTGATGCATCTGACTTTTTGGGCCTGACTTCAGAGGTAGCGTTCCTTGGCTGTGGACTAAACTGATGCTACCCTTGCAGTACTGCTCTCAACTGCTGCACTTTACTTCATAATTTCATCTGTTCTGAAATGCCCTACTGCAAATACCCTTATGTATACAGGGCCCCACTACTAATACGGAGTGGGACACTGCACTATAGGCTTCTTAAAATGTAAGATACTTTACAAATTCATTTTCAGCACATATCCTCACAATAAGGAAAGAGATCCAAAATCTGGGATGGTGGGCAGAGACATGAAATGTATTCTTTGGTTGACATCTATATTATACACCAGCAGTTTTGGATATATAGTTTGCATTTTCAAGTACACAAAGGAATAATTAGCTCATTATCACAGAAAAAGGATTGTGTTTCCTGCTGTGAGAATACTTGGTGGACATAAAGTTTCGTTTTAAAGACAGCTGTGCCACATATGACAATAATGATGAGCGGCAGGGACAATATTCAAATTTGCGATATTTCGTGAATATTTGGTAGAATATTCGTCATATATTCATGAATTTGCGGTTATTTACTTGATTGCAAAAACCGGCAATGTAATATGCACGTAATGTGCGCGCAATACAGGCGTGGGTCACTATAGCTACATTTTTCCAGCTGCTAGAAGTTTTCTGAGACTGGAGAAAATGGTTGGCATGGCAGAACATTACAATAGCTTTATATGCAGATAGAGTGTTCTGATATATTGGCGATTGCAAAAGTAGGCAATTAATGATGTGCATATTTCTGCGCAATAAGTGCAGCTTCACATTTTAGCAGGTCTGACTACATATTAGTGATTGGTGCACCAAGTATTGTTTGTGAACTTGTGACATCACAGCACTATTAATGTATGTATGTAACATACATACTGTGAGGCGGTGACAGGAGTCATTTATGATGGGAGATATATGTCACCCAGAATGCTGCAGGAAGCATTCTAAAAGCGGATTTGGTTACACCAGGAATGTGTCACCAAGGTGCCTGGACTTGATGGAGTAAAAGCCCTAGTTTAGGTGTCTACTAAAGTAGTTGGTGGACACCATACAGATAGTATAGCTGTTTCAGCTAGTCCAGAGTGGGCTTTTACTGGGAACAGGCAATGTGCTGGGTGGGTGCCTGTTCCCCAGGTTCCAGTCCGGGACTTTGGGCATGCTAATATCCAGGGATCCTATTTAATCCTGCTGCTGTAACTTAGGTGTGTCTCAGACTGGAGGGAAAGGCAGACAGTGTGAGGTAACACTGTCAGGGTATCGTGACTGCTTGACATGGCTATTATCCGGATTTACTGGCTGTACGTGTTTTGCAAAGCCTAATTAAAGAAGACTTTGATGAACTTTTTGGTGCCTGCCTCTGTACACTGGTCAAGTGAGTATGGTTCCCTACAATACATACATACAGCACTATGTATGTAGCATGTATGTGTGGACAGCAGAACCTATCGCACTACCTAAAACCCTGCACTGCTACACTATATCACGATCTAACCTACACTGACTATCTCCCACTAACTATCTGTATTATATATATATATATATATATATAAGCTAACTAACTTTCTAACGTAATGTGACGCAGGAAAGCAGACAGAACAGCAATTACACTGCTGTCTCTCTCAGAACTGTAATAAACTATAAAAAATGGCTGCTGTGGAGGTTCTTATATACTAAAGGGGTAGGTAGCTTTCCTATTGGTTGTTAGGGATGTTGCTAAGCTCAGACAAAGACATTGCAGCCTTCTTATTGGCCCACAAGCAAAAAGGGGGGTTAATGATGGAAAAAAAGGTAGAATATTTGAAAATATGAATATTTATCACTATATTCTAAATATTCGCAAATTCTTGAAGTTGCGATATTCGCGATTAAAATTTGTGATTCGAATATTTGCACCCAATACTAATAGGTGTAATAATGGATACCTTCCCAATATCTGCAATGGCAAGAATTAAAGGGGCACTCCTAGATTATCATATTGATAGCAAGTGTTGAGCAAATCAAAGTTAAACAAACTGACTCCGATCCGAATTCAGGAAAAATTTGATTCACCACAAAATCCGAATTTCCTGACGCTTCGTGGTTACAAACCAATTTTTCTTGATATTGGCGGTTAACAAAAAACAAAAAATTACTTAACTCATCCATTTTCTCTAAGAAATTCCGTTGTGGCAATATTGATTGAAGAACAAGGCCGTTGCATCCATCGTGATTGAAAAAAAAATGCCAAATCTCGCCGATCCGTGTTGAAGTCACCACGTCAGTGAGCGATAGGTTTGACGCGTTTTCTTCGATAATTGCTCTGCAAGCAAATGGAAGAGATGAGTATGTTTATTTAACCCCTGATTAACCCCTGAAAGGCCTAAATGGGACTTCTAGATGCTGCAATGAGCATTGAACATGGCATCTCAGGGGTTCAATGATGGTGGAGGCGAAATCATCATTTCCCATAATTGCGCCCGCTACATACAATGGAATGTGATTTGTGACAAAGTAATATATAGCTAATTTAATTTGTTTGTGAACTTTGTGAATTTTTTTTATAACTTTGCTCAACTAGCATATTAATGATAAGTCATCAATATCAGAATGTTGGAAAACTCTATTAATAATAATATAGTATTATATAAATCAACATTCTATTTCCACTTAATTAACATACTCATGGGGTTAATGGATGGTGTTTCCATCATAGTGACCTTTGACAACTATAAATACTTCTCTTGTTAAATAGTTTGACAATGGAGAGTAGCATTGCTTTTTGATTTACAACTTACATATTCAGTTTTTCCTTTTCAACCATCTCTTCTCATAGATCTCCATGGCAACGCACAAACGAGAAGATGTAAGCAAGGCTGTTATAAAACAAGAGGTATTACATTATATTTCACAGCTGCATATGAATGAAATCAAACATATTTCTACATTTATAAGGCATTAAAATAATCATAAAATATACAAAATTTGATTTAAATTTGACATGTGTTAGTCATTGTCTATAGCAATGAAGAGATTTTATTTTTTGTTTTATATACAATACCAATATAGTAGATGTCATAGATACAGTGTGGAAAATAAGTATTTGATGCATTGGCGATTTTGTAAGATTTCCCACCTACAAAGAATGGAGAGGTCTGTCATTTTTCTCATAGGTACACTTCAACTGTAAGAGACAGAATCTGAAAAAAATCCAAAAAATCACATTGTATGATTTTTAAATAATTAATTAGCATTTTATTGCCTTCAATTATTATTTGATCACCTACCAACTCGCAAGAATCCTGGCTCTCATAGACCTGTTCGTTTTTCTTTAGGAAGCCCTCCTACTCTGCACTCATTACCTATATTAGGCTACTTTCACACTGGCATTTTGGTCTCCGTTTGTAAGATCCGTTCAGGGCTCTCACAAGCGGTCCAAAACAGATAAGTTTGGCCCTAATGCATTCTGAATGGATAAGGATCTGCTCAGAATGCATCAGTTTGTCTACGTTTCGCCTCCATTCTGCTTTTGATGCGGACAGCAAAACGGTGCTTGCAGTGTTTTAGTGTCTGTCTGACGAAACTGAGCAAAACGGATCCGTCCTGGCACACAATGTAAGTCAATGGGGACTGATCCGTTTTCTCTGACACAAAGGAAAACGGATCCGTCCCCCGTCCGTTGACTTTCAATGGTGTTCAAGATGTATCTGTCTTGGCTATGTTAAAGATAATACAAACAGATCCGTTCTGAACCGATGCATGTGGTTTATTATCTGAACGGATGCGTTTGTGCAGATACATGACGGATCCGCACCAAACGCGAGTATGAAAGTAGCCTTAATTGCACCTGTTTGAACTTGTTACCTGTAAAAAAGACACCTGTCCACACACTCACTCAATCACACTCCAACCTCTCCACCATGGCTTAGATCAAAAGGACAAAATTGTAGACCTGTACAAGGCTGGGATGGGCTACAGGACAATAGGCAAGCAGCTTGGTGAGAAGGCAACAATTATAAAAAAATGGAAAAAACACAAGATCATTGTCAATCTTCCTCGGTCTGGGGCTCCATGCAAGATCTTGCCTCGTGGGGTAATGATGATTCTGAGAAAGGTCAGGAATCTGCCCAGAAATACATGGGACGACCTGGCCAATGACCTGAAGAGAGCTGGGACCACATTCTCAAAGATTACCATTCGTAACACACTATGCCATCATGGATTAAACTCCTGCAGGGCACTCAAGGCCCCCTGCTCATGCCAGCACATGTCCAGGCCTGTTTAAAGTTTAACAATGACCATATGGATGATCCAGAGGAGGCATGGGAGAAGGTCAAGTGGTCAGATGAGACCAAAATAGAACTTTTTGGTATCAACACCATTCGCCGTGTTTGGAGGAAGAAGAAGGATGAGTACAAGTCCAAGAAAACCATCCCAACCGTGAAGAATGGTGATGTAAACATCATACTTTGGGAGTGCTTTTCTGAAAAGGGGACAGGACGACTGCACCGTATTGAAGAGAGGATGGATGCGGTCATGTATTGTGGTCTCATGTAGGCTAACAACCTACTTCCCTCACTAAGAGCATTAAAGATGGGTCATGGTTGGGTCTTTCAGCATGACAATGACCCGAAACACGCAGCCAGGGGAACTAAGGATTGGCTCCATAAGAAGCATTTCAAGGTCCTGGAGTGGCCTAGCCAGTCTCCATACCTGAACCCAATTGAAAATCTTTGGAAGTAGCTGAAACTCAATGTAGCCCAGCGACAGCCCCAAAACCTGAAATATCTGGAGAAGATCTGTATGGAGAAGTGGGCCAAAGTTCCTGCTGCAGTGTGTGCAAACTTGGTCAAGAACTACAGGAAACGGCTGACTTCCATAATTGCAAACAAAGGTTTCTGTACCAAATATTAAGTTCTGTTTTTCTATTGTATCAAATACCTATTTCATGAAGTAAAATGCAAATTCATTATTTTAAAATCATACAATGTGCTAAAAATTACAAACTTCTCCATTCTTTGTAGGTGGGGAAATTAGCAAAATTACCAATGTATCAAAAACTTATCCCCCCCCTCGCCTAAGACAGCACCCTTGGATAGTGTCCGCCCACTCCTCAGGACAGGAAACAGAAACCACAAAAGGAGGCTCTAACCCCCTATATGCCAGTTCTGTTTCCTGTCCTAAGGGACAGGGTTTGGATACCACAGCCATGATGAGCAGGAGAGCTGCGGGCACCCCATGTACATAATTGTGAGGAGGGCCTACCCGGCGGCGTAAGTCTTCTGAGGGAGCTGCTGCAATGCCTGAACCTCTGACTCTTCCCCCTGCTCCGGTCCCTTCTCAGTTCGGGAGGTTAGCATGTCTCCAGGACGCGCGGACCTATGCGGCCGTGTCCGCATGTTCGGCTGCTGGCGTCTGACACACTTCCGGTTTCGACAGTAGGAGGAAGCGCGATGCTGCAGACCGGAAGTGGGGGGAGCCGGCACGCGCCCGGCAAAGTTTAAGTTCAGCCAGTTCATTCTGCTAGCTGGAGAAGAAGCTAGCAGTCTGTGTCTCCATTAGGCTGATTCAAGCATGTGACCAGGTAGCAGATACAGAGCACGGATCCCACTGAAACCACCAATGAATCTTCGGTACAATAGTGGGGTAAGAGGGGTGAATTGATGAGGTTAAAGAGTCAGTGAAGGAGTTGATTAATAGCCTCTTGGAGAATCGCCCCAGCACCTCTGCAGTCACTTATATTCCCCCTCCAGCTGTCAGGAATTACTGTCAGGATTGGAGGAAGAGGGAGAAAGACTATCATCGGATTAATCCTTTGATGATCATGTAGCGGAAAGACCGCTTTTTCAGGCCGAGAATATAAGGCCCTTGCTCAGAGTTGTCAGAGCCACCATGGGGTTAGATGATTATAAAGAACCACAATCTGTAAGAGACTCCATGTTTGAAGGCCTGGGTTCAAAATTGATAAAGGTATTTGATGTGCATGAAAATATTGCTGCTGTTATCAATAGGGAATGCCCATTTGACGAGGATGTATCAGCTTGTTGGGACAGGGCTCCAAAACTGGATGCTCCAGTTGCCAAAATTTCCAAGAAAGCGGCTCTTCCCTTTGAGGACTCTGGTTCCCTAAAAGACCCCAAGGGATGGAAGGGCGGAAATTTATTTAAAAAAGAGCTGGGCTACAGCGGGAGCCTTTAGACCTGCCATTGCGGCCACCTCTGTGGCTAGATTCCTAAAAATTTGGATAAGGAAATTAGAGGATAATATAAATCCTCTTTTCACACTATTTTTAATACCATTGATTTCCTGGCAGATGCATCTGCGGACTTAAAATTTTCTGCTAGAGCTTCTGCCCTATCTAACTCAGCTTGTAGAGCTATCTGGTTGAAGGATTGAAGAGGGATTCATCCTCCAAGGCCAAACTATGATCCATCCCATGTCAGGGCGAATTTTTGTTTGGGCCTGTCTTGGATGATTTGCTTGAGAAGGCCTCAGACAGAAAGAAAGGGTTCCCATCCACTAGTCAGCAACCTCCTAAAGGACCTTTCCGTTCTCAATTTAATAGAGGTATGGTAGTTATAGGAGAAGACTTCAGGTACTGCTAGAAGGTCCAAGGGATATCTTTTTTCCGGAACAGAGGCCTCAAAGAAGCAGCTCCCCAGTGGGAGGTCGGCTTTCTTACTTCACAGAACAATTGGCGGAAGATACCAAACAGCCCATGGATAATCTTCATCCTAACGGAGGGCTACAAGTTAAATTTTCTGAGGCTGCTGCCAGAAAGATTTATTGCAACAGACTATTGTTCAAGTCCCCAAAGACAAGCGGCCTTGGCTTTAGAGGTATCTTCCTTATTAGAAAAGAATGTTCTGTTGGAAGTCCCAGTGCAAGAAAGAACAAAGGGGTTTTACTAAACTTTCCTTTTTGTAAAGAAGCCAAACGGCTCCTACCGTACAGTTCTAAACTTTTGAACCAATATCTGGTATACAAAAGATATTGTATGGAACCAATCAAATTGGTGATTTTAGATCTGTTTCCAAACTGTTTCATGGCGTCCCTGAATCTCAGGGATGCCTACTACCATGTGCTTATACATCCCAGTCATCAGAAGTACCTAAGGGTTGAAGTTCAGTTGGAGGACAGGATCCTACATGTTCAGTTTTGGGTGCTCCCCTTTGGATTATCACAAGCCCCCAGGGTATTTACAAAGATTGTAGCAGAAATGATGGCCCATCTTAGAGAAATGGATTTAGTTGTTATTTCATATCTTGATGACTTTCTTCTTCTCTCTCAGGCATTCAAACTGCTAGAGGAGAAGATTTCATGGTTCAAGGAAGTATTGGACAAGTTAGGTTGGGATCTAAACATAGAGAAGTCCAGTTTAATTCCGAGTCAGGTGTGCACCTTTTTAGGGATGACCCTAGACTCCAGGTTGCAAATGTGCCTACTTCCCTTTCACAAAGCCTGTCTAATCAGATCCAGAGTTCAGTGCATTTCCTCCCACCAGTCGGTCTCCCTAAGGGAAACTATTTCAGTTTTGAGGCTCGTGACTGCTGCCATTCCGGGGGTGGAGTCGGCCCAGTTCCACTTGAGATCACTCCAACTGCAGATTCTGGAAGTTTGAGACAGGAGTCCTTTGTCTCTGGACTCTGTTTATCACCTCAGACGCTCTCCTCGCTGGAGTGGTGGATGAAACTATCAAACCTACAGAGAGGAGTTCCGTGGCAGAGACAAGATGTATTACTCCTGATCACTGACAAAAGTCCTTTCGGTTGGGGGGCCCCACAATTTCAGGGAGTTAAACGCCATCTTGACTGCCTTGAAAGAGAGTCTCCAATTAATAAGAGGCAGAAATGTCAAGATTTACTCAGACAACATGACTGCTGTTGCATACATCAACAGGCAGCGAGGTACCAGATCCCCGGGTCTTATGTCCCTCAGTCAAGAGATTTTTTGTCTGGCAGAAGATTCTCTTTTGTCAATTTCTGCAGTACATCTGAGAGGAAAGGACAACATGACAGCAGACTTCTTAAGTCGCCATCATATTCGTCAAGGAGAATGGTCTTTAAATCAGCAGATATTGAACAAGATAGTTGCCTTATAAGGTCTTCCACTGATCGACCTCTTTGCCACCAGGGCCAAAAGAAGGGTAAAGAGGTTCTTCTCTCTTTTTCCAGAGGAGCATCTGACAGCTGTTCTTTATGCCTTTCCCCCATTGAAGATTTTGCAGAGAGTCCTGAAAAAGATAAGGGAGGAGAGTGCTTTAGTCATCATGATAACTCCCTTCTGGCCCAGGAGGGTTTGGTTTCCCTGGCTCCGCAGGATGTCAGTGGCCTCCCCTTGAGTTCTTCCAGTCTTCCCGGGACTTATAACTCAGGGTTCCATCCTTCACCCAGAGGTAGAGAATCTTCATTTGACTGCCTGGCTTTTGAAAGGCAGATTTTGAGGAACAGAGGTTTATCAGAGGAGGTATTCAACACTCTATTGGCAAGTCACTAGAGAGTCACGTCCAAGATCTACTTATGTGTTTGGAAGACCTTCTGTATATTTGCAAATAAACCAGTGAATGTACTTGAAGCGCATGAGTTACCTCTAGTGTTAGATTTTCTACAAGAGGGCTGGAGGAGGAAACTTAGGCCTAGTACTTTAAAAGTACAGATTTCAGCCTTGAGTGCTCTTTTTTAATATAAGCTGGCTGAGCACCCTTGGATAAAAAGATTTATAACAGCTGTTTCTAAGTTAGCTCCAGTCCATAGAGTTAAAATTCCACCATGGGACCTAAATCTAGTACTTTCTGCCCTCACGTCAGATCCCTTTGAGCCCATTCAGGAGATCTCCATAAAGGCTATAACACTAAAATGGGTTTTTACTGGCCATTACATCGGCTAGGAGAGTGATATTTCGGCCTTTTCGATTGAAAAGCCGTATTTAAATATTCTGGAGGTTCGGGCGATAATCTCGCCAGATCCTTCTTTTCTGCCAAAGGTGTCTTCTTCCTATCATCGTTCTCAGGAAATAGGAGAGAGTCAGAATTCCACTGTTTAGATGCCAGAAGATGTTCATTACAGTACTTAGAGATCACTCAACCTTGGAGATCTTCCTCTAATCTTCTCATTTCGTTTTAGGGCAAGAGAAAGGGTTTGGCCGCTTCCTCCCAGACTATAGCCAGATGGATAAAGCAGGCTATTCATTTAGAACAGGGGTGCACAACCTGCGGCCCTAAATACCATTCTATATGGCCCCCAACCATCTGGTAGCAGACATGTAGGTCTATGTCTTGTGGCTGCTCACATGAATCTTTCATGTATTGTCCCATTAGATCGGAGTACTAGAAGTGTAAATAGACATTTATAATATATACTATTTGTTCAATATGCCATAAATATAGTATTTTACTTGGTAATACCCTTTTAAAGTTTATTTTTATTAGGTTGACAAAATGGCCCCCAACCAGAAAAGGTCGTGCACCCCTGATTTAGAGTATTCCTCCAAGGGAGTTCCCCTAGCTGTTATAAATCTTTTTATCCAAGGGTGCTCAGCCAGCTTGAATTACCAGAGCTGTCTCCATGTCCTGGGCAGAAAAATCCTCTGCCTCTATTGAGAAAAATTTGTAGAGCTGCCACCTCGAGTTCCCCTCACACGTTTTTAAACATTACAGGCTTCAGTTATCCTCTAATGAGGGTTTAGCATTTGGACGGAAAGTCCTTCAGGCAGTTGTCCCTCCCTAATCTTATCTCACTTATAGATCCAAGGGTGCTGTCATAGGCGAGGGGGGAAATATGTGATTACACTTACCGGTAATCTTTTTTCCTTGAGCTTATGACTGTACCCACTAAATTCCCTTCCCAAAAATAAAGAAATAAATACATAAATAAATAAATTATATATATATATATATATATATATATATATATATATAAAAGAAAGGAGATATAAATAAGTAAGTTTATAGAAAAGTTGTTATTGTAATGCAAAGTTTTGTTTCCTTAGTTCTTGGAATAGTACTGGTGTATATGGGGTTGGATCCTCCTTTCAAAGTGGTTGTGGTTCCTGTTTCCTGTCCTGAGGAGGGGGCAGACACTATCCAAGGGTGTTGCCATAGACTCAAGGAAAAAAGATTACCTGTAAGTGTAATCACAGATTTCCCCACGGTAACAAACATATATATACAATCACTGAAGATGTTTTTGCATATCTTACATTGTTCTGCTGATAATAAAAATGTTTTTTTGCTTATCTTCTAAATATATCACTGTGGAAATAATGAGGCAATACATTTGGCACTTAAGTATCTTTCCAACTAATCCAATTGTGTAATTATTATTTTTCAGTGGTGAAATTTAATTAACTTATTAGGCTTTAACCACTTAAAAACTCAACCTATTTTGGACTTGGAGGGCACAGTAATTTATTTTATTTCTTCATCAGCCGCTAAGAATAAGAGGCTTTTGCCCAGGACGACTTGTTGCTGCCTTTTATTACATGGTTAACAATTTATGTGAACAGACATCACCAGGGGTGTAACTAAGAGCTTAGGGGTCCTGATGAAAAAGTTAAGCTTATGCCCCCAGTGCAACTTCTTTTTGCAATCGCTAGCAGTGTGTCCATAAATAGTAGCATTTCTGGGTCCATTTCCCAAACAGTGACTGCAGCATCTAAGGTGTCTGACAACAGGAAGGTCCTTTTCTCACCATATTATGCTTTTTGTGCAGTTCTATGCATGCATGTGTTCTCTTGTGATAGCCAGTGCATAAACAGCCAACTATAATCTACTTGGGCTGTAGGTCTTGATATTGTCCTCACATTAGTTACATAATAACTCCACACACAACCAGCACTTATTAGCATGAGAAAAATTAAGAGCATTATCTCCTGTACATTTCAGCAGTCTCTTCAATGCAGACAAGTGCTATGAGAACACTATAACTAGAGTTGAGCGTACACGTGGAAGTTCGGGTTCGACGGGTTCGGCCAAACTTCACAAAAAAGTTTGGGTTCAGGATCTGAACTTAACCGAACTAGACCCCGAACTCGAACCCCATTGAACTCAATGGGAACCGGAACTTTTGGGCACTAAAATGGCTGTAAAATAGCCCTGGAAAGGGCTAGAGGGCTGCAAAAGGCAGCAAAATGTAGGTAAATGCCCTACAAACAAATGTGGATAGGGAAATGACTTAAAATAAAATAGAATAAATAAAAATGTAACATTATTAATTGGCAACTCGGAGTAGGAAATGGATGTGGAGTAGGAGGTTGAGGAGGCGTCAGGTGGGAATGCCATCAGCAGCGCGTCTACCAGTGTGCATTTGTACTCATGCATCCTTTGATCAGTAACAGACGTTTTTACTAAATTTGGTTTCCTGCCAGCAATGCACAGCAGGGGCTTATCACTGGCAAAACTGGGTTAATGTCACCCACCAATGGAACAGGTGATATTCAGAAATGTAGGCCTCTGGCACCCAGACAGAGGAGAGGCTCATTTATGGCAAAATTGGCTTCATGTCATCCACCAATGCAACAGGCGATTTTCAGAAATGAAGGCCCATGGCACCCAGTCAGAGTAGAGGTTAATTCATGGCAAAACAGGCTTCATGTCACCCACCAATAGAGATGGCCCGAACAATTCGCCGGCGAACAGTTCCCATCGAACATCATTGAGCAAACTTTGACCCAGTACCTCACAGTCAGCAGACACATTCCAATCAGCCAATCAGCAGCATACCCTCCCTCCAAGACCCTCCCATCTCCTGGACAGCATCCATTTTAGATTCATTAGGAAGCTGCAGTCTTAGTGAGAGGAGGGACAGTGTAGCCGCTGCTGATTTAATTGGGAAATCGATAGCTAGGCTAGTGTATTCAGTGTCCACTCCAGTCCTGAAAGACTGATCTCTGCTGTAAGGACAGCGTCCTGATAGCACCCCAAAAAGCCCTTTTTAGGGCTGCTACATTAGTCTGCTTTTTTTTTCTCCACATATATATTGCAGTTGCCTGGCCTGCCCGTGTGTGAGGAGTAGTGATGTCACTAACGTAAAATTTTCCGTTCGCGAACGGCAAACGCGGACTTCCGCAAATGTTCGCGAACGTGCAAACAGTGCAAACCGCCATAGACTTCAATAGACAGGCGAATTTTAAAAACCAAAGGGACTCCTTCTGGCCACAATAGTGATGGAAAAGTTGTTTCAAGGGGACTAACACCTGGACTGTGGCATGCCGGAGGGGGATCCATGGCAAAACTCCCATGGAAAAATACCTAGTTGACGCAGAGTGTGGTAGTTGTAATCACAATGCGATTAATACAGGTTATATTAATCGCATTGCGAATTCAACTTAGAGCTGGGTTCCTAATGGATGTATTGCTAGAAATTCTAGCAATACAACCATTAGGAACCCAGCTCTAAGTTGAATTCGCAATGCGATTAATATAACCTGTATTAATCGCATTGGGATTACAACTTAGATCTGTTCATAATAATTGTATTGCTAGAATATAACGAAGATTGCGAATATAGCGCTATATTCTCAATCTTCGTTATATTCTAGCAATACAACCACCATTAGGAACCCAGCTCTAAGTTGAATTCGCAATGCGATTAATATAACCTGTATTAATCGCATTGGGATTACAACTTTGATTTGTTCCTAATGGTTGTATTGCTAGAATATAACGAAGATTGAGAATATAGCGCTATATTCGCAATTTTCTTTATATTCTAGCAATACAACCATTAGGAACAGATCTTAGTTGTATTCCCAATGCGATTAATACAGGTTATATTAATCGCATTGTGATTACAACTACTAACACTGCAGCTTCAGAATGAATCTAAGATGGATGCTGTCCTTGCTTTTTGATAGGAGGGGGAGGGTCTGGAAGGGAGACTGATGTACTAGCCCTAAAATGGGCTTTTTGGGGTGCTGTCAGGACGCTGTCCTTACAGCAGAGATCTGATGAGTCTTCCAGGACTGGAGTGGACACTGAATACACTAGCCTAGCTTTCAATTTCCCTATTAAATCAGCAGCAACTACACTCTCCCTCCTCTCACTAAGACTGCAACTTCCAAATGAATCTAAAATGGATGCTGTCCAGGAGATGGGAGGGTCTGGGAGGGAGGGTATGCTAATTGGCTGGAATGTGTCTGCTGACTGTGAGGTACAGGGTCAAAGTTTACTCAATGATAGGGGGTGGACCTAACATCGCATATGTTCGCCCGCCGCGATGAACGCGCACAAGCTATGTTCGTCAGGAACTATTCGCCGGTGAATAGTTTGGGACATCTTATTTGCGAATATAACGAAGATTGAGAATTTAGCGCTATATTCTCAATCTTCGTTATATTCTAGCAATACAACAACCATTAGGAACTCAGATCTAAGTTGAATTCTCAATGCGATTAATATAACCTGCATTAATCGCATTCCGAATTCAACTTAGAGCTGAGTTCCTAATGGTTGTTGTATTGCTAGAATATACGTTATATTCTAGCAATACAACCATTAGGAACTCAGCTCTAAGTTGTAATCGCAATGCGAATAATACTTACAACTATTAATCGCTTTGCAAATCCATTTGATGCCTCTACTTGATTGTATATGACGGTTGACTATGACTACCACCAATGTTCTGCTGCCTCCAAAGCAAGATATCTGAACCCCCCAGGGGCCAATTGGGCGTTTTTGATAAAAAACGCATCAAAAACGCATCTGCGTTTTTATAATTTTTTCATTTTTTAGTTTCTTTTTTTGTGTATTTTGCCACATTTGGTTGCATATTTACATTTGGTATAGGCAAATATGGTAGTCTAGATCATGTGTCTATACCAAAACCTAGGATCATTGTTTGACAGCATATTTTCTAAGCCATGTAGCTGAATATAGATTTGGGCAGAGTAAGGATCTAGACTACCATATTTGCCTATACCAAATGTTAATATGCAACCAAATGTGGCAAAATACACAAAAAAAAATAAACTAAAAAATGAAAAAAATATAAAAACGCAGATGCATTTTTGATGCGTTTTTTATCAAAAACGCCCAAATGGCCCCTGGGGGGATCAGATATCTTGCTTTGGAGGCAGCAGAACGTTGGTGGTAGTCATAGTCAACCGTCATATACAATCAAATAGAGGCATCAAATGGATTCGCAAAGCGATTAAGAATTGTAAGTATTATTCGTATTGCGATTACAACTTAGAGCTGAGTTCCTAATGGTTGTATTGCTAGAATATAACGTATATTCTAGCAATACAACAACCATTAGGAACTCAGCTCTAAGTTGAATTCGCAATGCGATTAATGCAAGTTACATTAATCGCATTGATAATTCAACTTAGATCTGAGTTCCTAATGGTTGTATTGCTAGAATATAACGAAGATTGAGAATATAGTGCTATATTCGTTATCTTCGTTATTTTCTAGCAATACAACCGTTAGCAACTCAGATCTAAGTTGTAATCGCAATGCGAATAATACAGGTTATATTAATCGCATTGCGATTTACAATTACTATAACTGCAGCTACAGAATAAATCTAAGATGGATGCTGTCCTTGCGTTTAGATAGGAGGTGGGAGGGTCTGGGAGGGAGGATATGCTGATTGGCTGGAATGTGTCTGCTGACTGTGAGGTACAGGGTCAAAGTTTGCTCAATAATAAAGTATAGGGGAGAACGCGAACATCGAATATGTTCGCCCACCGCGGCGGACGCGAACAAGCTATGTTCGCCGGGAACTGTTCGCCGGCGAATAGTTCGGGCCATCTCTAGTGAGGAGCTGCAGGCCCACAGACTGTAGTGTGCCCACTGCCAGTGCCCACCACTCATACCGGGTGGCACAGGACTTTTCATAAAAATAAGGCATTTCATTTTTACCCTTTAATTTATGGTTAGTTGCCTGCCAGTGTGTGTCAGGCCGACTTCCACTGACTGTAGTGTGCCCAGTGCCCACCACTCATACCGGGTGGCAAAGGACTTTGCATAAAAAAAGGCATTTCATTTTTACCCTTTGATCTAAGGTTAGTTGCCTGCCAGTGTGTGTCAGGCTGACTTACACTGACTGTAGTGTGCCCACTGCCAGTGCCCACCACTCATACCGGGTGGCACAGTAGCTTGCCGATAAATAAGGCATTTAATTTTTACACTTTAGTCTACTTTCAGTTGCTTTCTTGCTGCCAGTGTGTGTCAGGCCGACTTCCACAGATTGCAGTGTGCCCACTGCCAGTGCCCACCACTCATACCGGGTGGCACAGTAGCTTGCTGATAAATAAGGCATTTAATTTTTACACTTTAGTCTAATTTCAGTTGCTTGCCTGCTGCCAGTGTGTGTCAGGCCGACTTCCACAGACTGTAGTGTGCCCACTGCCAGTGCCCACCACTCATACCGGGTGGCACAGTAGCTTGCTGATAAATAAGGCATTTAATTTTTAGACAGTAGTCTAATTTCAGTTGCTTGCCTGCTGCCAGTGTGTCAGGCCGACTTCCACAGACTGTAGTGTGCCCACTGCCAGTGCCCACCACTCAGACCGGGTGGCACAGTAGCTTGCCAATAAACAAGACATTTAATTTTTATACTTTACTCTAATTTCAGTTGCTTGCCTGCTGCCAGTGTGTGTTAGGCCGACTTCTACAGACTGTAGTGTGCCCACTGCCAGTGCCCACCACTCATACCGGGTGGCACAGTAGCTTGCCAATAAACAAGACATTTAATTTTTACACTTTAGTCTAATTTCAGTTGCTTGCCTGCTGCCAGTGTGTGTCAGGCCGACTTCTACAGACTGTAGTGTGCCCACTGCCAGTGCCCACCACTCATACCGGGTGGCACAGTAGCTTGCCAATAAACAAGACATTTAATTTTTACACTTTAGTCTAATTTCAGTTGCTTGCCTGCTGCCAGTGTGTCAGGCTGATTTCCACAGACTGTAGTGTGCCCACTGCCAGTGCCCACCACTCATACCGGGTGGCACAGTAGCTTGCTGATAAATAAGGCATTTAATTTTTACACTTTAGTCTAATTTCATTTGCTTGCCTGCTGCCAGTGTGTGTCAGGCCGACTTCTACAGACTGTAGTGTACCCACTGCCAGTGCCCACCACTCATACCGGGTGGCACATTAGCTTGCCGATAAATAAGGCATTTAATTTTTACACTTTAGTCTAATTTAAGTTGCTTGCCTGCTGCCAGTGTGTCAGGCTGACTTCCACAGACTGTAGTGTGCCCACTGCCAGTGCCCACCACTCATACCTGGTGGCACAATAGCTTGCCGATAAATAAGGCATTTCATTTTTACACTTTAGCCTATTTTTTGTTGCTTGCCTGCTGCCAGTGTGTGTCAGGCCGACTTCTACAGACTGTAGTGTGCCCACTGCCAGTGCCCACCACTCATAACGGGTGGCACAGTAGCTTGCCGATAAATAAGGCATTTACTTTTTACACTTTAGTCTAATTTCAGTTGCTTGCCTGCTGCCAGTGTGTGTCAGGCCGACTTCCACAGACTGTAGTGTGCCCACTGCCAGTGCCCACCACTCATACCGGGTGGCACAGTAGCTTGCCGATAAATAAGGCATTTACTTTTTACACTTTAGTCTAATTTCAGTTGCTTGCCTGCTGCCAGTGTGTGTCAGGCTGACTTCCACAGACTGTAGTGTGCCCACTGCCAGTGCCCACCACTCATACCTGGTGGCACAATAGCTTGCCGATAAATAAGGCATTTCATTTTTACACTTTAGCCTATTTTTTGTTGCTTGCCTGCTGCCAGTGTGTGTCAGGCTGACTTCTACAGACTGTAGTGTGCCCACTGCCAGTGCCCACCACTCATAACGGGTGGCACAGTAGCTTGCCGATAAATAAGGCATTTACTTTTTACACTTTAGTCTAATTTCAGTTGCTTGCCTGCTGCCAGTGTGTGTCAGGCCGACTTCCACAGACTGTAGTGCGCCCACTGCCAGTGCCCATCAATCATACCATGTGGCACTGGACTTTGGCTTAAAATAAGGCCCTTTATCTGTACACTTTAATCTAATTTCAGTTGCCTGCCTGCCAGTGTGTGTGTGTCAGGCCCACAGACTGTAGTGTGCCCTCTGCTAGTGCCCAACACTCATACCGGGTGGCACAGTACCTAGCACGCGTAGTACCACTTATCTAAAAAAAAATGACAGGCAGAGGCAGGCCACCCAGCAGGGGCCGTCGTGGTCGTGATGCTGTGATTTCCACTGGCCCTGGAATAATGCCCAGTGTTCAGAGGCCACGTACCGTGAACCCGAAAAATTCTGAGGACATAGTTGACTGGCTTAGACAGGACACCCAATCTTCAGCAGCTTCCGCTAAGAACCTTGACGCACCATCCTCCTCCAGCTCAGCTTCGGTCACCTGCTCTCAAGTTACCACGCTCCCGCCCGCCACCACCACCACCACTACCACCACAGCCACCACAGCCGATTCACTTGATCCGTCAGAGGAGTTATTTACACATCAGTTGGATGCAATTAGTGATGCGCAACCATTATTGCCAGATGATGGAGATTACAGGGATATGTCTTAGTCAGGCAGGATTACACACATGGACGTACAGTGTGATGATGATGATGATGATGATGTTGTACCCGCTGCTGTTTTCGTTGCTGAGGTGTCAGATACAAGTGAAGCGGTTGATGATGACGATGTGTCCACGGATGCCCCGTGGGTGCCTGCTCGAAGAGAAGAAGAGGGGAAAAGTTCAGTTGGGGAGACAGAGAGAAGGAGGAGACGAGTTGGAAGCAGGGGGAGGTCGTCGCAAGGAGTTAGTGGCACAGTCAGACAGCATGCCAGTCAACGCATGCTGTTGCCACCACCAGAATGCCGTCTTTGCAAAGCTCAGCAGTGTGGCATTTTTTTTTTTTTTTGTGTCTGCCTCTGATAACAGCAATGCCATTTGCAACCTGTGCCAAAAGAAACTGAGTCATGGGAAGTCCAACACCCACCTCGGTACAACTGCTTTGCGAAGGCACATGATCTCACATCACAAACGCCAATGGGATCAACACATGCGTACAAGCAGCACACAAACTCAAAGCCACCATCCTCCTCCTGGTCCAGCATCTTCAGCCACGTCAACCACTGCTGTCCTCCCTGCCCCCTCTCAACCATCCGCCACTCCGCCTCTCACCTTCAGCAGTTCCATCTCATCTGCACACAGTCAGGTGTCTGTTAAGGAAATGATTGAACGTAAGAAGACAATGTCACAGAGTCACCCCCTTTCCCGGCGACTGACAGCTGGCTTGACGGAACTCTTAGCCTGTCAGCTTTTACCATACCAGCTGGTGGAGTCTGAGGCCTTCAAAAAATTTGTCGCTATTGGGACACCACAGTGGAAGGTACCCGGACAAATTTTTTTTTCAAAAAAGGCAATCCCAAACCTCTAGGAAGTTATGGCATCTCTGGCATACAGTGTTGGGGCAAGCATCCATCTGACCACTGATACATGGTCTGCAAAGCACGGTCAGGGCAGGTATATCACGTACACTGCACATTGGGTCAACCTGCTGACGGCTGACAAGCATGGATTGCGTGGCTCCGCAGCGGAGTTGGTGACACCGCCACGACTTGCAGGCAGGCCTACTGCCATCTCCTCTACTCCTACTCCATCCTCTTTGATATCCTGCTTGGCTGAGTCCTCTTCTGCTGCGGTGTCTGGCTGCACATCAACTGAATCCAGCTCCCCAGGGGCTATTCCACATCCCGGATACGACAGTGTCACGCTGTCTTGGGGTTGACTTGCCTGAAAGCAGAGAGCCACACAGGACCAGCACTCCTGTCCGCCCTGAACGCACAGGTGGATCAGTGGCTGACCCCGCACCAACTGAAGATCGGCAAAGTGGTGTGTGACAATGGAACAAATTTGTTGTCGGCATTGAATTTGGGCAAGTTGTCACATGTGCCGTGCATGGCACATGTGTTGAATCTCATCTTACCATGCATTGTGTCTAAGTAGCCAGGCTTACAGGACGTCCTCAAGCAGGCCAGGAAGGTGTGTGGCCATTTCAGGCATTCCTACACGGCCATGGCGCACTTTTTCGATAATTAGCGGCGAAACAACATACCAGTGAGGCGCTTGATTTGCGACAGCACTACACATTGGAATTTAACACTCCTAATGTTCGACCACCTGCTCCAACAAGAAAAAGCTGTCAACGAGTATTTGTATGACCGGGGTGCTAGGACAGCCTCTGTGGAGCTGGGAATTTTTTTGCCACCTTACTGAACGCTCATGCGCAATGCCTGTAGGCTCATGCGTCCTTTTGAGGAGGTGACAAACCTAGTCAGTCGCACCGAAGGCACCATCAGCGACCTCATCCCATTTATTTTCTTCCTGGAGCGTGCCCTGTGAAGAGTGCTGGATCAGGCTGTAGATGAGTGTGAAGAGGATGAGGAAGAGTTGTGGTCACCATCACCACCAGAAACAGCCTTGTCATCATCGCTTGCCGGACCTGCGGCAACGCTGGAAGAGGAGTATGAGTAAAAGAAGTCAGAGGAGGAATGTGGCGGCTTTGAGGAGGAGGAAGACCAACCACAGCAGGCACCCCAGGGTGCTCGTTGTTGTCACCTATCTGGGACCCATGGTGTTGTACGTGGCTGGGGGGAAGAACAGACCGTCAATGACATCAGTGAGGACGAGGAACGGGAAATGAGTAGCTCTGCATCCAACCTTGTGCAAATGGGGTCTTTCATGCTGTCATGTCTGTTGAGGGACCCTCGTATAAAAAGGATGAAGGAGAACGACCTGTACTGGGTGGCCACGCTACTGGACCCCCTGTATAAGCAGAGAGTTGCAGAAATGTTACCAAATTACCGAAAGTCGGAAAGGATGCAGCAGTTCAAAACCAAACTAAAAAATATGCTTTACACAGCTTATAAGGGGGATGTCACAGCACAACGGGAATCTAACAGGGGAAGAGGTGAGTGTAATCCTCCTCCTACCACAGCGGCAAGGACTGGACGATTTATAGATGTGTTGTTGATGGAGGACATGCGGAGCTTTTTCAGTCCTACTCATCGCCACAGCCCTTCGGGATCCAGCCTTAGAGAACGACTCGACCGACAGGTAGCAGACTACCTCACCTTAACAACAGATATCGACACTCTGAGGAGCGATGAACCCCTTCACTACTGGGTGTGCAGGCTTGACCTGTGGTCTGAGCTATCCCAGTTTGCGATAGAACTTCTGGCCTGCCCTGCTTCAAGTGTCCTGTCAGAAAGGACCTTCAGTGCAGCAGGAGGCATTGTCACTGACAAGAGAAGTCGCCTCAGTCAAAAAAGTGTTGATTACCTCACCTTCATAAAGATGAATGAGGCATGGATCCCGAAAGGACTGACAGTGCGGGATACGTTTGACTAAAAAAAGGCCTGATGACATGCCTTGGCCTCAAAATGGTCCCCACGCTGCTGTATTTAATGTCTGCATACCGGATGACTTTCGTGAATTCTCCGCCACCAACTAGGGTTCAAGCCGCAATGTTTTAGTCACTTTTCTGCCTGGAAAACATGCTGCAACAATGCCATTATTTTTCAGGCATGTGTACATGCCTAATTTTTCTGTCCTATGGTGCAGCACTGTGGCTGCAAAAACAAAACAAAAAAAAAGGCACATACAAGTGTCAATTCCCCTTTGTGATCGTTACCTTGTTGTGGTGAAGGGGCTTGCGTATCACAATAAAGCAATCATCACCTCTATGAGTGTGTTGGCAATGTTGCAACACCCCAGATGATAAGGCCGTTGCTTCATTATGGTCAGACCAAAAGCGATGGGCTGGATAATATTTCATAGAAAACATTAATTTACCTTTTTTTTTTTTTAAGTTGTATGGGTTTTTAATACATAAAATAAAAAATCATAATAAAGTCTCTTAATAGTTTATTAGAAATAATGCAGACAATTAAAAAAAATCCCCATCAATTCCAATACAAAGCAAGTACAGAGCTCAGAACTAAATAATTTCATGATGTCGTAATGGTTCGCTAATTCGACAATGGTTAATCAATTCGACACACATCCCCGGATAGGGTACGTAACAGGGATTAAACTGATAGGAATAGTACTAGTTAAGACACCACTTATATAGGGTGTCACAGCACATTGCTCTGTGCACGCGCAGTGCCCCAATTTGGGAGTAAGTGGACCGACCAAGCTGCTTTTTCCATCTCCCGGTTCCTAAAATCAATTCAGTTTGGTGTATGAGAGTTTGGTCTGTCACTGGGAAGGCAGTCGAAGTTACCCGGCCAAAATTTTTTTTCACAAAAGGCAATCCCTGATATGGGACGTAACAGGGATTAAACTGATAGGAATAGTACTAGTTAAGACACCACTCATATAGGGTGTCACAGCACATTGCTCTGTGCACGCGCAGTGCCCCAATTTGGGAGTAAGTGGACCGACCAAGCTGCTTTTTCCATCTCCCGGTTCCTAAAATCAATTCAGTTTGGTGTATGAGAGATTGGTCTGTCACTGTGAAGGCAGTCGAAGGTACCCGGACTAAATTTTTTTTCACAAAAGGCAATCCCTCATATCGGGTGTGACAGTAAATTGCACGGCGCAGACTCAGTGACCGTGAATTAAAACAAAGGGGAGGGAGCCAGCGTTCTTTTAACCATCTCCCCGTTCGAAAAATCAATTCAATAAATGGACCCCAGATTGGGGACGTAACAGGGATTAAACTGATAAGAAGAGAACTACAGAAAATACCACTCATATCGGGTGTGAGAGTAAATTGCACGGCGCAGACGCAGTGACCGTGAATTAAAACAAAGGGGAGGCAGGCAGCGTTTTTTTAACCATCTCCCCGTTTGAAAAATCAATTCAATTCACCTTTTGGGGACCCTTGGTGTTGTACGTGGCTGGGTGGAGGAAGAAACCTTCAATGGCATCACCGGGACATGGCTAGCTTGGTATCCAACCTTGTGCAAATGGGGAGTTTGCGGTTGTGCAAATGGACTGTTTGCGGTTGTTTGCGGTGCATTAAAAGGGGACTTTGGTCTGTCAATGTCTGTGAAGCGGGCGTAACCCTTACACTACCTGATCGATACAACATCATACCTGATCGTATACACACACTGGATGTTTTAAAGCATGTTATTCCAAACAATTTAGGAATTTTAGTTGATTTATGCCCTTTATGGATTAAAACCCGACTCTGGGTCCACTACATAATTTTCCATGGGAGCCATGGATTCCCCTACGGCATGCCACAGTCCAGGTGTTAGTCCCCTTGAAACAACTTTTCCATCACTATTGTGACCAGAAAGAGTCCCTGTGGGTTTCTAAAATTCTGTAGGCAATTGGTAACAACGGCTCACCAACTATATCTATTGGAATAGGTGCACTCCTCCAAGTGCCGCCCTCAGGCACAATAAAAGGAAAGTTACTGGAATATGGTATGAGGAGGGGCACTCAATCATTTAGGTATATGGAAATATTTATTAGAAAGCCATTACATACATGAATTCATAAGCAATAAAATATATATATATATAATAATAAAACAAAAAACAAAAAACAAAAAGCAAAAACAATAAAATGGACCCCGCTGTTAGGGATCAATTCCACTGTATGGGTGTTTGTGGCACCTGGAATGTTCCAAATTGTCCTCAATAAATAGAAGCCGTCGGGTAACGTGAAAAAATGCGTTTATATGTATGTCCCGATATTTAAAACTGATGGTAAAGACCCTCCGCTATGCGGTTCTGTTGGAGGCTCCTCCTGCTGATCACTTAATAGTTAATGCTGTTGGGTATCTTTATAGTGCAGATTATTCTGAGACAGCAATATTTTTTCTGTGTTTGAATGGAGCACTGACCGGAGTAGTATATTCCCAAAGTGCGATCGTGCCTTATATTCAAGTCTCATGCATCTCCCATCTTCATAAAAGACAGTATATCCATAAACAAGTCCCCAATATTATGGAGTTAAAACATTACTTTACCCGTCCTGCGTAGTAACTTCTAAACTGTCCGGCGTCCCGGCAGTTCGGTCAAAGTTGCAGCGTCCCGCGTGACCGGGAAGGGTAAAGAGATGAAAAGATAGCCGGAAGCTCCCACAGTCGGCGGCTCTGGGTCCTAGTGCTCTAATGTTCTCCGGGGTTGCTGGTATGTACCTCCGTGACAGTTTGAGCTTCTGTATATACAACTTGGAGTTTTTTCTTTCTTTCTTTGTTGGTGACCAAGGACTCACTAATTAACACCAGACGCGTTTCGGGGACTCCCCCTTCTTCAGTGGTTACATCAGTGAGTCCTATTGAGTCCTTTTATTCCTTTCTTAGTCACTACAAAAAACCGGACTGGAACCGCAGATATATGAACGGGTTCTTTAACTTGATTTCAATTGCCACATTTTAGTATACTTTAATGAAGTACAAACATGGATACATAAAGAATGAGAAAAAACTTTATAAAAAGCTTTATAAAAATATTCATAAAAACTTTATAAAAAACTTTATAAAAAAACATCCCATGTTTGTTTGTGCTGAAACTTGATCTTCATCCCTATTTTAATATTATTAGCAATATTGGAGCTGATCTTTTTGTAACACAAACTAGTTTGTACAGACATACAAGATATATATAATAATAAAAAAATATAATAAAAAATAAAAATAAAGACAATGAATAAAATTGGTAGTCTTCTACTGCTTTCCTAGGACAGTATTTTCTAGATTAATTCTCAAGGTGGGAAACTTTGACAATATGTAGAGATGGGGAAACCATTGGGGAGAGGGGAGAGATCAGTGTGCTGATAAGACAGCCAGACACTGATTTCTGATCCTCAACCCCAATGGTCTCCCATTTTATAGGAACGCGAACAATTCTAGTTCGGCATTAAGCCCCTTTGGGAGTAATGTATCGAATTCAAAGATTTTTCTAGATTCATGTCTGGACATTTGCATCACCATGTTGCCCCCTCTCCATGGACGTCTAACCTTTTCTAGTGCTGTGTATATTAATGTGGACGGATCACTGTTGTGAATTTCTTTAAAATGTTTTGAGACCGAGTGCAGCTCGTATCCTTTTTTGATATTATTGACATGTTCTGCTATTCTAATCTTCAAAGGTCTCTTGGTCCGCCCTATATATTGTTTCTTACACCCGCATTGTAACAAATAGATCACTTCTTTAGAATCACATGTTAGTAATTAATTTATTTTCATAGAGAAGTCATTTTGTGTTGCTTTTATTTCAGTGTTTTTTTTGGGGAAAGATGTTATCCTACAATTTGTGCATTTGCCACATCTGACAAATCCCTTTGACGTCAGCCAGCTGGTTGTGTTTTTATATTTTCTCAATTTGACTGTTGGTGCCACTTTTGATGCTAGGCTGGGGGCTCTTGTGTATGTGATACTCGGAGTTTTGTTGAGTAGAGGGCCTATTGTTTTATCTTCCAAAAGGAAGTGCCAGTATTGTTTTAAAATATTCTCAATCTGGCGATGTTGTACATGGTAGGGTAGCACTATACGCATAGTCTCGTCTTGCACTTTTAGCTTTTTTTCTTTGAAAAAATCAGTTCTATTCATGTTTCTCACTTTTTGCAGAGATTTTTCTACAATTTTCTCTGGATAGTCCTGTTTTAAAAATTGTTTTCTTAGTGTTTCTGCTTCTTTTTCAAAGGATTCATTGTCCGTGCAATTACGTTTTATACGTCGAAATTGACTTGTAGGTATATTTAAAAGCCATTGGGGGAAATGGCAACTTGAATATCGAATATAGCTATTTCGGGCCACTGGTTTAAAATAGGTATTACTGTAAAATTTGCCCTCTTTTAGTGTTATATTAAGATCCAAAAACTGTACCTGATGTCGACTAATGGTAGGAGTGAACTTCAGATTTTTGTCATTTATATTAATATCAGATAAGAATCTCGTTAATGCATCCATGTCTTCTTGCCATATAAACAGTACATCATCAATGTACCGGCGCCAGAGCACCAGACTCGTCCCAAGGAGTGGTGTGATGGTATCAGACTCCCATTCTGCCAAAAAAGGTTGGCATAACTTGGGGCGAATCTGGTGCCCATGGCGGTCCCGGTACACTGTAGGTAAAAATCTTCCTCATAATAAAAATAATTATGTGACAAAATAAAATGGACTCCCTCGATCAAAAATTCACTTCGGTTGGCATGCATGCCACTTTTCATCATCTGTTTTTCCAGGGCTTCCAGGCCCTTTGCATGTTTGATAATTGTATATAATGAGTGGACATCTAGAGTGCCAATAATCCAATTATCTTTTACCTCCAATGCCTCGAGTGTTTTTATTATGTCCGTTGAGTCTTTAATGTATGACGGGGTACTTTTTACTAGTGGTTGTAGCCATGTGTCTATATATTGGGACAAATTTGTTGTTATTGAACCAATGCCCGACACTATCGGCCTCCCAGGTGGGCTAGTTAAACTTTTGTGAATCTTAGGTATAACATAAAACATTGGAATTCTCTTATCTGTACCTAAAATGAATTTAGTTTCCCTCTGTAATAGTAGTTTAGCATCCTCTCCCCATTTACAGTAATTGATCAATTCTTTATAAAATTCCTCAGTTGGATCTCCCCTCAGTTTCTTATAAGTTGCAGTGTCATTCAATTGTTTAAGACATTCCTCATTGTAAGCTGTCGTGTCGAGTATAACTATAGCCCCCCCCCCTTATCAGCTGGTCTTATAGTAATTTCCTCATTTTCCTGCAGTTGTTTTATTGCCTCTCTTACTTTTCTTGTCAAATTATAGACATTTTTCTTAATTTTAATTTGTCTTAGGTCATTTATGACATTCGACATAAAGGTAGCCATCTGTGTGCTTGTCTCCTGTTTAGGATATTTTCTCGATTTCAGTTTAAGATCTGTATAAGTGTATAGTGAATCCGTGGATTCTTCCACAGTCATATAAGTTATGGGATTTTTTTGGTAGTATTTTTTTAGGCATAACTTCCTAATAAACTTTTCCACTCCTATGTAGGTCGCAAATTTATCCATAGTTTTATTTGGGGCAAACTTTAGTCCTTTGTTTAATAGTTCACATTGTGTGGGTGTGAGTGATACCTTACTTAGATTTATTATATTTAACGTGTCCTTTGGTGATTGTGATGATTTCTTTTTGTGTTTATTTCTAATTGAGTGTCTACTTCTGCGTATCTTCTTCTGTGATTGGGTTCCTGTTGTTTCTGATTCAGTGGTTCGCGTCGTGCTGTTTGATAAGTGTTGGTCTGAGGGTACTTTTGTGTGTATTCCTTGTTGTAAGTGTTCCCTGATTCTGTGTGCGGTACCTCGTGTTGTATTCGTGGTGATGGGGGTGATTATTCTTGATTTTTGTGAATCTCCGTGGTGGACTCCTGTGTGTGACCTTCTTGTTCGTGTTCTGTGATGGGGGAGTGTTGTCTAAAAAAACGGTGACGCCAGTGATTCAAATCTGTTTTGTGTAGCTACATTAAACATATCTGTAGTATTTTGGTTTAAATTTAAATTTAAATTTGGGGGTATGTTGTCCCCCTTCTTTTTCAAGGTTTCCTTTTGTGGGTATTCGTTTTTATTTACAAATTCTCTTGTATTTTTGGATGCATTTTTATCTTTTTAGTTTTTTAGAAATAATGTCTTTTTCTAATCCGTCTATATTATTGCATATCCTCTCTTTCCACCTTCTTACATCCTCTGTATCTGGAAGAATGTCGATCTCTTTCCTCAAAGTTTCAGCCTGGTTTGTCAGTTGTTCAAATAATTGTGAACGTCTGGCAATCACCATTTTTACCAAGTTCTCTGATTGTACTTTGAAGAAGAGGTCCCACTCGTTCTGAAAATTCTCATCTACTAAATCCTGTGATGGGATCTTTGTTAAAGTTAGTCCCCGGGATAATCCCTTGTTGTAAATATTTGGTCAAAGATACAATTTCCCACTTGTTGCGTAGCTGTTTATACAACACTCTTTCCAATTCTCTAAATAAATCTTCTCTAGACTTCTCTACTGTGTCTTTATAGATGTCATCTTGTTCAAAAGAAAATGTATCAATCTTTTTGAACTTGGTGTCCATATGAGCCCAAATGTCCATTATGATATAGTTGGGAGCACAGTTGTAGAGGGAAATCTGTATAAAACTGTAGGCAATTGGTAACAACGGCTCACCAACTATATCTATTGGAATAGGTGCACTCCTCCAAGTGCCGCCCTCAGGCACAATAAAAGGAAAGTTACTGGAATATGGTATGAGGAGGGGCACTCAATCATTTAGGTATATGGAAATATTTATTAGAAAGCCATTACATACATGAATTCATAAGCAATAAAATATATATATAATAATAAAACAAAAAACAAAAACAAAAAGCAAAAACAATAAAATGGACCCCGCTGTTAGGGATCAAATCCACTGTATGGGTGTTTGTGGCACCTGAAATGTTCCAAATTGTCCTCAATGAATAGAAGCCGTCGGGTAACGTGAAAAAATGCGTATATATGTATGTCCCGATATTTAAAACTGATGGTAAAGACCCTCCGCTATGCGGTTCTGTTGCAGGCTCCTCCTGCTGATCACTTAATAGTTAATACTGTTGGGTGTCTTTATAGTGCAGATTATTCTGAGACAGCAATATTTTCTGTGTGTTTGAATGGAGCACTGACCGGAGTAGTATATTCCCAAAGTGCGATCGTGCCTTATATTCAAGTCTCATGCATCTCCCATCTTCATAAAAGACAGTATATCCATAAACAAGTCCCCAATATCATGGAGTTAAAACATTACTTTACCCGTCCTGCGTGGTAACTTCTAAACTGTCCGGCGTCCCGGCAGTTCGGTCAAAGTTGCAGCGTCCCGCGTGACCGGGAAGGGTAAAGAGATGAAAAGGTAGCCGGAAGCTCCCACAGTCGGCGGCTCTGGGTCCTAGTGCTCTAATGTTCTCCGGGTTGCTGGTATGTACCTCCGTGACAGTTTGAGCTTCTGTATATACAACTTGGAGTTTTTTCTTTCTTTCTTTGTTGGTGACCAAGGACTCACTAATTAACACCAGACGCGTTTCGGGACTCCCCTTCTTCAGTGGTTACATCAGTGAGTCCTATTGAGTCCTTTTATTCCTTTCTTGGTCACTACAAAAACCGGACTGGAACCGCAGATATATGAACGGGTTCTTTACCTTGATTTCAATTGCCACATTTTAGTATACTTTAATGAAGTACAAACATGGATACATAAAGAATGAGAAAAACTTTATAAAAAGCTTTATAAAAATATTTATAAAAGCTTTACAAAAACTTTATAAAAACTTTATAAAAACTTTATAAAAACTTTATAAAAACATCCCATGTTTGTTTGTGCTGGAACTTGATCTTCATCCCTATTTGAATATTATTAGCAATAATGGAGCTGATCTTTTGTAACACAAACTAGTTTGTACAGACATACAAGATATATATAATAATAAAAAATATAATAAAATAAAAATAAAAATACAAGACAATGAATAAAATTGATAGTCTTCTACTGCTTTCCTAGGACAGTATTATGCAGAGATATTTTCTAGATTACTTCTCAAGGTGGGAAACTTTGACAATATGTAGAGATGGGGAAACCATTGGGGAGAGGGGAGAGATCAGTGTGCTGATAAGACAGCCAGACACTGATTTCTGATCCTCAACCCCAATGGTCTCCCATTTTATAGGAACGCGAACAATTCTAGTTCGGCATTAAGCCCCTTTGGGAGTAATGTATCGAATTCAAAGATTTTTCTAGATTCATGTCTGGACATTTGCATCACCATGTTGCCCCCTCTCCATGGACGTCTAACCTTTTCTAGTGCTGTGTATATTAATGTGGACGGATCACTGTTGTGAATTTCTTTAAAATGTTTTGAGACCGAGTGCAGCTCGTATCCTTTTTTGATATTATTGACATGTTCTGCTATTCTAATCTTCAAAGGTCTCTTGGTCCGCCCTATATATTGTTTCTTACACCCGCATTGTAACAAATAGATCACTTCTTTAGAATCACATGTTAGTAATTCATTTATTTTCATAGAGAAGTCATTTTGTGTTGCTTTTATTTCAGTGGTCTTTTTGGGGAAAGATGTTATCCTACAATTTGTGCATTTGCCACATCTAACAAATCCCTTTGACGTCAGCCAGCTGGTTGTGTTTTTATATTTTCTCATTTTAACTGTTGGTGCCACTTTTGATGCTAGGCTGGGGGCTCTTGTGTATGTGATACTCGGAGTTTTGTTGAGTAGAGGGCCTATTGTTTTATCTTCCAAAAGGAAGTGCCAGTATTGTTTTAAAATGTTCTCAATCTGGCGATGTTGTACATGGTAGGGTAGCACTATACGCATAGTCTCGTCTTGCACTTTTAGCTTTTTTCTTTGAAAAAATCAGTTCTATTCATGTTTCTCACTTTTTGCAGAGATTTTTCTACAATTTTCTCTGGATAGTCCTGTTTTAAAAATTGTTTTCTTAGTGTTTCTGCTTCTTTTTCAAAGGATTCATTGTCCGTGCAATTACGTTTTATACGTCGAAATTGGCTTGTAGGTATATTTAAAAGCCATTGGGGAAATGGCAACTTGAATATCGAATATAGCTATTTCGGGCCACTGGTTTAAAATAGGTATTACAGTGAAATTTGCCCTCTTTTAGTGTTATATTAAGATCCAAAAACTGTACCTGATGTCGACTAATGGTGGGAGTGAACTTCAGATTTTTGTCATTTATATTAATATCAGACAAGAATCTCGTTAATGCATCCATGTCTTCTTGCCATATAAACAGTACATCATCAATGTACCGGCGCCAGAGCACCAGACTCGTCCCAAGGAGTGGTGTGATGGTATCAGACTCCCATTCTGCCAAAAAAGGTTGGCATAACTTGGGGCGAATCTGGTGCCCATGGCGGTCCCGGTACACTGTAGGTAAAAATCTTCCTCATAATAAAAATAATTATGTGACAAAATAAAATGGACTCCCTCGATCAAAAATTCACTTCGGTTGGCATGCATGCCACTTTTCATCATCTGTTTTTCCAGGGCTTCCAGGCCCTTTGCATGTTTGATAATTGTATATAATGAGTGGACATCTAGAGTGCCAATAATCCAATTATCTTTTACCTCCAATGCCTCGAGTGTTTTTATTATGTCCGTTGAGTCTTTAATGTATGACGGGGTACTTTTTACTAGTGGTTGTAGCCATGTGTCTATATATTGGGACAAATTTGTTGTTATTGAACCAATGCCCGACACTATCGGCCTCCCAGGTGGGCTAGTTAAACTTTTGTGAATCTTAGGTATAACATAAAACATTGGAATTCTCTTATCTGTACCTAAAATGAATTTAGTTTCCCTCTGTAATAGTAGTTTAGCATCCTCTCCCCATTTACAGTAATTGATCAATTCTTTATAAAATTCCTCAGTTGGATCTCCCCTCAGTTTCTTATAAGTTGCAGTGTCATTCAATTGTTTAAGACATTCCTCATTGTAAGCTATCGTGTCGAGTATAACTATAGCCCCCCTTATCAGCTGGTCTTATAGTAATTTCCTCATTTTCCTGCAGTTGTTTTATTGCCTCTCTCTCTTTTCTTGTCAAATTATAGACATTTTTCTTAATTTTAATTTGTCTTAGGTCATTTATGACATTCGACATAAAGGTAGCCATCTGTGTGCTTGTCTCCTGTTTAGGATATTTTCTCGATTTCAGTTTAAGATCTGTATAAGTGTATAGTGAATCCGTGGATTCTTCCACAGTCATATAAGTTATGGGATTTTTTGGTAGTATTTTTTTAGGCATAACTTCCTAATAAACTTTTCCACTCCTATGTAGGTCGTAAATTTATCCATAGTTTTATTTGGGGCAAACTTTAGTCCTTTGTTTAATAGTTCACATTGTGTGGGTGTGAGTGATACCTTACTTAGATTTATTATATTTAACGTGTCCTTTGGTGATTGTGATGATTTCTTTTTGTGTTTATTTCTAATTGAGTGTCTACTTCTGCGTATCTTCTTCTGTGATTGGGTTCCTGTTGTTTCTGATTCAGTGGTTCGCGTCGTGCTGTTTGATAAGTGTTGGTCTGAGGGTACTTTTGTGTGTATTCCTTGTTGTAAGTGTTCCCCTGATTCTGTGTGCGGTACCTCGTGTTGTATTCGTGGTGATGGGGGTATTATTCTTGATTTTTTGTGAATCTCCGTGGTGGACTCCTGTGTGTGACCTTCTTGTTCGTGTTCTGTGATGGGGGAGTGTTGTCTAAAAAAACGGTGACGCCAGTGATTCAAATCTGTTTTGCGTAGCTACATTAAACATATCTGTAGTATTTTGGTTTAAATTTAAATTTAAATTTGGGGGTATGTTGTCCCCCTTCTTTTTCAAGGTCTCCTTTTGTGGGTATTCGTTTTTATTTACAAATTCTCTTGTATTTTTGGATGCATTTTTATCTTTTTAGTTTTTTTAGAAATAATGTCTTTTTCTAATCCGTCTATATTATTGCATATCCTCTCTTTCCACCTTCTTACATCCTCTGTATCTGGAAGAATGTCGATCTCTTTCCTCAAAGTTTCAGCCTGGTTTGTCAGTTGTTCAAATATTTGTGAACGTCTGGCAATCACCATTTTTACCAAGTTCTCTGATTGTACTTTGAAGAAGAGGTCCCACTCGTTCTGAAAATTCTCATCTACTAAATCCTGTGATGGGATCTTTGTTAAAGTTAGTCCCCCCGGGATAATCCCTTTTTGTAAATATTTGGTCAAAGATACAATTTCCCACTTGTTGCGTAGCTGTTTATACAACACTCTTTCCAATTCTCTAAATAAATCTTCTCTAGACTTCTCTACTGTGTCTTTATAGATGTCATCTTGTTCAAAAGAAAATGTATCAATCTTTTTGAACTTGGTGTCCATATGAGCCCAAATGTCCATTATGATATAGTTGGGAGCACAGTTGTAGAGGGAAATCTGTATAAAACTGTAGGCAATTGGTAACAACGGCTCACCAACTATATCTATTGGAATAGGTGCACTCCTCCAAGTGCCTCCCTCAGGCACAATAAAAGGAAAGTTACTGAAATATGGTATGAGGAGGGGCACTCAATCATTTAGGTATATGGAAATATTTATTAGAAAGCCATTACATACATGAATTCATAAGGTTTCTAAAATTTTATGTTCGCGACATCACTACCCACCAATGCAAGCGATTTTCAGTAAGTTAGGCCCCTGACACCCAGACAGAGAAGAGGTTTTATTTACGGCAATAAGAGGTTAATGTCACCTACCAATGGAACAGGCGATTTTCAGTAAGTTAAGTCCCTGGCACCCAGACAGAGGAGAGGTCCATTCACGGCAAAAAAAGGTTAATGTCACCCACCAATGGAACAGGCGATTTTCAGAAATTTAGGACCCTGGCAACCAGACAGAAGAGAGGTTCATTTATGGCAAAACAGGCTTCATGTCACCCACCAATGGAACAGGCGATTTTGTGAGAAAAAACAATAAAAAATCTTTTTCCGCTAACTTGTGCCAAAAAAAAATCTCCTATGAACTCGCCATGCCCCTCACGGAATACCTTGGGGTGTCTTCTTTCCAAAATTGGGTCACATGTGGGGTATTTATACTGCCCTGGCATTTTAGGGGCCCAAAAGCATGAAAAGAAAAATACGTAAAAATGCGCTCCTAAATGCCCTACTTCTCCTGAGTACGGCGATACCACATGTGTGACACTTTTTTGCAGCCAAGATCCGCAAAGGGGCCCTAATTCCAATGAGTACCTTTAGGATTTCACAGGGCATTTTTACGCATTTGGATTCTCACGCTTTAGGGCCCCTAAAATGCCACGACAGTATAAATACCCCACAAATGACCCCATTTCGGAAAGTAGACACCGCAAGGTATTCACTGAGGGGCATAGTGAGTCCGTGGGAGATTTTTTATTTTTTTTTGCCAGAAGTTAGTAGAAATGGAAGCTTTATTATTATTATTTTTTTAACTCAGAAAGTGTCATTTTCCGCTAACTTGTGAAAAAAAATGAAATGATACATGAACTCACCATGCCCCTCTGCGAATACTTTGGGTGTCTTCTTTCTAAAATGGTGTCATTTGGGGGGTATTTATACTATCCTGGCATTCTAGCACCTGAAGAAACATGACAGGTGCTCAGAAAGTCAGAAAGTCAGAGCTGCTTCAAAATGCTTTTGTACCATAGTTTGTAAACGCTATAACTTTTACCCAAACCAATAAATATACACTTATTGCATTTTTTTTTATCAAAGAAATGTAGAACAATAAATTTATAGAAAAAATTATATAGAAATGTAGTTTAAAAAAAAAAAAAATTACAACAGAAAGTGAAAAATGTCATTATTTTGCAAAAATTTTGGTCATTTTTGATTAATAGCAAAAAAAGCAAAAATGTCAGCAGCAATGAAATACTGCCAAATGAAAGCTCTATTAGTGAGAAGAAAAGGAGGTAAAATTAATTTGGGTGGTAAGTTGCATGACTGAGCAATAAACGGTGAAAGTAGTGTAGTGCAGAATTGTAAAAAGTGGCCTGGTCATTAAGGGTGTTTAAGCTAGGGGGGCTGAAGTGGTTAAAAGGTTTTATTTTTTTATTTTTATTTTATTATTATTATTTTGGGGTTTTTAAAATTGGGGTAGCCCCCAAAATAATGGTACAAATAAAAAAAAAGGATTCAATGAATAAGTGCACTGGAGTACAAGAATGTATGGTTGAGGCGGGTATAAATGTCTATTCTGCACAAGGTACAGACAAGTCCTGTGGGATCCATGCCTGGTTCATTTTAATGAACATGAGCTTGTCCACGTTGACTGTGGACAGGCAGATGCATTTCTCTGTAATGACGCCCCCTGCTGTGCTAAATACACATTCAGACAATACACTGGCTGCAGGGCTGGCCAGCACCTCCAAGGCATAAAGGACAAACTCAGGTCATGTGGACAATTTGGAGACCCAGAAGTTGAATGGGGCAGAACCATCAGTCAGTATGTGTAGGCATTTGCACGTGTACTGTTCCATCATGTTGTTCAAATGCTGCCTCCTGCTAAGACTTTCCATATCAGCTGGTATTGCAGGTTGCTGTGGTGCGGTGACAAAGCTTTTCCACATGTCGGCCATGCTAACCCTGGCTTCTGAGGGGCTGCCCGTGACACAGCTGCATTGGCGACCTCTTCCTCCTCCTCCTCTGCCTTCGCCTTGTGCTTCCACTTTTCCCCCAGTGTCAGTTGGGAATACCCTCAGGAGCACGTCTACCAGCATGTGCTTGTAGTCGCGCATTTTCCTATCATGATCCACTGTGGGAATTAAGGAGGCACACTGTCTTTGTAGCGGAGATCTAGCAGGTTGGCAACTCAGTAGTCAGCAAAAGTTACAATGTGGGCAACTCTGCTGTCATTGCGCAGGCACTGCAGTATGTAGTCGCTCATGTGTGCCAGGCTTCCGAGAGGTAAGGATAAGCTGTCCTCTGTAGGTGGTGTATCGACTGTGTCCTCCATATCCCCCCAGCCATGCTCCAGTGATGGCCATGAGCTGCGTTGCGTGCCACCCTGCAGTGAACCCGGTTCCTCCTCCTCTTCTACCTCATCTTCCTCCTCCTCGTCCTCCAGAACTGTGCTCTGGCTGTCAACATGTGTACCTGGTCTCTGCTGGTGCAGGAACCCACACTCTGAGCAACGCCTGAAACCCTGTGAAATGCCCCCTCTTCCTCCTCCTCCTGTGCCACATCCTCTTCCATCATCGTGGTAATTGTTTTTTCAAGGAGACTTTGAAGTGGTATTGTAATGCTAACAACGGCGTCATCAGCACTGGCCATGTTGGTTGAGTATTTAAAAGACCACAACAAGGTACACAGGTCTCGCATGGAGGCCCAGTCACTGGTGGTGAAGTGTTGCTGTTCGGCAGAGCGACTGACCCATGTGTGCTGCAGCTGAAACTCCACTATTGCCTGCTGTTGCTCGCACAGTCTCTCCAGCATATGCAAGGTGGAGTTCCGCCTTGTGGGCACATCTCATATGAGGCAGTGAGTGGGAAGGCCGAAGTTACGCTGCAGCGCAGACAGACGAGCAGCAGCAGGGTGAGAATGCCGAAAGTGCGCACAGGCGGACCGCACTTTCTGCAGCAGCTCTGACATGTCTGGGTAGTTTTTAAGAAATTTCTGCATCACCAAATTCAGCACATATGCCAGGCAAGGGATGTGCGTCAAACCGGCTAGTCCCAGAGCTGCTACGAGATTTTGCCCATTATCGCACACCACCAGGCTGGGCTTGAGGCTCACTGGCATCAAGCACTCATCGGTCTGTTCTTCTATTTCCCTCCACAGCTCCTGTGCGGTGTGGGGTTTGTCCCGCAAACACATGAGTTTTAAAACCGCCTGCTGCTGACGTTTACCCCGGGCTGTACTGAAGTTGGTGCTGAAGGTCTTTTGCTGACCGGATGAGGAGGTGGTAGAAGAGGAGGAGGAAGAAGCGGAGTGGGAGCAGGAGGCAACAGGAGGCAAAGAATAATGTCCTGCGATCCTCAGTGGTGAAAGGACATGTGCCAAACCACTATCTGCCTCGGGCCCAGCTGCCACTACATTTACCCAGTGTGCAGTTAAGGAGATATAGCGTCCCTGCCTGTGCTTACTGGTCCATGTATCTGTGGTTATGTGGACCTTGCCACAGATGGAGTTGCGCAGTGCACACTTGTTTTTACCCTCCACTTGGTTGTGCAGGGAAGGAACAGATCACCTGGAAAAGTAGTGGCGGCTGGGGACGACATACTGTGGAACAGCAACCGCCATCAGCTGTTTAAAACAGTCAGTCTCCACCAGATGGAATGACAGCATTTCAAAGGTCAGTATTTTTGAAATGATGGCATTCAGGACCAGGTATTTTATCTTTCTCTCCAGTGTTTGGGAAATGGACAGCTGAACGCTTGCGTGTGACATGGTGGAGATGCTTGGTGATGATGACGGAGGTGGTGCTGTTGGTGGCACATCCTCTGTTTGCTGGGTGGCAGGTGCCACTGTGTATCCAGAGTTAGAGGAAGAGACAGAGACAGCAGAAGAAGAGGAAGCAGGAGGAGCCTGAGAACTTTCTTGGTTTTTAAGGTGTTTACTCCACTGCAGTTCGTGCTTTGCATGTAGATGCCTGGTATTGCAGGTTATGCTCAGGTTTAGAACATTTATGCCTCACTTCAGGCTCTGATGGCACAACGTGCAAACCATTTGTGTCTTGTCGTCAGGACATTGTCTGAAGAACTGCCACATCATTTAAATCCTTGGAGCTAGCTTTGGTGTGCTAGGTCCCTGGTTGTGGTGGGCAGTAGCAGGCGTACTGTCTCGGGGACAGCCGCTGAGCTTTTGCAGCCTGCTCCCTCTTTTGCTGTGCTGTTGCCTCTGTGCGACCACTGCTTCTTCCTCAAAACTTCACACATCACTAGCATGAACTTGAGTCCAGTCGGGGTCTAGGACCTCATCGTCCTCCACATCATCTTCCACCCATTCTTCACCCCTGCCCTCCTTGTCGGTCTGCACACTGCAGAAAGCCACAGCAGTTGGCACCAGTTTTTCGTCATCATCAGAGACGTGCTGAGGTGGTCCTCCCTTGTCCTCATCCTGCAACATAAGTGGTTGGGCATCAGTGCATTCAATGTCTTCCACTTCTGGGGTAGGGCTATGTGGATGGCCCGGGAAAACCCTACCAGCAGAGTCATAAAAAATCATAAGAGTCTGCTGCATGACGCTCAGGCTGCTTGGCTGCTTTGCAAGGGGATGAGGTGAAAGAGTGATGGGCATGGGCTGCAGGTGCCAACCCTGAGCTTTCTTCAGAGGACTGGGTGGGAGATACTGTGAAGGAACTGGCGCCACTGTCAGCCACGCAATCTACTATCGCCTGTACTTGTTCTGGCCTCACTATCCGTAGAGCGGCATTCGGGCCTACCAAATAACGTTGCAGGTTCTGTCGCCTACTCGCACCTGAGGAAGGTGTTTTACTTTGACATGTAGTTGGTGCTGAACGGCTACGTCCTCTCCCAGCAACAGGAGCTCCACCAACACCACCACTACCATGCCATGTCCCTTATTTGATGTTCTACTCATTATTTGCGTTCACCCACCAAGCTGACAGATGGTTTATCTCCGGTGTCAATTTAACTGCCAATAATCAACAATTAAGTTCACTAACACTAAGGCAGTGCCCATGTCATAAAAATGCTCTGTGGACGAAAAATACCGCTTTTTTCTCCAAAAATACACTAATGCACTATTTCACTGCAGAAATGTAAATGAGGTATTTTTACGCTGTATGCACAACTGCTTTTTGAAGCAAGAATACAGCTTTTTTCACCAAAATACACTAATGCACCATTTCACAGCAGAGATGTAAAATAGGTATTTGGGCGGCATATTTTTAACTGCTTTGTGAACCAGGAATAACACTTTTTTTCCCAAAAATTCACAAATGCACTATTAAACAGCTGAAAATTTAACGTAGGTATGTGTACGCTGTATGCATATCCGCTTTGTGAACCAAGAACACAGCTTTTTTTTCCCTAAAACACACTAATGCACTATTTCAATGCTGAAATTTAAAATATGTATATGTACGCTGTATGCACAACTGCTTTGTGGACCAAGAATACAGCTTTTTTCACCAAAATTCACAAATCCACTATTTAACTGCTGAAAATTAAATGTAGGTATTTGTACACTGTATGCAGAACTGCTTTGTGGACCAGGAATACAGCTTTTTCCCCAAACATACACTGATGTACCATTTCACTGCAGAAATGTAAAATAGGTATTTTGGCGGTTTATTTTAAACTGCTTTGTGGACTACGAATACAGCTTTTTTCCTAAAACGCAGAAATGCATTATTTCAGTGCTGACATTTAAAATAGGTATTTGTACGCTGTATGCACAACTGCTTTGTGGACCAGGAATACAGCTTTTTCCCCAAACATACACTGATGCACTATTTCACTGCAGACATTGAAAATACGTTTTGGTGTGTTGTATGCACAAGTGCTCCATAGCACCACTATACAGATTTTTGCCCCAGACTACAGAAATGGACTGTCAACCCTAAATTATACAAAAGGTAATGTAGGGGACTTGACCTGCCAGAAAAAATGATTTTTTTCCTTCACTGAGCTACCATAAATGATTAGACTGATGTCCCTGGCAGGCTGGCACACATGCAGTTCCAAGGCCACTGCAGTGGCTAAAATGGCTGCCGACCCCCACCTCAGTAACAGATGGATTAAAAATAAAACACTTTGCAGTATCACTGGCCTTAGGGTTGGGTACAAAAATGTAGGATTGCAGTGGCAGCCTCCCTCAATAAATGCTGTAGCTTGAAGATTTCACACCACCAGGTTCAACAGATTTCTTTCCTAATCTATCCCTGAGAGCACTGGCTGCAACCTTTTCCTATACTAACAGCAGCAGAGTGACGTGCGGCACTACGTTACTCCAGTTTATAAAGAGGCTGGGTCACATGGTGCACTCAGTCATTCAAAGCCATGCAATTAGTAGGCATGGCTATGATGGCTTCTTAGGGCAAAGGTGTAAAACGGTTGCTGATTGGCTGCTCTGCAGCCTTTTAAAAAGTGGAAATAATCGCCAAACAATGGACCCGAACACAAACTTTTATGAAAATGTTCGGGCTCGGGTCCATGTCCCGAACATCCTAAAATTCATTGCGAACCCAAACTATACAGTTCGTGTTCGCTCAACTCTAACTATAACCCTTGTAGCTGCCAGTCTGTGTTTTTCTCCACAACTTCCAATGCTTGACTGTATCTTTACCTACTACTATTTTTGCCATTGAAAGATTAATGATCTCCTTTATGACTGTGGTAGCTGTCCAGCATCATAATTATTGATGAGCGAAGTTATCAAAAATTTGATTTGGTTGCTTCTCCAAATTTAATAAAAAAATTAGATTTGTTGTGAATTACTTTTTCAAGAATCATATTCTATTACATGTAGCGGGCACAATGATGGGGAACAGCAATCATCTTGCCCCCGGTCACTTAACCTTTTAGATGCCACATTCATCGCTGATCGAGGCATCTGACAGTAACAGTGAGGCCTTTAAGGGGTCAATCAGGGTAAAAAAAGCCAAAACATACTCACTTTATCCATTTGCTCGTGAGATGCCTTTGCGGCCATTTTGATTGAGGGAACCCAGCACGGTGATGTAGTGATGTCATATGAGATTTTGTGTGGTTTCTCCAATCAAAATGGCCGCGACAGCCTCTCCATGAGCAAACAGATGAAGTGAGTATGTTTTTGTTTTGTTTTTTACCGCCATTTCAGGAAAAACAGATTTGTTACCATGAAGTAAGAGGAAATTTGGCTTTGTGGCAAATCAAATCTTTCTTGGAATTCGGATCAGAGTCAATTCCTTTAACCTCAATTCGCTCATCTTTAATTATAATTAGTGTTTAGTGAATCAACATTGATCCAAATTTCCTTGTGCTTCGTGGTAACGAATCAATTTTCACTGAAATGGTATAATAAATAAAAATAAAAAATCTAATTTACCTCATCCGTTTGAGCGCAAATAGCCGATTGCAGCCGTCTTCATTGATGATCCCATGCAAAATGTGTGCGGTGACCTAAGACCTATTTTGCGCTATTTTGTCACAAAGCAAATTTGTTTTTAAAATTTGGCAAAGCTGCCGAATCAAATTTAAAAAAAAAATTGCTCATCGCTAATTATAATCTTCCTTTTTCTCCTACACTTCAGTGCTGCTGATTTAAAATACTTTGAATGGCAGATATCAAAGGAAATCAGAACGAAGATAAAAGAAGTACTTAGTGGTGAAGGGGACTAAGGGCTCCCTCACCAATTGTTTACTGCTGCAACCCCTATATTTAGACCTCTAGACATCAAATTACAATTCCTCTGAAGTGGTTACTACAGGAGAAATACAAAGCCAATCACTACACTTCCATCTAAGGCCCCTTTCCCATCTGCGTTGTGAGGATCCGATGTGCACTTCCGTCGCCGGAAATGCCTGCCGGATCCGTCACCAGGCAAGACAACTGAAAGCATTTGAAGGCTTATCAGTCTCCAGAATGCTTTCAGGTTGCCATGGCAGCCAGGACGCTACTATAGTCCCGGCTGCCATATAAAAGAAGCGGAGAGCCGGGGGAAAAGCTACTACCTTCTGTGCGGCAGCCGCTGCGCTTTTCGATGACATCACCAGGTCCCTGCGTTGCATGGATCAAATAGCTATGCTATATGAGCAATGCGCCGTATGGATCGTTTCGCCTCACATGAAGTCTTTATCAAGCATATGGTGTGTAACAAGTGAAGACAATATATGTCAAACTGTCATGCCTTTTCATAAGTATATAAACATTTATACATTTATTATTGTTATAACATGTATTCATGGCCTATAAGCAGCCATGTTGTACTTATATTCACCCTCCTGTATGAACCTTCATTGTAAAAGAGAAAAATGGGTTCAAGGAAAGGTTCTTCCTGGCAGATGTGGGCCTATCTAAGGGAGTAATTTTACCTCATCACTAGGCTATAAGCGGAGATAAGGTTCTTCCTGGCTCTCGTCTGGCATCTTTTTATAATGAAATGTATTAATGAGACAAACATATAATGTCTGTCTGTTCATATAGTGGATCGTATTTAGTCTTGACACAAGTTAATCGATATATCACATATGTGTTGTTTTATGTTTCACATATTGGTTTTATTTTGTTACATGTTATAATCGTATACTAACATATAGATATATCCTGTGTGTGTATCACCAGAAGCGTGTATTCCTAAGGTATGTGGGAAAGCATGCTCTGTTGGATTTCTGCTCTGAAAAGTTGTGTTATTTTCATAAGATAAGGCACCTGTGAAATCCAAAACCCACACATTTGTTGTCTACATTTTAACTTTATGACATGACAACAGTTACACTAGTTTCTGGGAATCTAAGTTTTAATTGCTTCAAGTGTCAGGGGGTATGCCTCCCTTTTTGATGTACGTCCCAGGTGGTGGATATTTACCACTTAACATGAAGTCACATTATATAAATGTAACTCCTAAAAGCTTCACATTTATAGCTTATACAACATTGCCGCCTAGGTATCGGCAGGTAACATAACACGTTCACCACAAAATATTTTGGGTAATGTATGATCTCACAGTACCATTACCATATGTGCACACCCTCTGGTTTGATTGGAAGACTGTTATCTAAAGGGGTGTATGCTTTAATTAAGTCTGTGAATATTAATCATAGACGAGATAAGAGAGGGAGGCCAGGCCTGAAAAAAAAAGACTACAAACAAAAGATTAAAGGGACACGTGGATTTTATCCTGGATCACGGGGAACCCTCTGGAGAGCTGACCGTCCCTCCGGAGCCATACTCACCTTTTGACCCTTGGTAACGTATATCTTGCTTATTGCTTGCGGTGTTGATAAGTTACTCAGCCCGGTATATAGTCAAAGGTCCCCATTTGTGGATCTGTAATTGATAAGGCTCCTGATCAAGTCTGATCATTCCCTTAGCAAAGATGCATATTGCTAATTAAGCATCAGACATTGGTACTTAGTCCTTGAGAACTTTGTTATTCCCTACCCTGATACCGAGCTGGTAAAATTTATAGTGCCGCCATATACCCCAATTGGTTAAAAGGTGATAGGAAGGGGTACTTTTCTTTAATTTGAACCATTGCATATCATTGCATTGATTGGCGATATTCAGTATAAATTGAAAGTATTGGTATTATATTGCATTGTCTATAATTGTACAGGTTGTATCATTGATTTTGTATTTAGCACTTATGTATAATAAACTCGCATATATTTAAGGTGATCATCAACGAGCTGAGAGGTTATTATGTCGCCCTCTCCTCAATAGGATCAATAACTTTGATATTTTTTCCTTTGATCCTTTCTTTTGTTTTTTTTGTATATAAAGCATTTTTGCGCTTTATATCCGCGACAAAACGATTGGATGTAGAATACAAAAAAAGGGGGGTCAACCCCTCCCCCTTCATTATGTCATTCCCAGTGTAACACATAACAGGGTAACAAAACATATATATCCAGACAGTAAAATAGATCACCAGGTTCACAATACATAAATACTGAACAAGAAAAGCTCATACCTCAGCTAACATGTAGATTACAGCAAAAAGCTATATTGTAAAAGTGTACAGCGTTTCCTCATTGTCGGTGCGCATGTACTGCCATCCTCATTACTTCCATGACTCAAAATGATGTCAGCCAAGTTCCAGTCATGTGCCCAGGCGGGTCGTCAGAAGGTGCCTACACAGTCATTCACGTAGGTATCGTCCCGCCCTATCACTTGAGGGGTCGGATCTCCATGTGCAAAATATATGGGCTAAGCTAATTTACCAAGCCATAATAAAAGTCCAGACAGTTAAATCAACACAAAAAAATCAAAATAGATAATAATAAATTAGTTACGCTGTTTAACGGACTAAGTGGGTCGGACACTATCCTAAAATTTGAAGTTTATTTGTAGTGGTAATCAGGGAGACACCAATATAGGCATGAAACAGGCAATCATAATAGGACTATAAAAAGTCTCTATACTGTATAGTAAGAACGGACTCTATGCGGCTCAGTTGAAGTCGTAATTGGGGTGAAAAGACAGACCAGAGTACACTTAAAATGCAAATTTGTAAATGTGGCAAATTGTATAGAGGCAAGAACTCCCACTAAAGAGAGAGCCCCAACCTATGTCTCAAACTCCAAAAGGGCCAGTCAATCATTGGTGTGGGCATGAGCTTGGTGATTTCCATCCCACCCTCACAGCCACTAAGTATCAATCATCCTGCGGGGAAAGACAGATATAGGCCCCTTTCACATGGGCGAGTTTTCCGCGCGGGTGCAATGCGTGAGGTGGACGCATTGCACCCGCACTGAATTCGGACCCATTCATTTCTATGGGGCTGTGCACATAAGCGGTGATTTTCACGCATCACTTCTGCGTTGCGTGAAAATCGTAGCATGCTCTATATTGTGCGTTTTTCACGCAACGCAGGTCCCATAGAAGTGAATGGGGCTGAGGGAAAATCGCAAGCATCCGCAAGCAAGTGCGTATGCAGTGCAATTTTCCCGCATGGTTGCTTAGCAACGGGACCAGATCTTTATTATTTTCCCTTATAACATGGTTATAAGGGAAAATAATAGCATTCTTAATAAAGAATGCTGTGTTAAATGAAGATAAAGGGGTTAAAAATAATAAAACTTAACTTACCTTAGCCACTTGATCGCGTAGTTGCGATCTGTCTTCTCTCTTCAAGCTTCAGCTAACAGCTAAAGGACCTGTGATGACGTCACATCACATGGTCCAATCACATGGTCCATCTTACCATGGTGATGGTGAATCTTACCATCAGATTCTTTACAATTTTTAGACTCATTGGTATATGTGACGAACCAGGGACTACAGATGGACCTCGTCGTGAAGCCTACTGACCAAAACAACTTATTAATGTATGACAGTGCACATCCAAAGGGGATGATTAATTCTCTCTCGTATAGCCAACTTTCAAGGGTCAGACGAATTGTTTCAGAGGGTGTGAAATTGGGGCCACGACTTCTAGATATGAGGCGGAAGTTTGGGGATAGAAAATATCCTAAAAGACTGGTGGAAAAACACTGTAATAAGGTTAGGAGAACCACATGGGAACAGTTGCTAGTACCATGTGTTAGGGAGACACGACCTTCTAGGGTTCCTTTTGTGTCCACTTTATTAAAACTGAGTCCACAGATAGTGGGGGCCCTTAAACGGAATTGGACTATCCTGTCACAATCTTTGCCGGAGATTATAGAGTTTCAGGTACCACCTTTGATGTCATACAAGATATCTAGTAACTTGTGTGATAGACTTACACATGCAGTTTTGCCAAAGGAGGTAACCGGCAGTGGATCTAAAAAAGGCTGTTACCCCTGTTTCAACTGTTGTAATTGTAACAGCCTACTTAAAGGTGATTCGTTCACCCAAACGTTATCAGATAAAAGACTTGTATACCTGTGCTTCGAATTTGTCATCTACATATTGCAGTGCCCTTGCGGCCTGTTATATGTAGGTGAAACGACACAACCATGTAAATTGAGACTCAACCAACATCGCTATACTATAAGAAATTGCTTGAGAAAAGATCCACCAACCCTACATCATGCGAAGGAGACCTCCCGATCCCTGAACATTTTTTCAACATTTTTTCAAACAGAGATATAATGTATCACAGCTCCGCTATAAAATCATAAACGTGCTTCCATCTCTGGTGAGACCAAGAGACCGTGAACGGCTCCTGAAAAAATTGGAGCTCAGATGGATTTTTGAATTGGATACCCTTGAACCAAGGGGTATGAATCATGATTTCAAAATCGGGTTCCTCTTCTAGAACTGCCGCTTAAGATATTTGTGTATTATGTAAATATTATAGTATGCATTGTTTTTAACATATTATCACATTCTCACAGTTGTTTATTTCTCTCTTTTCTCTAGATCAACCAGCTTTACAACTTGGACACAGTGGGCTGGACGCAATCCTTATCTATTCATTTATTCTTTTCTTGTCTTTTTTTGACACTTGTCTGATGCAAGAAAAAGTTAAAGTTTCCATGATTGTGTCTGGACTCTATGTGGATAGCAGATGGTAGGTTACTGGGGATTGACAGAGAGTCACCGCAGCCCTACTGGCGTGCATTACCCTTGGATGCTAATTTGCCCAACTCCTGGTGTGCTTGTATTGGGATGTACAGACCGTGTAGTAACTACCTTTCTGGTGGACACGCTTTTTTGAGACCACCGCCCTCATCTGACCAATGGGGGTCGTGGAACTCTATATCTGGCTCTCCCCGCAGGATGATTTATACTTAGTGGCTGTGAGGGTGGGATGGAAATCACCAAGCTCATGTCTGTCTTTTCACCCAATTACGACTTCATCTGAGCCACATAGAGTCCGTTCTTGCTATGTAGAGACTTTTTATAGTCCTATTATGATTGCCTGTTTCATGCCCGTATTGGTGTTTCCCTGATTACCACTACACATAAACTTCTAATTTTAGGATAGTGTCCGACTAATTTACTATTATATATTTTGTTATTATCTATTTCAATTTTTTGTGTTAATTTAACTGTCTGGACTTTTGTTATGGCTTGGTTTATCAGCTTAGCCCATACATTTTGCACATGGAGTGCAGACCCCTCACGTGATAGGGCGAGACTATACCTATGTGAATGACTGTGTAGGCACATGACCGACACTCGACTGACATCATTTTGAGTCCCGGAAGAATTAAGGATGGCAGTACATGCGCACCGACAATGAGGAAACGCTGTGCACTTTTACAATATAGCTTTTTGCTGTAATCTACATGTTCGCTGAGGTATGAGCTTTTCTTGTTCAGTATTTATGTATTGTGAACCTGGTGATCTGTTTTACTGTCTAGATATATATGTTTTGTTACACTGGGAATGACATCATGAAGGGGGAGGGGTTGACCCCCCTTTTTTGTATTCTACGTCCAATCGTTTGTATGCACCGTGTATATATTATCTTCATTTGTAACACACCATATGCTTGATAAAGACTCCATGTGAGTCGAAATGTCGCTTCTCTGAGGTGGAATGAAAGAAGATTTACTGCAAGACATTGGAGTGCTGCAATTTTCTTTATTCTGTTGGATTTAGTTTGGGGTTCTATGGCCGGGACCTGACATCGCTGTGCACCGCCGCTCAATGGACGTTTAGTCAAGGGACTTTAGATGGTGCTGTCTCATCCAGTTTTTTTATATATTGTTTTTACAGATGAGCAAATCGAAGCTGACTAAGTGGAATTTGTTTAGAATTTTAGGAAAAAATTGATTTGCAACATATGCGAATTTCCTCGCGCTTCAGTGTAACGAATCATAATTTTTCCTAACATGGCGGCTTCAATGCCGTTACAATGGCGGCTACACATGTGAGGACATGGGGAAAGGAAATCTGGGAAGGCGATATGACCCATGCCATGCATTCAGCCAATCAGAAGCCAGCCCGGTGATGTCAAAGCCATATAAATACAGTGACCATCTTAGATTCTGCCATTCACAACTTTGTTCAGGGACAGACGTATATATAGGCTCTAGGGAGAGTGAAAGAAAAAGGAATTGTTAAAAAAAAAAAAAGGAAATAAGTGATTTACTAGTGCAGGGATAGTGAGAAATAATTTCACAGGCAGGGAGAGAAGTGTGTAGATGCAAGGGAGAGTCATAGGAAAATCCTCATTGTGAAAAAAAAATATTTACAAGTGTATGGAAAGGATAGTGAGAGGAATCATTTCACAGGCAGGGAGAGACGTGTGCAGATGATAGGCAGAGTTAAAGGAAAATCCTCATTGTGAAAAAAAGCAAATTGCAATTGCAGGGAAACATTACTTGGGGATCCAGATAGTCTCATAATACAGCCCTGTCATTCCAGAAATTAGTTATTGGGTTGCAAGTGCTATATTGAAAAGCCTTTAGGGGCTTTTATTATCTGTAGAAAAAGATAAATATATACGCAGGTCACTTTTGTTGTTAATTACTCTATCATTTGTAGTAATTTCTGGTGAAAGAGTATAGGGCGGTATTTCAGTAATACACGAAAAATATAAACGCACTGCACGTTTGCAGTCATTTCTGGTAAAAAAATATAGGGCGGTATTTCAGTAATACACAAAACATTTAAACGCACTGCATGGTTGCATTCATTTCTAGTGACAGAGTATAGGGGCAGATTTAATTAAAAAAGGAAAAATATATACACACTGCACTGTTGCAGTTATTTCTGGTGAAAGTGTATAGTGTCGTATTTCAGAAAAAAAAGAAAAAATATACGCACTTCGCTCTTTAATTGTTTTCTGGTTAAAGCTTATAGTGGCCTTTTTCTGTCCAACAAGAAATATGTATTCTAGGGTCACTTCTGCAGTTATTTCTGGTGAAAGGGTATAGGGGCATATTACAGTAAAAAAAAGAAGGAAATATATAAAAAAAAAAAAATATATATATATATATATATATATATATATATATATATATATATATATACTAAAAGGAAAAATATCTGGCAGCACTGAAAAAGATTTTTAGGTGGGTGCTCTGCTCCAGGGTATATGCTCAAACCCAATATACAAAATCAAAAAGCAAGCGGCACTCCAAAATTGAAATAAATAAAAAGGTTTAATCACCCATGTGGAATTGCGACGTTTCGGCTCCAAACTGAGCCTTTTTCAAGCAGTGAATACAAGAAAGTGCAAGATATTTAACATGTGCTCAATCAAATGGGCAGTGCTAACAGTTTATTATGCAAATTACATAGTTTAACTCTTTCATGTATATAAAATTACAAAAGCATATATTACTTCAAAAAACATTATGTGAAACAAAATATATCTAGTGTATACATTTTGACAATATATAACATCAAATGTATATATTTATTCATTTCATATTACACAATATTGGTGCGCAAAAGTGCCTGTGTTTGTAATCGCTGGAACTGTGGGGAACAATGAGTTAATGTACTAACCAGATAATGCACGACAGTAACATTCCGTAATGAAGTTCGCGTCCTGCGGTGACCACTGCGCATGTCTACAGCGACGTTACAACCTACGTCACTTTCTGACCGTGACTCATAGACTCGCGCATGCTCATTACTACAAAGGGAGCATTGAGCGCCATTATACTTATGGGTAATTCAGCAGTAGGATTGACGCATGCTCAGATTATTCTCCCTTTCCTTAGCGGCCATGTTATTATAGGGCAAAACACCGTATCAGACTATAATTGAACTATATCGGCGGAACCGTACTAGAGACTGTGGCGTGACGGGCCCTCACTTGCCAGTGCACCCCCGTCTCAACCAAGGCCATTAATCAGCCCGGAGTCCGCACAACCATGCAGATTCCTTGCTAACATAGCCAAACAGCCTCATCCATACGGAATCCCACCAAAGAGGGTTCTCCTCTATTGTATATCACAACGGTGTATCCCTAATCATGCCAATTAATAGGGTTAGTTATAGACATTAAAACAGCATCACCGTCAGGACAAAAATTGGAAAAGAAAACAAGCCAAACACAAAAAAATTAAATTGTTGTCGTGTCATCCTCTGGTAGACATTTTCATGTTTCCCATCAAATCCAGTTCCATCTAAAATGAAAAAAAAAAAGGGGGGGGGGGGGTTTACTGCATAATATTACCAACACCATAGATTCACATTACAACCTATACACTGGGAGAGAGGTACTCTCCAACCTGCAGAAACATACATAAATATGCCCCTTATTTCAGACCTTCAAAACTGTATTCAACATTTAAACCATTTGGTCTGCGTGTATTTAACTCATATATCCATTTCAATTCTCTGAGTTTGAGCATCTTGACCCAATTCCCTCCACGCCTAGGTGGTGGAACATGATCCAAAAAGCAACATTTCAAATCCTATTCAGTATGTTTACATTCCATAAAATGTTTGGAAACTGGTAAATCCACACGTTTCTTGCGGATAGAATTTCTGTGATTGTTCAGCCTTACTTTCACCTCTGTGGTTGTCTCCCCAACATATAGTTTTTTAAAAGGACAAATCAGAACATAAATTACAAAAGAGGAATCACATGTCAGGTGAAAACGTATGGGGTACGATCTCCCTGTAACTGGATGTATAAAAGCTTGTCTAGTTCTATTTATACAGCGACAATTTACACAACTGAGACATGGGAAGCTCCCAAGTCCCAGTACTGCAAGCGTCGTCTGTCTCAATCTATTGGCAGATCCCACATCTGCCCTGACTAACTGCTGTCCAAGGCTCCTACCTTTTCTATATGAAAAAAGTGGTGGATGTTTAAATTCGGGAACACCCCTAATGCCTCCTAACAATATTTTCCAATGTTTTCCAATGATCCCTCTAATGTCAGAACTAGTGTCATTTCAGGTAGAAACAAAGGGAACCCTGTTAATTTGTTTATCATTTTGCTTACGTATAAGAAGATCTTCCCTCTTCAATTTTAATACCTTTTCCTTATTATTTTTTAGGACTTGGGGGGGGGATATCCTCACTGGGCAAATTTACTTGTCATAGTGGACAATTTATCATTCAGCGTCTCCAGCTCTGTAACAATACGCTTGGCACGCAAGAACTGTGAATAAGGTAAGCTCCTTACCATTGTTTTGGGGTGGCAACTATTGCATCTCAAAATAGTATTCCTGTCTGTAGGTTTCACATATAGTTCTGTCTTAATTCCTGTATGTGTAATCAAGACTTTCGTATCCAGGAATTGTACCTCTTCCACAGAATAGACTAAAGTAAATTGCAAAGTCTGGTAGATCTTATTGAGATACCTATGGAATTCAAGCAGCTCTGTCTCAGGGCCAGTCCATATGAGGAAGACATTGTCTATGTATCCCCACCACCTCAAAACATGTGAGAAGTGGCGGGACACATAGACAAAGTCTTCCTCAAATGTCCGCATATATATATTAGCGAAAGTGGGGGCCACATTTGACCCCATGGCCACACCACGTCGCTGGAAATAAAAGATGTCTTGAAAAAGAAAGTAGTTGTATTCCAGAATTATTTTCAAGAGGCTTACCACAAACTCAATAGCCTCTGGAGACATGGAAGAAGTTTGTAACATACGTACTACAGCATCAATTCCTGCTGCATGTTCAATAGAAGTATATAAAGAAGTGACATCGAACGAGGCTACTATCACATTATCATAGCCTTGTAGATTCACCTCTTCCAATTTCCTGAGGAAATCAGAGGTATCCATGATATAGGATGCCGCACCCATTGCGAATGTTCTGAGTAATCGGTCTAAAAAGATAGATATTCTACTGAATATAGAATCGGATCCTGCAACTATCGGACGGCCAGGCGGAGCAATCATAGACTTATGTATTTTAGGTAGTATATATATAACCGGTGTAACCGGATGCTCAAACGTCAGATAGCTTGCAAGATCTGAATCAATAATCCCACCTGTAACTGCCTCAGACAAAACTCTAGTAATTTGCCTCATAATTTCAAACTTAGGATCAGCAGAGGTGGACATATATACATCACAATCAGAGAGTTGTCTCTCTATCTCAGCTAGATATTTAATTGTATCCATTACAACAAGTGCACCACCTTTATCCGCTTGCTTTATTGTTAGGCTGCGATCATTTTTGATCTGCTTCAAGGCCTCCACCTCAGCCACCTCCACTTCGCTCTTTAATTGTTTTCTGGTTAAAGCGTATAGTGGCCTTTTTCTGTCCAACAAGAAATATATATTGTACGGTCACTTCTGCAGTTATTTCTGGTGAAAGGGTATAGGGGCATATTACAGTAAAAAAAAGAAGGAAATATATATATATACACACTGCACTGCACCGTTGCAGTGATTTCTGTTGAAAGCGTGTGAGGGTGTATTTCAGTCAAAAAATAAAAACACATACACACTGCACTGTTGCAGTTATTTCTGGTGAAAGTGTATAGGGTAGTATTTCAGTACTACAAGAAAAATTTAAATACGCACTTCACTGTTTCATTGTTTTCTGGTTAAAGCGCATAGTGGCCTTTTTCCATCCAACTAAAAATATATATTCTCAAGTCATTTCTGAATTTTTTTCTGGTGAAAGGTATAGGGGCATATTACAGTAAAAAAAACAAAAGGGTTGTATTTCAGTAAAAAAAGAAAAATATATATACTCACTGCACTGTTGCAGTGATTTCTGTTGAATGCGTATAGGCGCGAATTTCAGTCAAAAAAGAAAAATATATATACTCACTGCACTGTTGCAGTTATTTTTGGTGAAAGCGTATAGGGTCCTATTTCAGTAGTACAGAAAATACATATACGCACTTCACTCTTTAATTGTTTTCTGGTTAAAGCGTATAGTGGGCTTTTTACGTCCAACAAGAAATATGTATTCTCGGGTCACTTCTGCAGTTATTTCTGGTAAAAGGGTATAGGGGCATATTACAGTAAATATATATATATATATATATATATATATATACATGGAGTGCAGAATTATTAGGCAAGTTGTATTTTTGAGGATTAATTTTATTATTGAACAACAACCATGTTCTCAATGAACCCAAAAAACTCATTAATATCAAAGCTGAATATTTTTGGAAGTAGTTTTTAGTTTGTTTTTAGTTTTAGCTATTTTAGGGGGATATCTGTGTGTGCAGGTGACTATTACTGTGCATAATTATTAGGCAACTTAACAAAAAACAAATATATACCCATTTCAATTATTTATTTTTACCAGGGAAACCAATATAACATCTCAACATTCACAAATATACATTTCTGACATTCAAAAACAAAACAAAAACAAATCATTGACCAATATAGACACCTTTCTTTGCAAGGACACTCAAAAGCCTGCCATCCATGGATTCTGTCAGTGTTTTGATCTGTTCACCATCAACATTGCGTGCAGCAGCAACCACAGTCTCCCAGAAACTGTTCAGAGAGGTGTACTGTTTTCCCTCCTTGTAAATCTCACATTTGATGATGGACCACAGGTTCTCAATGGGGTTCAGATCAGGTGAACAAGGAGGCCATGTCATTAGATTTTCTTCTTTTATACCCTTTCTTGCCAGCCATGCTGTGGAGTACTTGGACGCGTGTGATGGAGCATTGTCCTGCATGAAAATCATGTTTTTCTTGAAGGATGCAGACTTCTTCCTGTACCACTGCTTGAAGAAGGTGTCTTCCAGAAACTGGCAGTAGGACTGGGAGCTGAGCTTGACTCCATCCTCAACCCGAAAAGGCCCCACAAGCTCATCTTTGATGATACCAGCCCAAACCAGTACTCCACCTCCACCTTGCTGGCATCTGAGTCGGACTGGAGCTCTCTGCCCTTTACCAATCCAGCCACGGGCCCATCCATCTGGCCCATCAAGACTCACTCTCATTTCATCAGTCCATAAAACCTTAGAAAAATCAGTCTTGAGATATTTCTTGGCCCAGTCTTGACGTTTCAGCTTGTGTGTCTTGTTCAGTGGTGGTCGTCTTTCAGCCTTTCTTACCTTGGCCATGTCTCTGAGTATTGCACACCTTGTGCTTTTGGGCACTCCAGTGATGTTGCAGCTCTGAAATATATTTTTAAGATGGTATATTTAGGGTTAATATGTCCAACTTAATTGATCACTTTATTATGTATTAGAATTTATGTCATATTTGTGATGATGATTTTATTAATTGGATTAGATTTTTGAAAACTTCACTTCACTGCATGTGTCACTTTTGTCCGGGCACTTGTTTTGCACTTTGCACTTTCACTTGTGTGTTCACTCACCGTAATTGTTAGGTAGTATATAGAAATTCTGTTGCAAATGGCGCGGAACTATAGAAACTTTGAGGAGGTTTTAGGAGGGTTAGTTTAAAGTGCACACATAGTTCCGATCATGTGACTTTTTTGTCACATGATCGCAGATGACGTACTTCCGGTTTTGCATATCCGGTGAAGCGCTAAGTGCGACTGTATTCCAGCAAATGACGCGGAACTATAGGAAGCTTGAGGAGGTTTTCGGAGGGTTTGTTTAAAGCGCTCACATGGTCCCGATCATGTGACTTTTCTTATCACATGATCGCAGATGACGTACTTCCGGTTTTGCACATCCGGTGAAGCACTAAGTGCGACTGCATTCCAGCACAATAGGTGGGCAATCAGGCTATCAAAGTGTGCGGGAGGACGCCGTTTTATGACGCAAAAGAGGTATTGATACAGGTGTGACTATGGTTTTAATTAAATGGGTATATAAGTGTGTAGAGCTTCCTTGATCAGTCAGCATTCCCCAGATGAAGCAATAGAAGCGAAACGCGCATCGGGAGAGAGGAGTTGGCAACTACGGTCTTTACCTTCCATGTGTGTGTCCATTAGGTAATTTATATTTGATCCATGTGTCGGGACAACAGTTGTCTATATTTCTCAAGCTGGACTTTACTATATTGGACAGCCTATACTGTGTAAAAAATGTTTTTTTGTAATGCACATGGATAGTGGCACTCCATCAGTGTTGTATTAGCCATTTATACTCCTCTAGATGGGCAAATGTTAGCCCAGTGTATTTATTCACCACTGTACCTACTTTTTATAGTTTTAAATCATGTATTCAATAAAGATTCAAATTTGTATCATTATATGAGTGCTTATTTTTGGTTTAATTGCAAAGGGACCAGGTTTTTGTACCAACCGTTTGTCCCACATACTATAGGTGCTAGCTCTGAAATATGGCCAAACTGGTGGCAAGTGGCATCTTGGCAGCTGCACGCTTGACTTTTCTCAGTTCATGGGCAGTTATTTTGCGCCTTGGTTTTTCCACACGCTTCTTGCGACCCTGTTGACTATTTTGAATGAAACGCATGATTGTTCGATGATCACGCTTCAGAAGCTTTGCAATTTTAAGAGTGCTGCATCCCTCCGCAAGATATCTCACTATTTTTGACTTTTCTGAGCCTGTCAAGTCCTTCTTTTGACCCATTTTGCCAAAGGAAAGGAAGTTGCCTAATAATTATGCACACCTGATATAGGGTGTTGATGTCATTAGACCACACCCCTTCTCATTACAGAGATGCACATCACCTAATATGCTTAATTGGTAGTAGGCTTTCGAGCCTATACAGCTTGGAGTAAGACAACATGCATAAAGAGGATGATGTGGTCAAAATACTCATTTGCCTAATAATTCTGCACTCCCTGTATATATACATATATATATATATATATATATATATATATATACGCACTGAACTGTTGCAATGATTTCTGTTGAAAGCGTAAAGGGGTGTATTTCAGCAAAAAAGAAAAATGTATACGCACTGCACTGTTGCAGTTATTTCTGTTGAAAGCATATAGGGACGTACTTCATATATACATATATATATATATATATATATATATATAGATATATCTACGCAGTTCACTCAGTTATTGCAGTTATTTCTGGTCAAAGCGTATAGGGTCGTATTTTAGTACAACAAGAAAACTATTTCCGCAGTTAATTGGTGTGAAAGCATTTAGTGGCCTATTTCAGTACAAAAAGTAAAATATATTTGTCGCTTTTAGGGTTGTTCTAATTTCCATTTAATTTGTTTAGTTCAGCTACAACCCAGCGATTCTTGAATGGTTAACTCAGTCATCCCCGTCACCCCAGTGACATCAGACACCCCCAGCCAACAGTGGGTGGGTTCGTCAGACACAACCCTTAGTTAGCATGGCCCAGGAACAGGCCCTGTGCCCTCATCTGTCCTCAACCTGTCTCTGGCATTTTCCGTTCCCTCTCCGCGACAAGTACTAAATGCAGTGGGCTCAGTTTCACTTTTTAGTGAGGAAGAGCTACTAGAGGACAGTCAGCAACTACTACCCAGCCAAGATGTGGAGGAGATATCCGCCGCTTACTCCACTAGGCGGGCAACTAGTGATGAGGAGAGTGGCACGGGAGCTTGTGTTGGAAGTGTTCAGGCTCCTGACCCAGAGGCCGTTGGGGAGGACATCAGTGATGTGAAGACACTACTCGATAATGATGAAGCTGATCGCACTTGGGAGCCAGGTGAAGAAGGGGCTTTGTCATTATTTCCAATTTATAGCAGTCAACTACTGCATTTTTGAATTTTGGTGACCAAATCTGTGTTCTGGGTCTCCAAATCTGGTGTCCATACATAATATTAGTATCTACTGTTAATGTACAGCAGTTAAAAACTGCATTTTGGGGTTTTATTGAAAAAAGTTGTGCATCCGTCGTTGAAATAATTATTTCCAATCTATAGCAGTTGTAAGAGAGTGTCTGGAGTGGTAGTGGGTGGAAGATACGTGCCACCGGGGGTCATGGCCCCGGTGGAGTAAGAGCCGGGTCTTTTGTGTTTTGTCAGCAGTGAGTGCTGTCACACAGCGTTCCGGGCCGGCTCTTACTGGGAACAGGCAAAGAGCAGGGTGGGTGTCTGTTCCCCACGGACCACAACGGCTGGACGGGATTCGGTTGTTGTTGTCAGTCTACACTGATCCTGGCAGGTTGGTTATCTCTGGCCTTAGTTCGGTAGGGAAGGAGTTAATCCTTCACTATGCTCGGTGGGTGTGGTCCTCCTGCTACACCCAGGGCTGTGAATATAAGTTTGGTGCTCAATGACTGTGGGGTGATGAAGTGTGTTCTCCTGTCTCACTGCAGGAGGCTGTACGGGAGGCTGATCGCATGGTCGGGCTGAGCTCTGTAGTCCTTTCTGCTAACAAAGACTGCCCAGTTGCTGCAGGCTCCGGGAAGGGCCCAAAGAAGGGATCCCGTGGCCGGAGCCATTCCCTTGTCCAGGCCGACACGTGGCCTGTCTAACTTGCATGAACTTGGACAAAACCCGCCCCCATGACAAGGTGTACTGATCACGGATGTGAGAGACTGTGTGAACAGGCACCAAGACGCCGGCTGCGTTTGGGACTTCGTTGTGGGAGGTGGGGTTTATGAACTTTGCTGTGGTGTGAATTGCACAGTTTTGATGTGATGCACTGGCGTGAATAAAAGAGCACGGTGTGAACACAAAGCCTGTCTCCTGAGCCTCTATACTGCCACCGCTACCATCTGCCTACCAGAGCAAACCCCCACAATTGGTGGCTTCAGCGGGCAAACGGCAGTGAGGCCGAAAATTGTGTTATTTGGACTGTATGTCATATATTAAGCCGGCAAGTTTTGTGGCTCCAGATAAGATGGAGGAGGCCATTAGACACTTGGTGCAAAGCAATGAGGAGGCTACTCGGAGACATGAGGAAGCCCTGAGAGACCAGTGGCAGTTGAATAGTCTACTGGCCCAGCAACTGGCGATTATGCAGGAGTCCATGCGTGTGTTACAACAACAAACCGTCCCGTGGGGGACCGCAATCCTACCTGCTGCCCGGGATAAGGTGCGCTCAGCGTTACGAAAGATGGGCCCCGAGGATGATATCGAGGCGTTCTTGATGGTCTTCCAACGCACTGCGGAACAGGAAAGGTTGCCAGCAGAACAGTGGGCCGAAGTAGTGGCGCCATTTTTAGTGGGAGACGCACAAAAGGCCTACTTCGACCTCAGTCAGGAGGAAGCCAAGAGCTATGAGAGGCTGAAGGGGGAGGTGCTGGCTCGTCTTGGGGTTAATACCTATGTGCCTTCTCCGAGTCTCGGCCTGCCCGGTCCCAGGCCTATGACCTGTTACACCTGGTAAAAAAATGGCTTCAGCCTGAGACATTGAGCCCCTCGCAGATGCTGGAACGGGTGGTGGTCGATCGTTTGGTGCGTACCCTCCCAAGAGCAATACAGCGCTGGGTGGGACAAGGTGATCCAGGCACCCTGGAGCAAGTTGTTGGCCTAGTTGAGAGATACATGGCAACCCAGGACCTGGTCCGAGACTCCGCCTTCCTGCAAAAGCCGCGTTCACTCTCCCTGCCACAAAGGGGACCAGAGAAGGGGGCTCAACCGCTTAAGGGGGGGGAGGTGATTTCCACTCCTGGGAGGCCAAACCTGGGGAGACGAGAGACCCCGGGATTAGATGTTGGCACTGTCAGGGCCTGGGACAAGTTGCTGCCAACTGCCCGAGGGCAGCAGAGCCCATGGACTGCGGGATCGCACGCCGATCCTCCTTTTTCGGCCAGCCGGTGTGTGCTGCTGCTTCGCTGCTATCCGCTGATACACCTCCTTTGTGTGCCGTCTCTATTAATGGACACCCAATTAAGGCATTGCTGGACTCGGGGAGCTTAGTGACCCTCGTTCACGAGTCCCTGGTGGCCAGTCGTGGCCCAGACAAGCAAACCATCAGTGTTGTGTGTATTCATGGGGACCGGCGAGAATATCCTACAACCTGTGTGACCTTGTCTACCCCCGGGAGGGAGATACAGCATGTTGTTGGGGTGGGGCGACAAATCCCTTACGCTGCCATCCTAGGTAGGGATTGTCCCCTGTTTTGGTCTCTCTGGGAGGGACGGGGTGCAGAGCCAGTGCCCGTGGATCCTGAAGAGGGGCTACCAGCTGTAGGGGTCACCAATAAGCGGGAAGAGTGTCACCCTGATAGCTTGTCCCTAGAAGGGTTGGCTGGTGAGCCGGTGGCAGCCCCATCTGTTCCAGAACTAGAAGTATCCCGAGACACATTTGGGACTGCCCAGCTCCAGGATCCTACATTGTCACGGGCCAGAGAAGGGGTGACTGTCATCAATGGAATGGCTCAGCACCCGGGAGCAGACTCGGAATTTCCCCACCTGTCCTGCAACCAGGACCTACTTTACCGGGTCGACAAAGTCCGGCAAGAGGTAATAGAACAGTTGGTGGTACCCCAGCCATACCGCCGCATGGTATTAGACCTAGCGCATACTCATGTGTTAGGAGGGCATCTGGGGGTCCAGAAAACTCAGGAACATATACTGCGGCGTTTCTATTGGCCGGGGATATATGAGGAAGTCAGGAGGTTTTGCCAGTCCTGTCCCGAGTGTCAGAGGACCAGCCCCCAGCCTCATTATCGTAGTCCCCTGGTGCCCATGCCCATTATTTAAGTACCTTTCGAAAGGGTCACTATGGACCTTGTAGGCCCCATTAATAAGTCAGCCAGAGGCCACCAACATATCCTGGTCATAGTAGACTACGCTACTCGCTACCCTGAGGCGATACCCCTGCGCCACACGTCGGCCATGCTAATATCCAAGGAGCTGATGGGGATGTTCTCGCGGGTGGGGATCCCGAAGGAGATATTGACGGACCAAGGGACCCCTTTCATGGCCAAGGTGATGAGGGAGCTCTGCAAAATATTAAATATTAAGCACTTGCATACATCCGTCTATCACCCCCAAACTGATGGGCTGGTGGAACGCTTTAATAAGACCCTAAAGTCCATGTTCAAGAGAGCGCTGGCAAAAGACGGAAAGGACTGGGACCTCTTGCTGCCCTATGTGTTATTTGCGGTGCGAGAAGTGCCCCAGGCGTCCACGGGGTTCTCACCGTTTGAGCTGTTATATGGTAGGCATCCCCGAGGGCTGTTAGATATCGCTAAAGAGGCGTGGGAGCAACAGCCCACCCCTCACAAAAACATAGTCGAGCACATCGAGAAGATGCAGGATCGGATTGGGACAGTTCTGCCCATAGTCCGTGAACATATGGAAGCGGCACAGCTGGCCCAGAGCCGCGTGTACAACCGGGCCGCCCAGGTAAGGAAGTTTAACCCGGGTGACCGAGTGTTAGTACTAGTGCCCACCATAGACAGCAAGTTTCTGGCCAGATAGCAAGGACCATATGAGATAAGAGAGAAGTTAGGCCCCGTGAATTACAGGGTATACCAACCGGGAAGGCGGAAGCCCGAGCAGGTGTACCACGTTAATTTGCTGAAAGCCTGGAAAGATAGAGAAAGTCTCCTTGGGGATGACCCGCGCTTTGTCTTGGCTGCAGAGAACGTCCCCGGCCCTACAGTGGTACCAGAGGACACCCCTGCAGTAAAGATAGGTAGCGGTTTGTCGACTAAGCAGACTCAAGAAGTGAAGGAGTTCATTAGCAGGAATAAAGACGTGTTCTCTGACCTTCCGGGACGTACCGATCTAGTCCAACATGACATTGTCACCGAGCCCCAGGAAAAAATACGTTTACGACCGTACCGAGTACCGGAGGCTCGGCGACAAGCCATTTCAGAGGAAGTAAAGTTTATGCTGAAGTTAGGGGTCATCGAGGAGTCTAGAAGCGAGTGGGCTAGCCCGATCATTCTTATCCCAAAGCCCGACGGATCATTACGTTTTTGTAATGATTTCCGGAAGCTAAACGAGATTTCAAAGTTTGACGCCTATCCCATGTCGCCAGTAGATGAGTTAATAGAGCGAATGGGTAAAGCCAGGTATTTCTCGGTGATAGATCTCACAAAAGGGTACTGGCAGGTACCTTTAACAGAGACAGCAAAGGAGAAGACCGCCTTTGTCACGCCGGAGGGGCTGTTTCATTATAGAGTGTTGCCCTTCGGGTTGCACGGTGCTCCAGCCACGTTTCAACGGCTGATGGATATCGTCCTCAGACCACATCTCCGGTATGCTTCAGCATATTTGGATGATATAATCATATTTAGCCAGGACTGGGAAAGTCACTTGTCGAAGGTTCAAGCAGTGATAAACTCGCTCAGGAAGGCAGGATTGACCGCCAACCCAAAAAAGTGCTCAGTGGGCCTGGAGGAAGCGTGGTATTTGGGTTATGTCATTGGACGCGGAGTCGTTAAGCCCCAAATAAATAAGATCGAGGCGATCCGAAATTGGCCTAGACCCCTTACGACTAGGCAACTGCGATCATTTTTAGGGATGGTAGGGTATTATATGCGGTTCATCCCACATTTTGCCACTATAGCTGCCCCGTTGACAGGACTCCTGAAAGGTGGGAAGTCAGTAATGCTTCGCTGGGATGAGCAGGCGGAAGAGGCGTTCTCCCGTTTGAAGTCGGCCCTGTGCGGGTCCCTAGTTCTGGTGACGCCCGACTTCGGACGGGAGTTTATAGTTCAGACGGACGCCTCTGGAGTAGGCCTCGGGGCAGTACTCTCCCAGGAAATCAATGGTGAAGAACACCCCGTTGGTTTCCTGAGCCGCAAGCTCACCCCAGCGGAAACCCGGTACAGCGTGGTAGAAAGAGAATGCCTCGCCATAAAGTGGGCACTTGTATCTCTCAGGTATTACCTGTTGGGGAGAAGGTTCCGTCTGGTGACTGACCACTCCCCTCTCCGGTGGATGAGCCAGGCTAAGGAGGGGAGCGCTCGGGTCACCAGATGGTTCTTATCCCTCCAGAATTTTAAGTTCAGGGTTGAGCACAGGGCAGGTCGCCTGCAAGGGAACGCTGATGCCCTGTCCCGGGTACACTGCTATATGTGTGTTCACCCCGGTAGGATTGAACAGGGTCGTCAAGCCTTCAGGGGTGAACAAAGGGGGGGGGGATATGTAAGAGAGTGTCTGGAGTGGTAGTGGGTGGAAGATATGTGACACCGGGGGTCGTGGCCCCGGTGGAGTAAGAGCCGGGTCTTTTGTGTTTTGTCAGCAGTGAGTGCTGTCACACAGCGTTCCGGGCCGGCTCTTACTGGGAACAGGCAAAGAGCAGGGTGGGTGTCTGTTCCCCACGGACCACAACGGCTGGACGGGATTTGGTTGTTGGTGTCAGTCTACACTGATCCTGGCAGGTTGGTTATCTCTGGCCTTAGTTCGGTAGGGAAGGAGTTAATCCTTCACTATGCTCGGTGGGTGTGGTCCTCCTGCTACACCCAGGGCTGTGAATATAAGTTTGGTGCTCAATGACTGTGGGGTGATGAAGTGTGCTCTCCTGTCTCACTGCAGGAGGCTGTATGGGAGGCTGATCGCATGGTCGGGCTGAGCTCTGTAGTCCTTTCTGCTAACAAAGACTGCCCAGTTGCTGCAGGCTCCGGGAAGGGCCAAAAGAAGGGATCCCGTGGCCGGAGCCATTCCCTTGTCCAGGCCGACACGTGGCCTGTCTAACTTGCACGAACTTGGACAAAACCCGCCCCCACGACAAGGTGTAGTACTGATCACGGATGTGAGAGACTGTGTGAACAGGCACCAAGACGCCAGCTGCGTTTAGGACTTCGTTGTGGGAGGTGGGGTTTATGAACTTTGCTGTGGTGTGAATTGCACAGTTTTGATGTGATGCACTGGCGTGAATAAAAGAGCACGGTGTGGACACAAAGCCTGTCTCCTGAGCCTCTATACTGCCACCGCTACCATCTGCCTACCAGAGCAAACCCCCACACAGTTAAATACTGCATTTGTGAATTTTATTACAAAAATACTTGTTTTTGTTCCACAAACCACTTGTGCATACAGCATACCAAAATATTATTTACATTTCTGCATACAAATTGAAAATCTGTGTATTTTGGGCCCAAAAAACATTATTCTGGGTCCACAGAGAATTTTTATGACATGGCCATTTAGCGACAACTACCGCTCAAAGTCAAACACTTTACTCTGGTGCGAGTAGGTGACAGAATCTGCAGCGTTATCTGTTAGGCCCAAATGCCGCTCTATGGATGGTGAAGCCAGAACATGTACAGTTGATAGTAGATTGGGTGGCTGACAGTGCCTCCAGTTCCTTCACAGTATCTAACACCCAGTCCTCTGCAGAAAGCTCATAGTTGGCACCTACAGCCCATGCTCATCAGTCTTCCACCTCACCCACTTGCAAATCAGCCAAGCAGTCAGAGCCCCAAATCATGCAGGAAAGTCTCATGCTTTTTGATGACTCTGTTGGCAGGGTTTCCCCAGCCCATCCACCTAGCCCTGCCCCAGAAGAGGAAGACCTTGAATGCACTGATTCTCCGCCACTTTTGTTGCAGGATGAGGACATGGGAAGACAGCCACAACACGTTTCTGATATGATGAAACACAGGTGCCAACTGCTGTTGCTTTCTGCAATGTGCAGACCGACAAGGAGGGCAGGGGTCATGAATGGGTGGATGATGATGTGGAGGAAAATGAAGTCCTAGACCCAGACTGGACCAAGGTCGTGCTAGTGAGGCGTGCAGTTCTGAGGAAGAGGCGGTGGTCACACAGAGGCAACAGCACAGGAAAAGAAGGAGCAGGGTGCAAAAGCGCAGTGGCCATTCCAGAGACAGTATGCCTGTTACTGTCCACCGCACCCGGGCACCGAGCTCCAAGGAGTTCATTGGCGTGGCAGTTCTTCACACAATGTCCTGACGACAAAACACGAGTGGTTTGCATGTTGTGCCATCAGACCATGAAGTGAGGCATAAACGTTCTAAACCTCTGCACAATCTGCATGACCAGGCATCTACATGCAAAGCATGAAATGCAGTAGAAAAAACACCTTAAAAACCAGGAATTGTCTCAGGCTCCTCCTGGTTCCTCTTCTGCTGCTGCCTCGGCCTCTCCCTCCACCTCTGGCATCACCGTGGCACCTGGCGACCCTTCCCTGCACAACCAAGTGTAGGATAAAATCAAGTGTGTGCTGTGCAACGCCATCTGCGGCAAGATCCACATAACCACAGATACATAGACCAGTAAGCATGGCCAGGGTTGCTATATCTCCTTAACTGCACACTGGGTAAACGTAGCGGCGGCTGGGCACGAGGCGGATAGCGGTTTGGCGCATGTCCTACCACCACCGAGGATCGCAGGGCATTATTTTTTGCCTCCTGTTCCTTCCTTCTTCCTCCTACTCTGCATCATCCTCCTCTTACTCCTCTTCTACCACCCCCACATTCGGTCATCGAAAGAACCTCACCCCCAACTTCAGCACAGCACGGGGTAAACGTCAGCAGGCGATTTTAAACCCCACACCGCACAGGAGCTTTGGAGGGGCATAGAACAGCATACTGATGAGTGGTTGCTGCCGGTAAGCCTCAAGCCCGGCTGGGTGGTGTGCGATAATGGGCGAAATCTCGTTGCAGCTCTTTGACTAGCCAGATTGACGCACATCCCTTGCCTGGTGCATGTGCTGAATCTGGTGGTGCAGAAGTTTCTTAAAAACTACCCAGACATGTCAGAGCTGCTGCTGAAAGTGCGGTCCATATGTGCGCATTTTTGGCATTCTCACCCTGCTGATGCTCGCCTGTCTGCGCTGCAACGTAACTTCGGCCTTCCTTCTCACTGCCTCATATGCGTCGCGCCCACCAGGTGGAGCTCCACCTTACATATGCTGGAGAGACTGTGCGAGCAGCAGTGGGCGATAGTGGAGTTTCAGATGTAATATGCACGGGTCAGTTGCTCTGCAGATAAGCACCACTTCACCACCAGTGACTGGGCCTGCATACGAGACCTGTGTACCTTGTTGCGGTCTTTTGAGTACTCAACCAACATGGCCAGCATTGATGACGTTGTTAGCATTACAATACCCCTTCTATGTCTCCTTGAAAAAAATATTACAGCGATGATGGAAGAGGATGCAGCACAGGAGGAGGAAGAGGGGGCATTTCAAAGGTTTTCAGGCAGGTCATACAGAAGTGGCTCAGAGGGTGGGTTTCTGCACCAGCAGAAGCCATGTACACATGTTGACAGCCAGGGCACACTTCGGGAGGACGAGGAGGAGGAGGAGGATGAGGTAGTGAAGGATGAGGAGGAACTGGTTTTACTGCAGGGTGGCACTCTATGCAGCTCAGGGCCATCACTGGAGCGTGGCTGGGGGGATATGGAGGACACAGACGATACACCACCTACATAGGACAGCTTATTGTTACGTCTGGGAAGCATGCCACACATGAGCGACTACATGCTGCAGTGCCTGCACAATGACAGAAGAGTTGCCCACATTTTAACTGGTGCTCACTACTGGGTTACCACCCTGCTGGATCCCCGGTACAAGGACAACGTGCCCACCTTAATTCCCGCACTGGAGCATGATAGAAAGATGCGCAACTGCAAGTGCACGCTGGTAGACGTGCTCCTGAGAGCATTCCCAACTAACACAGGGGGACAAGTGGAAGCTCAAGGCAAAGGCAGAGGCGGAGGAGGAGGAGGAAGAGGTGGCCAACGCAGCTGTGTCACGGCCAGCTCCTCAGACAGCAGGGTTAGCATGGCCAAGATGTTGAAAAGTTTTATCACCACGCCACAGCAAACTGCACCACCAGCTGATAGGGAACGTGTTGGCAGGAGGCAGCATTTCAACAAATGGTGGAACAGTACATGTGCACACGCCTCCACGTACTGACTGATGGTTCTGCCCCATTCAACTTATGGGTCTCCAAATTTTCCACATGGCCAGAGCTTGCCCTTTATGCCTTGGAGGTGCTGGCCTGCCCTGCGGCCAGTGTATTGTCTGAACGTATGTTTAGCACGGCTGGGGGCGTCATTACAGACAAACGCAGCCGCCTGTCCACAGCCAATGTGGACAAGCTCACGTTCATTTAAATGAACCAGGCATGGATCCCACAGGACTTGTCCATACCTTGTGCAGAATAGACATTTATAACTGCCTCGCCCTCAACCATACATCCTTGTACTCCAGGGCACTTCTTTATTGAATCCTCTTTTTTAAATTGTACCATTATTTTGGGGGCAACCCCAAGTTGAATAAACCTCTCCTCTGTCTAGGGGCCAGTGGCCTACATTTCAGCTAAACGCCTGCTGCTTTGGTGCGTGAAATAACCTATTTCTGCTCTCAAATGACCTCTCCTCTGTCTGGGTGTCAGGGGCCTATATTTTGTTTAATTGCCTGCTGTATTGGTGGGAGACATTAACCTCTATTTGCTGTCAAATGACCTCTCCTCTGTCTGGTTGTCAGGGTCTACATAAATGATAATGGCCTGTTCCTTCTCAGTTTGGCCTGAGGCCTGTTTTGCTGCTATGGGACCGCTCACCTCTGTCTGGGTGCTAGGGCCTACATAAATGATAATGGCCTGTTTTATAGCAGGTTGACCTGAGGTCTGAGTTGCTGTTATTGGACCGCTCCCCTCTGTCTGGGTGCTAGGGCCTACATAAATGATAATGGCCTGCTCCATTGCAGGTTGAACTGAGGCCTGTGTTGCTGTTAAGGGACCACTCACCTCTGTCTGGGTGCTAGGGCCTACATAAATAATAATGGCCTGTTCCATTGCAGGTTGACCTGAACCCTGTGTTGCTCTTATGGGACCGCTCACCTCTGTCTGGGTGCTATGCTAGGGCCTACATAAATGATAATGGCCTGTTCTATTGCAGGTTGACTTGAGGCCTGTGTTGCTGTTATGGGACTGCTCTCCTCTTTGCGGGAGCCATGGGCCTGAATGAGTGATTTTGGACTGTGGCACTGCTGGGTGAAATCAATACTGTTTTGGCATGATTTGAACTCTCCTCTTTGTAGGTGCCAGGGGCCTGAGTCTGTGCATGACACTGCAGGCAGGCATGAATCATTTTTGGCTGTGACGACAACTTCTCCAACTCCCATCTATGGTTGTCTTGGGCCTGAGTCTGTGAGTGAGGCCTGTGGCACTGCATGCAGACATGAATCCTTTTTGGCTGTGATGAGAACTTCTCCAACTCCCATGTATGGTTTCCTTGGGCCTGAATCTGTGAATCCGGTCTGTGGCACTGCTGGAGGACATGATTTCTTTTGGGCTGTGATGAGAACTTCAACTCCCATAGCATTCCCACCTGACGCAACCACAACCTCCTATTCCAAGCTCCTCCTCCAAGTTGCCAATTAATATTGGTTAATTTTTATTTATTTTATTTATTTAGTCATTTCCCTATCCTTTTGCAGACTTCTAGCCCTTTCCAGGGCTATTTTACAGCCATTTTAGTGCCCAAAGTTTGGGTTTCCATTGACTTCAATGGGGTTCGAGGTTGAGTTCAGATCAATTTCGGATCCCGAACCCGAACATTTTCGTGAAGTTCAGCCGAACTTCTCGAACCCAAACATCCACGTGTCCGCTCAACTCTATCCGTAGCCACATTTGATCTTTAGGACTCTGATAGAGGCTATGCACTTGTATATCACGAACATTTTGGCTATGACGGTACGTAATGACAGGTCTTGGAGGAATTAACCTACCCACATCGGGGTCGGATCTTAATATGTCCCAATATTCCATTAGGACATGGCATACTTTCTCATGGGCCCTGTCAAAAGTCTAGTAACAACTGGATCAGATATCGACCTAGTAGCTTAAATAACCACGAGAATCAAAAGTATAAACAGCAGGACGTGGAAAATTAATAAAACATAACTTTTACTCGATATTCAATTAAAACATGATCCCATTTATGATATTAGGAGAATATAGAAGACAAAAACGGGATACCAGACAAACCTATAGTTCAGTTCAGGGCAAGTCGCAAGTAACCGTTTGTCACAGTCAAAAAAAGTGCTCGGCGGCACCAAAGAAAACCATTTGTCCTACCTTGGTTGTGGTACATTTAACGGTAGGTGAAGTGAGATGGCACAGGACCAGACGGAGTGGGCGGGGGAGGCAAAAAAGTGGAAAATAAGAGAGAGGTGCAATTTAATATGCAAACACCTAGACGTCCCTACAATGATTGGGACCACTCTTTCCCTGTTAGCCTAACCACGGAGTAACCGCCCTGAAAAGAACGACCCCGTCCGGAACCTGTCCCTCAATGGTGGAGGACCCTGTAAGCCCTAGTGCAGCTAGACCCTACATGCATGTTTCATCACTCAAGATTCATCAGGGGAATACAAGGACACAGACACCAGTGTGTGATAAATCCTGGGCTGTCCGGTCGGTTTCAAGGCCGCTCATCTGCCCTCCTACCAGCGGCCCTGAAACCGACCGGACAGCCCAGGATTTATCACACACTGGTGTCTGTGTCCTCGGTCTGCTTAAGCCTGCATCTATGGGCTGTTTTCACTATATGCCTTTATCTAAGGGCATTCATTACTGACCCCTAGTTATCCTATTATAGCCAGTAGATCCAATTCTATGTGACCAATGCCTTTATCTAATAACCTTTTTGGCCCTGGTCTGTATGTGACTGCTGACTGACTCTTTGCTGCATTTATCTGGTGTGTTTCCCTGTGCGCTTGTATTCCCCTGATGAATCTTGAGTGATGAAACATGCATGTAGGGTCTAGCTGCACTAGGGCTTACAGGGTCCTCCACCATTGAGGGACAGGTTCCGGACGGGGTCGTTCTTTTCAGGGCGGTTACTCCGTGGTTAGGCTAACAGGGAAAGAGTGGTCCCAATCATTGTAGGGACGTCTAGATGTTTGTATATTAAATTGCACCTCTCTCTTATTTTCCACTGTTTTGCCTCCCCCGCCCACTCCGTCTGGTCCTGTGCCATCTCACTTCACCTACCGTTGAATGTACCACAACCAAGGTAGGACAAATGGTTTTCTTTGGTGCCGCCGAGCACTTTTTTTGACTGTGACAAATGGTTACTTGCTACTTGCCCTGAACTGAACTATAGGTTTGTCTGGTATCCAGTTTTTGTCTTCTATATTCTCCTAATATCATAAATGGGATCATGTTTTAATTGATTATCGAGTAAAAGCCCTGTCAAAAGTCACAATAATCCTCACAACCTCGTCCATTTCTCCTCTTTTCTTGGGGGAGAGGAGTCCGTCACGATTAGTGCTCAAGGAGTGCTGATAGGCCTGCTTGAGCACCTTCTGCTGATAGCCATGGTGATTAAATCTCTGTTGGAGTTCTTTGGCCGCAGATTTAAAATCAGCCAATTGTGAACAATTCCTTTTGACCCTTAGATATTGCCCTTTCGGTATACCTCTCTTCAAGGCTGCAGGATGCCCACTCTCCCACCTCAGGAGGTTGTTGGTTGCTGTGGGCTTCCTAAAGATATTATTGACTATGCTGCCAGAGGAATTCAGGGTCACTGATAGGTCCGAAAGGAAATCTGTTTTTCATTTATCTCCGATGTGAAAAAATCTCAATCCGGTTATGGTTGAGGGCGACGACGACTTCCTGGAACAATGGCGCGTTGCCCATCTATAGGATCAACATGTCGCCGATATATCTGATCCAGAGGGGGATCAGTGATCTAAAATGTTCCAGGTCGTCAGAAAAGACGATTTCTCTCTCCCACCAGCCCAGGCAGAGATTTGCAAGGGTAGGGGCACACGGCTGCCCATTGCGACTCCCCTGAGCTGGTGGAAGATCTGACCATCAAACAAAAAGATGTTATGCGTAAGAAGAAAATGCAGCAATAGCTTAATAAAACCGTAATGTTCTCTGCAGTGTTCCCCCCTCTGTTGTAGGTACGTGAGTATCGCTTCACACCCAAGATTATGGGGGATGGAACCTTCCTCACAGTGAATCTCATTGAGGCACCCCAGGACATCCATAGTGTCCCTTACATATGAAGGTAAGCTGGTAACAAAGGGCCTCAAAATGATGTTCACATACGTACTGATACTGGCAGTGAGGCTGCCAACACCAGACACAATTGGCCTACCTTTCAGAGGGTTACACCCTTTATGAACCTTAGGAAGGCCGTAAAAAATGGCAATGGCAGGATGTTCAGGGAGGAGAAAGGCTAATTCCATTTTGTTAATTAGTTTTGCCTCCAGGGCCCCAGAAAGGATAGTTGACAGTTCTTTCTAAAAAGCACAAGTGGGATCCGACGTAAGCTGTCTATATGTTATCTTGTCATTCAGAATTCTATGGCACATGCCCTGATATTGGTCATGTTCCCTAATGACAACATTCCCTCCCTTGTCGGAAGGTTTAATGGTGATGTCATTATCCTCTTGGAGCCCCCTTAGAGCCTCCCTTTCTGTCGATGTCAGGTTGTCCATCCTACATTTCTTTATCTCGCTGTGTTTTTTCCCCCTTATCTAGGCTCTATTTATATCTCTAGTATGGCCGCCAGTATTATTTCCCCCCGTGCTGATGCGCGTCCCTGAGGTGTTACAGATTCCTCTATTCTATCCAGCAATGCGCCGTCATTGGAGGTGTGTCTCCCTCCGCATTGGCAAGTTGAAGAGAGGCACGCCTGCACGGCGGGTTCTCTCCCCGTTAAATGTGAGCGCTTTCTGTGCATCTGTGGGTTAATTGTGTATTACACCAAACGCCATCTTGCAGCATTCCCTCGTTTGTTGCCTGTTGAGGGTGCAATGTTGTATATACTGAGTTTATCACCCTCCATAGTGCATTGAGGGGCTCACTCTCTGGGCTCCAGGGTCAGTTTATTAATGTGGTCTTTAATTGGTGCATCAGCGGCAAGTACTTGCCACCAGTCTGTTACCATATTGCTCCGTCACATACACTACCATTTTTCTTTGACCCGGTTCACTTCTTATTGGGCATATACCCCTGTTTTTAACGTATATTAATAATAAACATTTTTGTTTTGTTTATTAATCCCAACGTCCTATTTATATTTGTTTTACAGTTTAGGATCAAACTAAGCCTCCAGCATGAATGACTCCCATGGCATATCTAAAGGGGTAAAAGCTGTTGTAGGCCTCCTTTACCATTGTTACTGTGAACGGGCTGGTAAAGATACATTAACAGGTCTCTTAAGAGACCTTGCAATATAGATGAAAGTTACAGGGGTTGGCTGTGAAGAGAAGTTGACTGTAATTTGCACATGGATCAAGGGTGTCACTTGATCCATAAGTAGAGCAAGAGGAGTACTCAATTTTCTAAGCAAGACAACACTGTCCTATGAAGAGAGAGGAGGAGGAACAAGTCTACAGAAAGAGGAACTGCCTGTATCTCTACCTCATTGCTGTCTGGCTCCCATCCCATTTCCTTCTCTTGGTAAGCCCAAGTTGATATTTCTTTAAGCTTGACCAACTCATGCTAGAGAAAGAGTCTGCTGCTGTTTAGCCAGTGAAAAAGATGGATCATAGGGAGTATGATGTCAAGCTCCCTTGTAGGCAGATCCTTGTGGGCATGTTGTCATTTGGCACACCTGAAGGGAACGGAACTTCAAATGGGATTATACAGCCAAAAGCCACCAGAGAAGACCTAATTTTACTGGCTTAAAAAAGATGGTTTTGAACTGTTTATGCTACATTTAAGTGTGTGTACTTCTATTTGAGACTTTGTAAATGCCGTGCGCATCCTGCCGCTGCTGCTGTACAGTAATACACTGGTATGATCTATATGAGTGTATTACTCTACTGCAGTGACGGCAGGGAGAGCACGGCATCATTGCAACCAAAGACGCCGTGCACACCTGCTCTAAGCAGGAATCCAGCCCAGGTTACCATGGACCGTTCACATCCGTGTTAAATGGATGTGTGATGCCAACCTAAGAGAGGATGCAGCTGTAGAACCCATTGTCAAAGAGGAAGCTTCCAATTGTAATAATGAGGTAAGGATAGGTTTAATTTCTTTCAAGTGGTGCAGGTAAACATATGTATTCGGCAACAACAAATTTACGAAGTCTCAAATAGAAGTACCCTAATTCTGTAGTTTACAGAAACACCCCATATGTGGTCATAAACTGCTGTACTGCTGTAGGGCAAACCCATTTTGGAAACTACGAGATAAGTTGGCAGTTTCTTTGGTACTATTTTAGAGTACATTCGATTTTTGGTTGCTCTATATTACACTTTTTGTGAGGCAAGGTAACAAAAAATAGAAATTCTGAAATGTTATCTCAATTTGCCATTAACTCTTGTGAAACACCTTAAGGGTTAACAAAGTTTATTCAATCAGTTTTGAATACCTTGAGGGTGGAGTTTCTTAAATGGGGTCACTTTTTTGAAGTTTCTACTTTAGGGGAGCATCAGGGGGGCGTCAATTGGGACATGGTGTCAAAAAACCAATCCAGCAAAATCTGCCTTCTAAAAACCATATGGCGTTCCTTTCCTTCTGCGCCCTGCTATGAGGCCATACAGCAGTTTACAAGAACATATGGGGGGTTTCTGTAAACTACAAAAGCAGGGCAATAAATATTGAGTTTTGTTTGACTGTTCACCCTTGCTTTGTTATTGGAAAAATGGATTAAAATGAAAAATTTGCCAAAAAATAGCTGTTTTGGCACCATTTATCTTTTTTTTTAGTTATTTACAACGTTCATCTGACAGATTAGATCATGTGCTATTTTTTATAGAGCAATTTGTTATGGACGCGACAATACCAAATGTGACTACTTTTTTGTTCCAGTTTTACATAATAAAGCATTTTTGAAAAAAAAAAAAGATTTTTTAGTGTTTCCACATTCTGAAAGCCATCGGTTTGTTTTAGTTTGTTTGGGGTGAATGTCTTATGTAGGGGCTCATGTTTTGTGGGATGAGATGACAGTTTGATTGGCATTATTTTGGTGTGCATATGACTTTTTGATGGCTTGATATTACACATTTTGTGATGTAAGGAGCTATAGTTATTTTTTTGGGGGCGATTGTCTTAGGAAGGGGCTCATTTTTTGCGGGATGAGGTAACGGTCAGATTGGTACTATTTTGGGGGGCATACACCTTTTTGATCGCTTGGTGTTGCACTTTTAGTGATGTAAGGTGACAAAAAATTGTTTATTTAGCACAGTTTTTGTTTTATTTTTTTGATGGTTTTCATCTGAGGGGTTAGGTCATGTGGTATTTATATAGTGCAGGTTATTACGGATGCGGCAATACACAATATGTATACTTTTTTCTTATTTAAGCTTTACACAATAATATTATTTTTGAAACAAAAAAAAAAGATTTTTAGTAAAAAAACAGTTTTTTTACTTTTTGGGCGATTGTCTTGTATGGGCTCAATTTTTGCGAGATGAGTTGAACGTTAGATTAGTACTATTTTGGGGGGCATATGCCTTTTTGATCTATGGTGTTGCACTTTTAGTGATGTAAGGTGACAAAAAAATTGTTTATTTAGCATAGTTTCTTTTTTTATAATTTTGACAGTTTTTATCTCAGGGGTTAGGTCATGTGATATTTTTTATAGAGCCGGTCGATACGGACGCGGAGATACCTAATATGTCTACTTCTTTTTTTCCTTAATTTTTATAACTTTTTTTTTACTTCCTGCAAGGGGCTGGATCTCACAGGCTCTCCACCAGAAGGCAGCCACGATGCCTAAGTAAGGCATCGCGCTTCCTTCCATGCCATCGGGTCCCCATTACAGCAGCACGGGGACACGATGGCTTCCACAATTGCCACCGGACATCAGATGTGCTGTGGTCAGCGCTGACCGACCGTGGCACATGAAGGGTCAATGCACCGTCATCGGTGATTTCACCGATGCGGCGCATGCAGCCAGACCCCTGCCGCTGATCAGGCGGGCGCAGCTCTTGCACCCGCCCAATGACAGCGCCGTAGCTGTACCGCGCTGGAATTTTGAACCTAATTAAAGGGAGTCTGTCACCTCCATATGGCCATATACAGTGCTTACATTGTCCTACAGCATACCTATACATGAATGTAATAGTACCTTTGTCTTTTTCTTTACAATTGCAGAAGCTGGAAAAACAAAGTTTAATTAATATGCAAATGAGCACTCGCAAGTACCCAGGGGCGGCGTTCACTGTGTTGGAGCCCAGGCTGCTCTGCCTTTTTTTTACTGTTTTGCCGCCCCAGCCTCTGCTCATGCCCACCCTCCTATTCCCCTTGCGTACACCCACTGGGTTCTAATGCATTTTTCAGAGGGCGTATCCTGAAACCGTAAAAGGCAAAGCAATAGGATAAAAATCAATATACAAATGCAAGATCCAGATGCTCCACAACCTATCCAAAGATACAATTTTGACTTTAAACCTTCACTTTGTTATTTTCCATTTCCAACAAGTAAAATGCAGTAAACATTGGACTTTTCATAAATGAATCTAGTGAAGCGTTCTCTGTGTCCTTGCAGCAAACTTGTCATGTCCCATTGCTTCCTTTGTAAAGTTTAGCATTGTAGCCATAATATCAGTTTTTTTTACTAACGGTTAAAGAACATTTTTTCATTTCAGCAGCAAATCAAAGATGACAGTTATGGAGAAAAAAAAAATTCTTCATATTTTGTTTGCTCATAGACTCCCGCAAAATTCCCTTTTTCATGACTATTCTTGTTTATTTGCCTAATGCATTATTTAAATGCTAATCCCTTATAGCAGAACACATTTTCTTGTTCAGACCAAAATGCTACCTGCATAGCTTCTCGGTTAGCACAGCATTTACAAACATGTCTAAATTGATTCAGTGTTAAGTAAAGTTCAGTGTTTAAATTGAATTCAAAATGCTCACTGTTAAATACGCTCTTCACTTGATCCACTGCCATTCTGGAGAATCTCTCGGCACATCTGTTCATGTCACATGCTTGTTAACTATTTTTCTTTCATGGGAACTATACAATATTATCTACAAAGATAGCTCTTGCTGAAATTTTTAGCCCCAAGGGAAGGTCATATTTTAAGGGATGACTTTAATCCCATGTGGATCCTTCCTCAGCATCCAGGATCCCACCATTTTGACAAAAGTGATGCTTTGGACACTGATGGAGGACAACCTGGTCTGTTTGTGTGTCACCATGCTCCCTGCGGCCCTGAAAACCCTCTCTGAGATGACACTGGAAGCAGTGCAAAAAAGAAGATAGAGAGTGTGCTGTACCAGTTTGGGCCACTGTTCCAGTCTGCCTGCCCAGAAATTCATGAGGTCCGGGAACTCGGTGTGCAACAGAAACTAGCCATAGTTTACGTAGACTTGAACCTGGGCATTCGGGCGGGAGCTGGCCACTTGCGGCATGTGGAAAAACTGCTCCATGATGTTGAGGAGACTGTGATGGCTGCTGCTGCTACTACTGCTGCTCATGGTGACAGGAGGGGAACCTCCCTTTCAGACATGCTGAAGGTAAGTGTCTGCTCACCATAAGCAACGGCAAGCTACATACATGGTGTTTCCTGGCAGTAATGTAATTTGTCCTCTCTTTCTGCCAGAGGAAAACATTATCACATTTTGCCCTGGGACAGAGGGTCTAAAAGCATGACTATCTAGTAATCATCAAACTGCTTGATGTCAATGATACACCTGTCACTACATAAGCAAGCCAGCATATAGGTGGCAATTCTGGCCAGTGTACATGAGGAACCACTTCATTGGGTGTGTTGGATGGTACCATACTCATAATAGTCCTCTTGCTCCTACACCTCCGACTTCTCATCCACCTCTTCCAGTGGCAGCTCCTCATTCTCATCATCCTCTTCCTCCATGGAAGAGTCCCTCTGTGTGTCCCCAACAGCTAGAGGGCAGAGAGAAAGATGCGTCAGCTGCTCGTCTTCTGCCTCTGTTGTCCCTGATGACAAAATTTGTGGCCTCTTCGAAGGGCTTCAGCACCCGACAGGCATCTTGGATGAGCTGCCACTGTCTGACTACAAAGCAACATCTGTTGCTGAGGCTGTCTGGTGCATGACAAAATCATTCACGGTTTTCCGCTGCTCGAACAGATGCTAGAGCATTTGCAATGCTGAATTCCAGCGAGTTGGCACCTCACTAATTAAGCGGAGTAAAGGCAGGCTGTTGCTGCAGGTCCAGGAGAGCACTCCTCGCCACATAAGAGATAAGTACCTGGTATCAGAGCCAGGCTGACACAATCGTAGGGCGGTCAAAAGAACCTGGCGTTGTTGCTGGAGTGCTGCCTCACAACTGCTGGAAAAAACATTAACCCAGTGTGCCGTGAAATACAGTCATGTGAAAAAATTAGGACACCCTTTGAAAGCATGTGGTTTTTTGTAACATTTTTAATAAATGGTTATTTCATCTCCGTTTCAACAATACAGAGAGATTAAAGTAATCCAACTAAACAAAGAAAACTGAAGAAAAGTATTTTCAAGATCTTCTGTAAATGTCATTCTACAAAAATGCCTATTCTAACTGAGGAAAAAGATAGGACACCCTCACATGTATTCCCTCTTAAATTGGCTCAGATCTCACACAGGTATTTCACACCAGGTGCACATAATTAGTAGATCGTTACTCTGCATGTTGAATGAGGCTTGCCCTATTTAAACCTCAGACATTTAGTTTGGTGTGCTCCTGACTGTTGAAGTGAGAGTGAGCACCATGGTGAGAGCAAAAGAGCTGTCAGAGGACTTCAGAAAAAGATTGTAGCAGCCTATGAGTCTGGGAAGGGATTTAAAAAGATCTCAAAGATTTTGAAATCAGCCATTCCACTGTCCGGAAGATAGTCTACAAGTGGAGGGCTTTCAAAACAACTGCCAACATGCCCAGGACTGGTCGCCCAGCAAGTTCACCCCAAGAGCAGACCGCAAGATGCTAAAAGAGGTCTCCAAAACCCTAAAGTGTCATCTCGAGAACTACAGCAGGCTCTGGCTATGTACTGTTCCTGGCTGTAGGAGATGCTCCAGGTGTCCACCTTGACGTAAACTTTGCTGCTCAGTGGGAATCGCAGGAAGCTGCCCATATTGTCCTCCATGTGAAAGTACAAGGCAGGGATGGTGAAAGGGATTTTTATAACATGGCTATCAAATATATACTGTGTTAGACATATTATTTTTGATCAGGGACTGCCCTTGTATTGATTTTACAGGTCATGTCTTTTGAAATGCAGTACTCCAAGCACATCTCACACCTTGGTGATACCACAGACGTGGGTGCAGACAAGTATCACTTGGAAACACAATAGCACTGTCCTCCATAACAAAAGGCTATTTAACATCACACCTCACCCACAATGACAGCAAACTCTGGCAAGTCATTCAACTTGTTAGCATCTAGATTAACCTTGGCCAATATGTAAAATAACCCTTTCATGTATTGTGAATATGCAGATACCAGTATTGTTTACCGAAGTCCCAAATGTAACATGTCACCCACTCCAGTAATTTTGGTGTTCCCACCCCCAATGTCCTATGAATATGTGCTGTGGAATAAATACTTCAGATATTGGCTACCTGAGTTCAGTCTGCAAAACTGGAATCTCCTGACCAGTGCAACTAGGATATTCACTGCAAGGAGAAATATACATGGGTTGGAGGTCTGATGCCTCAGTGTATAACAATCATAAACCGCCTTAAAGAAAACAACGCTAACAGATGTCTTTTTGGGAGAAATAATGCCGGCTAGGAATCTTCCAGCGAGGCTGAGCACACACCATTAGCCACCTAAAGGCAGCAGACTTGATTAAATGGTACAGCAACAACTATACTGCTAGCAACTTGGCCAGATGGGAATTAAGCCTGCGCAGCATCCGATTGCTAAGTGAATGGAGTTGTTTCCTGGGTACGCATTCCATTATTGATGGCTGATGATGGAGCAGAGGAGGAGTATTCTGAGAGGGAGAAGCGGAAAGGGATGGTGATGATGTGAAAGACATCATACTGCTCGTGTATGCAGCCTTGCTGCCCCCACCTGGACGAGGAGAACAAGCGAACTCCTGCCGCAGTCGCTGTCTGCCACCTCTGTTTGCCCATGGGATAGGGTGATGCCTCTTTATGTGGTTTAATAGAGCTATGGTGCCTACATTTGTATTTGCCTGCCCACATTTTATTTTGCCCTTGTATAACTTGCACAAGGCAATGCTATTGTCTTCAGGCAGAGTCGAGAAAAACTGCCAGACTGGTCAAACTCACGCAGGGGTACAGGCAGTTGAGTTAGGCTTAGCTCTGGCATGTTTTGGGCTTAATTCACCCACAGTGTCAGTGGCATCTATAGTTGAGCAAACACCTGGAAGTTTCGGTTTGCCAGGTTCGGCCAAACTGCATCACAAAGTTCGAGTTCAGGACCCAAACTTGACCCGAACTTGACCGCAAACCTGTTGCCCATTGAAGTCAATGGGGAACCGAACTTTGGGGCACTAAAATGGCTCTAAAAAGTAATGGAAAGGGCTAGAGGGCTGCAAAAAGAAGCAAAATGGGTGTAAGAGCTGGACAATTGCCCTGCAAACAAATGTGGAGAGGGAAATTACTTAAAATAACATAAAATACATAAAAATTAAAAATAATGATCTTGAACTTGGAGGAGGAGGTCCATATATAGTAGGAGGTTGAGGAGGTGGTGGACGTGGCAGTATAGGTGGAAGCGGTGGTGAAGGAGGTAGTCGCCAACAACACTTTCTTTTTTATTTGGGTAGACCCCAAAACATTGGGAAATATAGAAAAGAAAACAAAGAGAAAGAGCGCTGGAGTATAACAAAGACTGGGTGAGGCCATATACATGTCTATTCTGCACAAGGTACGGACAAGTCCTGTGGGATCCATGCCTGGTTCATTTTAATGAACGTGAGCTTGTCCACATTGGCAACTTCTTCCTCCTCCTCTGCCTTCGCCTTGTGCTTCCACTGAGGCCCTGGTGTCAGGTGTGAATGCCATCAGCAGCGTGTCTACCAGCGTGCAGAATATATTTACCAGTCAGGTATGCAGTGCAGGGGTAGTGTGAAAGAAAAAAAGGGGTACAGATCATCCAACAATGTAAACGCCGCCAAATTTACAGAATATATTTCCTAGTCAGGTATGCAGTGCAGGAGCAGTGTGAAAGAAAAAAGGGGTACAGATCACCCAACAATCTAAACACAGCCGAATTTACAAAATATGTTTCCCAGTCAGGTATGCAGTGCAGGGATAGTGTGAAAGAAAAAAGGGGTACAGATCATCGCGCAATCTAAACGCTGCAAAATTTGTAGAATATACTTCCCAGTCAGGTATGCAGTGCAGGGGTAGTTTGAAAGAAAAAAGGGGTCATGGATCGTCTCTGTTATCCGGCATCTATTCGCCCTGCTGAAGGATTATTTTGAAAGTGTGTATAATCCACACGGGGCTGATTTATCATGGAGACATCATGGAGATTTTACAGCATATAACTACAGCACCCAACAATGTAAACGCCGCCGAATTTACAGAATATATTTCCCAGTCAGGTATGCAGTGCAGGGGTAGTTTGAAAGAAAAATGGGATACAGATCACCCCGCAATATAAACGCCGGCAAATTTACAGAATATATTTCCATGTCACATATGCAGTGCAGCAGGAACACACCCTCTAAGCCTCTTGTGTATGACTAGCCTAATAACCATGGAAATGTCCACCCACGATCTAAGAGCTGGATTTACTGATTGTATTTCACTCTCTGAAATGCAGTGCAGGCCACAAATGTACTTGATGCAAAAAAAAAAAAGTGATTTTTTTTCACCCACAATGTCCCAGTTGCATTTATTGATTATATTTCACTCTCAGAAATCCAGTTCAGGCCGCAAATCTACCTTATGGCAAAAAATAAAAGGATTATTTTTTTCTCCCACAGTGTCCCAATTGTATTTACTAATTATATTTTACTATCAGAAATGCAGTGCAGGCCGCAAACATACTTTTTAGCAAAAATAATAATAATAATTTGTCCCCCCCAGATTCTAACAGATGGCTGGCAATATTGTCGTTTCCACAAAATGGCCGCCAACGCCAACCTAACTAACAGACGGATTAAAACTTATTTTTCGATGTCACTGGGCTCAGGGCAGGGTACAAATATGTTGTACTGCACCCACAAAAAAATTGCTGTAGATCGCAGACTTAACACCAAGCTCCGATATCAGATTATTTCCTTATCTCTCCCTCACAGCAGCAGCATCCTATCCCTACACTAGTAAGAGCTGAATTGATGTGCGGCGCTACGTGACTCCAGCTTAAATAGAGGCTGGTTCACATGCTGCACTGGCCAATCACAGCCATGCCATCTTAAACGCTTAAACGCTTGTTGATTGGCTGCCCTGCAGCATTAGAACAAGCTTTATTAAACAACCAAACACCAAACTCGAACCCGAACTTTTATAGAAAAGTTCGGGTTCGGGTCCAGGTACAAAAACCTCTAAAGTCCGGTACAAACCTGAACTTTACAGTTCAGGTTCGCTCAACACTAGTGGCATCAACAGATCCTGAAGCAAACGTGACCCTGGCTGTTCTTTTAGAGATACATTGCCTCTGCTCATTATTGCTGCCACCATCACTTTCCTCCTCTGATGTTGCCTCCTCCTCAGCACCCCAATATGGCTCCCTGTTCCTGTACAGCACACAATTTTTATTGGAGTCCTCACCATACCTTTTGTTTCTATCAGACTGTGGGATACCATGGTGGGTTTTTTGGCCCACTTTCCCCGACTGCCACTATTACTGACCCAACGCCAATAGCATGGCTACAGGGCCACTACTACCACCACCACCAACATGGATATGCATGGGGTCTGCGGCTTCCTCCTCCACCCCCTCCTGAGTGCAGTACAAATGCTGACTGCTCTCACACAATTCATGAACAGGGAGACTCTCTTGACTACCTGCCAGAGGGTGTGGTTGGGTTTTCTTGCCATTTCTAAGAAAAGAGAAAGGAACCCCTCTAGGAAATGGCAGTGAAGACTGTGAGGACTCCACTGAAAACCTTCTTTGGGGCTGGAAGGAGGAGGAGCAGATGGAATGCTGTGATCCCTAGCTCCATGGCACAATGTCAAACTCTGAAGTAACCTCCATGTCATCCTGCTGTGACTGAGAGGAGGAGTGAGCCATCCAATCCACAATCTCATCCTCTTCCTCCTCATCAATAATGTTGCCCCTGTCAGAAGCCACCAGGGTCAACTGTGATCTACTACTACTACCACCGCTACTTCTGACCGGATAGATGGTGCTGCTACTACCCACATTCTGGCTGTGGATCTTTCTTTTGGAAACCTTCCGTAGCCTGGACATTTTTGAGCCTCTCAGATAATATTTTGCACTACCCTGTATATTGGTGTAGTAAACACGTATATATGATGCTAGTTTGAATATAATCAACAACTCCCTGAAAAAAATTTAAAATGGATTAAAAACCTGTGAATTAGGGAAACAGATTTGGGTCTAAATTTGTTATCACTCCTAGAGACTTTTGTGTGCTACATATAACATATATATGCTGCAAGTTTGAATACAATCAGTCCCTAATAAAAAAAAATAAAAATGATTGAAATCGTGTTTGTGAACACAGAAATAAAGGGACACTGATTTAAGCCTAAATTTTTTTATCCCTCACAGATACTTTTGTGTGTTGGCCTGTGTGTTGGTGTTTTATTAAATTGAACAAGTCCCAAAGAACATTTAAATTCCAACTGTGTGGAAAAAGAATTCACAGAACATGACAATTGAGGCCTGATGCCCAATTTCTCATTAGGGTAACATGATGGCTCAGTGGTTAGCACTTTTGCCTGGCAGCGCTGTTTTCCTTGGTTTGCGTGGGTTGCCTACGTGTTCTCGGGTTTTCTCCCACACTCCACACTTTGTTGATTTAATAATATTTAACAATGCCAAAAAAAAATTATTTGGAAGATTGAGGCGTGCTGCTCAATTTCAACTTAACACACACAGGTGCCACACCATAGGCTAATAAAATTGTGGAAACTGAAAATATGTAAATAGGTGATTGAAGAGTGATACTTAATTTCATCTTAACACACACAGGTAGATTGCTGCCACACCGTGGTTATTGCTGCAGTAATCATGTATATATGCTGCCTAATTAAAATGAAAGCACCCCCCCCCCCCAAAATAAGAATTAAATTTCAACCACGTAGAAATATGTAAATGGAGGGTTGAGGCCCATTTCAACTTAAAGGTAGATTGCTGCTATAATGTGGTATTGTGGGATAAATCACGTATATATATAGACAAGCTAAACTTCACTCTAATTACACATGGCAGCAGGTTATATTGGTTATCTAGTGACAAAAGCCATTGAGTATTTTTCTTGCTATACTTTACTTGTCACATTAACCATCAAGTTTAGCTTTGCTGCATCTGTATGTATATATATATATATATATAGGAAAAAAAGCACCCTGGGTGAATACTATAAAGCTAATCGTATCCCCAGAGGTTTACGCACGCATTGCCAACCAACAATGTATATGCAAAATGCTGATTTTCGTATCAAATATGAATCTATTGCCAACAGGTTCTCTATGGACCTGATCTTGTTAAATATGGAGTTCCTGCAGCGTGATCTAGAGGATGTGAACACTCAGACACAGAGAGCTGAGGAAACTCTGAAAACTACATTGAGTAATGAGGAATTTGAAAACTACATTGCCAAACAGAAAACATACTTGGATAAATTATATGAGGAGACTCAAGAAACTAAACGCAGCAAATGGCAGCGTGATATGACAGATTACAAATCGGGATCAATTTATAACTGGACCGGTGCGAAATATAATGTAACGTACACGGACAAATCGATCAGGAGAACGACAGTGAAGAGGAGTGAACCACCAGCTACCCAGGACAATGGATCTGGATCCAATAATTTTTTATCTCCAGCACCTACTGTTCCCTCAGGAAACGGACCCGGAGAGGTGGAAGAAAAAAATACCGCAAGTGGAAGGAATACAAGGAAACGTCCACCCCAGAAGCGAAACAACAACAGACTGTGGTAAATATCTCCTCACATGTCTTAACTAATGACGAACTGTCTGTCTTGTCCAAGGGTTTGAGTTTCTGTCCTACCCAGAGAACGGACTGGTTGCAGGTGGAAATTGACTTGCACCAGTTCTTTCGGCGATTAAAACTCAAATCCTGGTTTCAAGACAGGGTACCTGATACCTTTTCATCCAGACGAACTGAATTATCAATTAAGGACTTTGGGTTATATAACAAGAGTGACTTTGTTCCACCAGTATGTCCTGATGCGATTAATGCTTATATCGCTTCTGTGTTGAAGGAGTTTAATGTTTTAAAAAATGCTCAGAGTAATATTGATTTTTCCCATAATATCACTGTTGATGAACAGCATGCCCTCAATAATCTGGTCCATGACCGCGGCCTCACCATCAAATCTGCGGATAAGGGTGGTGCGGTCGTGGTCATGGATACAGAGAAATATATTCAGGAAGCGCAGAGACAACTTTCTGATACTACTGTGTATTACAAACTCAATCATGATCCCAGGTGGGAAATAGAAAGAAAGATTAAAAATCTACTTGACATGGGTACGACAGGAGGTCTCATAGATGAACAATTGAGGGAATTCCTCACAGTTGCGAATCCGAGGACCCCTGTCCTATATTTACTCCCTAAAATTCATAAAAATCTGATGGACCCTCCTGGGCGACCCATTGTCTCTGCTAGGGAATCTCTATTCAGTAATACCTCTGTCTTTCTTGACAAGGTGTTACGTGAACATGTGACAGCGACTAGATCCTATATTCGGGACACATCAGATTTTCTGTCCCGAATACAGGACCTTACTTTACCACAGGGTGCAATTTTGGTTTCATTGGACATCAACTCGCTATACACCAGTATCAGACATGAATTGGGAATTACAGCAGTCAAGGATTGCCTTGGCATGACACATTATAGCAAAGAATGTCAGGATTTCCTATTGCAACTCTTACACGCTTTGTTGACAAACAATTATTTTCTTTTTGGTGATGATTTTTTCCTCCAGATGCGCGGCACGGCGATGGGTTCAAACGTGGCGCCGGTTTACGCTAATTTGACGGTCGCGCATCTGGAGGAGAAATGCATCTATGTGTCCCACCACTTCAGACATGTTCTGGGGTGGTGGAGATACATAGATGATATTTTCTTTATTTGGACACATACAGAAGATACATTATGTGCATTTTTCGACTTTCTCAATACGGTGGACGAGGATATAAAATTTACGTTTTCTTTTTCTAGAACCCAGATGTCATTTTTAGACACCATGGTAAAAATAACAGACAAGACAATTGAGACTAGTATCTACACAAAACCCACTGACTGTAACACTATATTACATTATACTAGTGCACATCCAAGACCTATGGTCAAATCACTGCCATACAGTCAATTTTTGAGAGCCAAACGAATTGTAAGTACTCCAACAGAATTGAATCAGACTATTAAGTGTATGTCAATGGCTTTTCAACAACGTGGTTATCCACGTGGACTTTTACAGACACACAAACAAAAATTGGAAATAACACACCGCCATGAACTTCTGAACACCTTCAGGTCAAAAAACAAAAATGATGAACGAATTCCTTTTGTCAGCACATATACACCAGATAGTGGACATATAAAACACATTGTTCTAAAACATTGGCCAATTCTGAGATATGGCCTAAGTAATATTTCAGCCTTTAAAGTAACACCGATTATGTCTTATAGACGTTCTAACAACCTTGCTGATAGACTAGTTCGGGCAGATGTTGGCCCGCTCAGATCTATCAAACAAACATTTTTGAAGGCCCCCAAAAAGGGTTGCTTTCCATGTATACGTTGCGTAAACTGTAAGCTTATTCACAAGGGGTCTGTTTTTGTACACCCTAATACCCAACAACGATTCAACATTAACCATTACCTTACTTGCCAATCAACATATGTCATTTATGTTCTGTGGTGCCCTTGCAACTTATTGTATGTTGGTGAGACCACCACAGAATTTAAGACACGTCTAAATTACCACCGTTACACTATTAGAAAACAACGAAAAGATCTACCTGTCTCAAGACACTTTCTTGAGTCTGGTCATGGTGAGAATGATTTGAAGTGGATGCTGGTGGACCATGTCCCATTGGCGCGGAGAGGAGGGGACCGGGTCCAGTCCTTAAAAAAGAAAGAGATGCAATGGATTATGAAATTGAATTCACTACAGCCTAATGGCTTAAACATAGAATTTAGACCTTGGATTTGTTGAAATGTTAGTATTGATTTCCATCCATTGTTCTCTCCACCAACATCACTGTGTGTATATATTGATACAACCGTGACAATACTATTATAATATGATTATCCTTTTTTCTTATAGAACAAGACTTTATATGAAACCATGAACCTTTTGTATACCCGGGAATTTGGAATACATGATGCAGAGCTGTTACCTTGGAATAGGCTGATATTTTTTCTGGACATGGGATGATCGCAACATTATTGCATTTACCACTATGTAGTTTCACATTTAGGAAATTATTTTGATTTTATGCCAGTGGATATGTTTGGCAACATCTTGAGTGTGTGCATATTCTGTACACACTCGAGATGTGACAACCATCTCCAATCTATGATATTCCTCCTCCGCTTTTTTTGGATGAGGGATCTGGCATTGATCTTGTTACATTGAAATTTGTATTTATTAATTTTTTATATATATATATATATATAACTTTTCACTATTTTTTTTACCAATAATTTGTTGCGCTCCTCCCATAACCATATTTATAGAAGAAACTAAAAAACTTCTTTTTTCTATATGTGACCTAGCGTTCGAGACTACATAAATATGGCTGCGCATTGAAACTAAACATTGATATATCCCAAAATAGCGCCGCCGGTCGCATAATAGGTTTGCGTTCCTTACACAGGATGTACGTACATTGTTGCGTTCCATTGACAGGAAATACGTACTATCGTGTTACTAGTTGACCTGAAGTGAACGCGCGATGCAAATTAACGCATGCGCACAATGATCCACTCCACGCCAATGCATCATGTACGCCACAAGACCCGGTCAGATTCTATTTATTGTTTTTAATCATGTTTTAACTATCGGCACCTGTGATTTATTATGCACTTTAGGCAGAGGTATAGATATACTCTTTTTAATATGAATATATCACACTTGGCATAATATATATGCCCCTTTTATGTTTGATACATCTATTATGCACTATCTCATGAATTTTTATGAATTTGTATGACTACTTTTTATATATTTCACTTAATGATTTTTGTATGATTTGCACAATTGATTGATTTTGTTTAATCATGTAATGAACACACCCCTATAAATATTTGTAACACGGCATTTGTTGTATCACTGGCTTGAGGACGGTTTCATTGGGAAAACCGAAACGTTGCCTTTGGTGAAATAAAGACACAGATTACTATAGGTGGTGCCGTGGACTTTGCTTTTTTTCCTATGTGTCCAGAGAGTTGAAGTCCCTCTCTGTACCACAGGCACACCGAGCGACTTACAGGCGGTGCGGTTCACCAATTCTTTCGGTTTATATATATATATATATATATATATATATATATATATAAATCTTTATCGTGCTTAATTATGTTTTGAACCCCACACAAAAAAGAATTCTGTGAAAATGGGGAAACGTAATGAAAGTATTTGCTTGCAGTTAGCTGCTTTTGAGTGGTACCTGCATTTCTGATAGCAGGTACAGCCACAGGTCCATTCACCTCTCTCCCTTTCTGTCAGATGCCCTGATTCTCTGCATTGTACACCACACACACAGTACTTCTTTGGAATCCTAGACTTCCCCTCACTGTCCCTGGCAATAAGCTTAATTGATTGATGTGTTACTGTCTTTGATAGATTTTTCCTTTCCCTGACTCCCTAAGATTGTTTTCCTGGCAGACATTTTAACACTTAACCACCCTCATTCACAGCCCAGCTCAGAATGGTGTTCTGCTTATTCTGCTTGCGCTCCTCGCTGCCTGCAGCAGCACTGATTGGCTAATCAAGGCTGCCTGTCAGCCTCAAAGCCAATTAGTGCAAGTCCTCCACCCACTTCTTCTCAAGGTCATTTGATACGCCTTTTTTTTCCTTGCTAGTGTTTTTTTCCCGCCAATCTGTGCACTAAAATGGCACTATGCGCAGTTTTACTGAATTCGTCCAAAACAAACTCAGAAAGATTTTGATTCGCTTGCCATCCAAAAAATAGCAAAGTTCTGATTGAACTGAACTGGTTCGCTCATCCTTATCCTGTACACATGTGTAAACTTTTTATGGATTTGATTTAATAAATGTGCTATTTTGAAGCAGTAGAGAACACACCTGAAATATATCTGGTAGACTACAAGACTAATGTAATGGAGATTGCGGTGTGTGGATGGTGCTAGTGCCGATCTGGTTTTCCTATCTGTTGTTTCATTGAAGAACTAAATAAGTTTATTTCTTTGCTATGTGTCTGTGAGATAACAGGATCAATATGTTCACTGGTCATTAATCAAACTTTGTGACCAGTGAGCTCAATAGCAAATAATTTGTAAAACCTATTACAGAGAAACAATTGGGTTGCATAAAGCTCATCATCTGGTTTTAGATGATAGCAATGAAAGAAAACATGATTGGTTGTTATGTGGAAACTGATAATAGCTATGTTAATTAAACAAAGCAGATCAGTTTTGTAAGCAAAGTTATAGGAAAGTATTCAGACCCTTTTCACTTTTTTCACATTTTGTTGTTGTGGCCCCGTGCTAAAAAAAAGGAAAAAAAAAAGTCGAATTTCTCCCTATCATTCTGCACGCAATGCCCCATAATGAGAAAGTGAAAACAGAATTTTAGAAATCTTTTCTTGTCATGCCTTCAGCAATATTTCTTATATTGCAAATGTATTATGCTTTGTGTTCAACATGTAATTGCTCTATCTACTGGTTGTCTATTCAATCGGTTTAGTCAGCCAGCATACAGTTCACTGTATGTCCCTAGGGAGCCACTGTATCTGTCACTTGACTTGGTGACATCATCAAGTGAGCTCATGTAGGAACCATTTTTTTTCTCAGTGCTGAACTAGCAGCATCTGAAGTAATCCCCCGCATTAGTGATGAGCAAATTAAAGTCCACAAAGTGGACTTCGGTCCAAATTTTAGGATAAATTTGATTCACCACAAAGCCAAATTTCCTAGTGCTTTGCAGTAGAGAATCAATTTAACATGAAATACTGTAAAAAATAAACAAATAATATTACCTGATCCATTTGCAGGCGTTATGATGACATTTTGGCCCGCATGAGATTTCGCACCAGAACTTCAAGCAAGATGGCGGTGGGCGGCCCGTTGCAAGGAAATGGATCATGTACAGTATGTATTATTATTATTTATTTATTTTTTATTTGACACTGTATTATTCCTATCAGATGCCACGATCAACTATGGATGTGACAACTGAGGGATAATGACAGGGAGCGACTCAATTGCATCCACAAAGAAATTTGCTTTGTGACAAAGTAATTCATCACAAAGTTAATTTCTTTGTAAAATTTGTCAAAGCAACCGAATTGAATTTTACAAAACTTTGTTCATCCCTACTCCTCATTCAAGCCTAGGGTAGCATCACTGGTATGTCCAGATTACTATCTAGCATTTTATGCTTATATGTTAATGAATATTAGTGTATTTTTCATATCTCCTGATGTTGACGTCTACTCCATAGTTATTAGTTACAGAACTTGCATATCACAGATAGGTCAGCGACTTCCTTTTGCATCTGTCTATGGCCACTCATATTCCTTCTTATTGCCATGTTGTATTTCATGTACATGTCCATGTCTGATATACCTTTGTTACAGTGTGTTGCTACGTGCTGGTGTACGGTAGTAAGCACATTCTTTATTTGTTTCTTAGTTTGACCTAACCCTGCTATAAAAGTTCAAGTTGAACCCTGCTCCTGAGTCAATGATTAGGATTAAGCTTAGCTGCCTGTGAATTTATGCATCTCTCACACATAAGGAGGACAGAACATTGCTAATTTATTGAAAAGGAAAAGGTGAAATATTGAATTGGCAAAAGTATTCAGACCTTTTACTCAGTACTTAGTTTAAGCACCTTTGGCAGCAATTACAGCCTCCAGTCTTCTTGGGTATGAACCCAAGTGGTTTGCAAATTCTTCTCTGCAGATACTTAAAAGTTCTGTAAGACTGGACAGGGACCATTGGTAGACAGACATTTTTAGGTCTCTCTATAGATATTAGATTTTGTTCAAGTCAGGTGTCTCGCTGGGCAACTCAAGGACTTTCACAGAGTTGTCCCTAATCTACTTCTGTGTTCTTTTCACTGTGTGTTTAGGGTCATTGTCTTGTTGGAAGGTAAACCTCTGGCCCAGCCTGTGGTCCAGAGCACACGGGATCAGGTTTTCATTAAGAATATCTCTATACTTTGCTCTCTCCAGCTTTCCCTTAGCATTGACCAGTTTCCCTGTCCCAGCCACTGAAAAACATTCCCACAGCATGATGTTGACATCACCTGCTTCACTTTAGGGATAAATGAGCAGTACCTGGTTTACTCTAAACATGATGTTTAGAATTGAGACCAAAAAGTTCAGTTATTGGCTTCCTAAGACCTTCATCAGAATTTGAATAGTAACTTAGAAAATGTTTGAGTGGTACTACGTGTATGTCATAGTAGTCCAGTACTCATAACGTCACAAATGCAAACCAAAACATATGCAGTAAATCATCCGGTGGTGATCTGCATTGAAAGACACTATTTTCAAGAATCCAGTGCACGAGACAAAGAAAATTGTGGCACTCACCTTAGGATGTAAAAAACTTTCTTTAACCTTCCATTATTAAAAATGGGTCAGCGGAACAGACAACATTTGATGCACATGGAAAAAACAGCTACGGCCGTTTCACGCTTATATGCGCTTCCTCTGGCCTCAGTCTTTATGTGATTGTAATGCAGAGCTTTTAAACCACACCTGGTATAAGACACCCTCAGGTGATATCATCACTCCCTATACTGGGAGGTTACAAACAGCAAAGACTGAATTGCCCCACATATACAGTTGTGTTCAAAATTATTCAACCCCCAATGCTGTAAAGGGTTTTAGGGAATTTAGTGTACATTTGTAATTGTGTTCAAAATGAAATCTTACAAGGACTTTTTAAAGAACCAAATGCAACTAAAATAACATCAATTGTTTTTGTAATACAGTATTAAATGTATTTTTTTGTGATTTTTTCATTGACACAATTATTCAACCCCTTAAAGACTACCACTCTTAAGAACAGAGGTTCATTCAAGTGTTTTCGATCAGGTATTGAAAACACCTGTGGATGTCAAGGAGCAGCAATCAAGCATAATAAGCACCAATTAGGCAGATTAAAAATGACTGTGATACTCAGCTCCTTCTAGACATTTACTGGTGTGTTTACAAACATGGTAAAGTCAAGAGAATGGTCCAGGAAGACAAGAGAAGAGGTGATTTCTCTTCACAGGAAGGGCAATGGCTATAAGAAGATTGCAAAGATGTTAAACATACCAAGAGACACCATAGGAAGCATCATTCACAAATTCAAGGCAAAGGGCACTGTTGAAACGCTACCTGGTCGTGGCAGAGAGAAGATGCTGACTTCGACTGCTGTGTGCTACCTGAAGCACAAAGTGGAGAAAAGTCCCCGTGTGACTGCTGAGGAACTGAAAAAATATTTGTCAGATGCGGGTACTGAAGTTTCAGCTCAGACAATAAGGCGCACACTGCGTAATGAAGGCCTCCATGCCAGAACTCCCAGGCGCACCCCCTTGCTGTCTCCAAAGAATAAGAAGAGTCGACTGCTGTATGCCAAAAGTCATGTGGACAAACCACAAAAGTTTTGGGATAGTGTTCTGTGGACTGATGAAACAAAATTAGCACACCTTGCCTACTGTGAAGCATGGCGGGGGGTCAATCATGCTTTGGGGCTGTTTTGCTTCTACAGGTACAGGGAAGCTTCAGCGTGTGCAAGGTACCATGAATTCTCTTCAGTACCAGGAGATATTGGATGAAAATGTGATGCAGTCCATCACAAACCTGAGGCTTGGGAGACGTTGGACCTTTCAACAGGACAATGATCCCAAGCATACCTCCAAGTCCACTAGAGCATGGTTGCAGATTAAAGGCTGGGACATTTTGAAGTGGCCATCGCAGTCACCAGACTTAAATCCGATTGAGAACCTCTGGTGGGACTTAAAGAAAGCAGTTGCAGCGCGCAAGCCTAAGAATGTGACTGAACTGAAGGCTTTTGCCCTTGAAGAATGGGCGAAGATACCCGTAGATCACTTCAAGACACTTGTGTCAAGCTATGCTTCACGTTTAAAAGCTGTTATAACTGGAAAAGGATGTTGTACTAAGTACTAAGATTGAATGTCACTTGGGGGTTGAATAAAACTGATAATGATGTCAGCACAGAAAAGACATTTGTGGTTATTTCATTATAAATGTTATGTTATATTTGTCTGAGTTACAAGTGCATCTTTGATTTAATTGTAAACAAGATGACTGAAATGATCAAAATCAATGTCAAACTGGCCAAAACACTCAATTTCAGTGGGGGGTTGAATAATTTTGAACACAACTGTACTTGCAGACTTTTATCAAAGAATGACGCCAACCTGATATGCAAAGACAGAACTTGTTTCTCACAGTCTAAGAGTCCTTTAGATCCTTTTATGCAAACTTCTATGTATTTTTCATTGAGGAAAGGATTTTTTTTCTGACAGCCATAAAGCCTTGATTGGTGGAGTGTTGCAGTGATGGCTGGCCTTTTGGAAGTTTATCCCATCTGCACCCAGGATCTTGGGTACTTGGGTCTCACCCAGAGTGACCATTAGGTACTTGGTTACTAGTGATGAGCGGCAGGGGCAATATTTGAATTCGCGATATTTCGCGAATATTTGGGCGAATATTCGCCATATATTCGAAAATTCGCAAATTCGTGATCTCCAGACATTATTTTCTTGTTTGCGAAAATTCGCATAAAAATTCACACAAATTAGCATAAAAATTCACATAAATCAGCATAAAAATTCTCATAAATTAGCATAAAAATTTGCATAAACTGGCATTTAAGGTACCTTTTAAATACCAGCTTATGCGAATTTTACGCTAATTTATGCGAATTTTTACGCTAATTTATGCGAATTTTTAATGCAAATGTTTGCAAACAAGAAAATAATGACATTATTTTCTTGCATGCTAAATTTGCATATAAAAAATTCACATAAAGCGAATATTCGCAATTGCGAATATATTTTGCGATATTCTAAATATTCGCGAATTCTCGAAGTGCTGATATTCGCGATTAAAATTTGCAATTCGAAAATTCGTGATCAACACTATTGGTTACCTCTCTTGAAATTAAAATAAGTGAATAACGCCATATCAGCATGGATTCATGAGGGATTAGTCCTGTCAAACTTATATAATCTGCAGTGAGTCAAAGGATGTCATAAATCTTGACTTCTCCAAAGCATTTGATACTGTGCCACATAGTAAAAGGTTAGAATATAAAATGAGAATGATTGGACTAGGGGAAAACGTGTGTATGTGGGTAAGTAACTGCTCAGTGATAGAAAACAGAGGGTGGTTATTAACGTTATACAGTCAGATTGGGTCTCATAGATGTCAGTATTGGGCCCTATTCTCTTCAATATATTTATTGATGATCTTGTAGGTTTGCACAGTAAAATATCAATTATTGCCAATGACACTAAAAGCAGTGTGACTATGGATCTCTGTGCCTGAGGAGTAGTGATGGTGAATAGTGTTGGTCGAGCACCAAGGTGCTCTGGGGCTCAGGTGCTCGATTAGAACACCTTGGGATGCTCGGGTGCTCTACCAAGTACCCTAGCACAATGGAAGTCAACGGGAGAACCCAAGCATTAAATCAGGCATCCCCTGCTCTGAAGAGGGGAGGGTGTCTGATTCACAGGAAAAGATCAAAAATTGATGGAAACGCCACTGAAATGGTTCGGGAATGGTATGGGGAGGATGTTTGGATGTATCTTGGACTCCCATGTCGCTGCTGGGAACGATGTTGTGCGAGTAGTACGCCACTTTTACAGACTGACAATAATACGCACAAAACCGAAGATAAAATCACTTTTAGAGGAAAAATTGTTAGGAAACATTCTTTCCTGTATATTTACTTGTATATAAAGTGCAAGGGGCTGCCAAAAATTACAAGAAACCGTCACTACAATACACCCTTTATTACACATAATATAAGGGTATCATACACACTAAAAATTTTGATTGATGGCCTGTTGGTGACCATCTAAAACATTAGGGGCGCGGACCTGCTGCTGATCTGACCATCTAAAACATTAGGGGTGGTGGCCTGCTGCAGAGCTGACCATCTAAAAAATTAGGGGTGAGGGCCTGCTGCTGAGCTGACCCTCTAAAACATTAGGGGCTAGTGCCTACTGCTGAACTGACCATCTAAAACATTAGGAGCGAGTGCCTGCTGCTGATCTCACCATCTAAAACATTAGGGGCGAGGGCCTGCTGCTGATCTGACCATATAAAACATAATGGGCGAGGGCCTGCTGCCGAGCTGACCATCTAAAACATTATGGATGAGGGCCTGCTGCTGAGCTGACCCACTAAAACATTATGGGTGAGGGCCTGCTGCTAATCTGACCATCTAAAACATTAGGGGTGAGGGCCTGCTGCTGAGCTGACCATCTAAAACATTATGGTCGAGGGCCTGCTGGCGAGCTGGCCATCTAAAACATTAGGGGTGAGGGCCTGCTGCAGAGTTGACCATCTAAAAAATTAGGGGTGAGGGCCTGCTGCTGAGCTGACCCTCTAAAACATTAGGGGTGAGTGCCTACTGCTGATCTGACCATCGAAAACATTAGGGGCGAGTGCCTGCTACTGATCCGACCAGCTAAAACATTAGGGGTGAGTGCCTGCTGCTGATCTCACCATCTAAAACATTAGGGGCGAGGGCCTGCTGCTGAGCTGACCATCTAAAACATTATGGGTGAGGGCCTGCTACCGAGCTGACCATCTACAATATTAGGGGTGAAGGCCTGCTGTTAAGCTGACCCTCTAAAACATTATGGGTGAGGGCCTGCTGCTGAGCTGACCCTCTAAAACATTATGGGTGAGTGCCTGCTGCTGATCTGACCATCTAAAACATTAGGGGTGAGTGCCTGCTGCTGATCTCACCATCTAAAACATTAGGGGTGAGGGCCTTCTGGTGAGCTGGCCATCTAAACATTATGGGCGAGGCCCTGCTGCAGAGCTGACCCTCTAAAAGATTAGGGGTGAGTGCCTGCTGCTGATCTCGCCATCTAAAACATTAGGGGTGAGGGCCTGCTGCTGATCTGACCATTTAAAAAATTATGAGCGAGGGCCTGCTGCAGAGCTGACCCTCTAAAACATTATTGACGAGTGCCTGCTGCTGAGCTGACCCTCTAAAACATTAGGAGCGAGTGCAGCCTAATAAGTATGTTGATATGATGGAGGAGGAGAACGACAAAAGAAAGATTGAACCATATACCCTTTTTTGTGGTGGAAGGGGTGCATGGGAATAGTGCCTTTATGTTCAACGGCTTTCCTCTGGTGGAGTAGAAAAGTCAGGGGCAATCCAGGCCTTGTTCCTTTTTATGAAAGTAAACCGGTCACCATTTTCATTTGACAGGCGGATGCGCTTATCAGTTATTATGCCCCAGCAGCACTAAATACATGCTCTGACAAAACGCTGGCAGCGGAGCAGGCCAGCACCTCCAAGGCGAAGAGCGCCATTTCCTGCCACGTGTCCAGCTTGGACACCCAATAGTTATAAGGCACAGAGGGATCACTGAGGATGCTGACATTGTCTACATACTCCCTCACCATCTTTAAAAAATTTTCCCTACTTGTGACACTAGGCCGTTAATCAGGTTGAGGGTGCTGGCAGGGTATCATAAAACTTTCCCAGGCCTTTGAGAGTGTTGCCCTGCCTCTGTTGGAACTGCTGTGTGTTTTCCTCATTCACTGGGTGAATGTTGTGGAGGCCGGGAGTGAGTCATACCCTGGCATAGCATAGGTGCTACCCAAGCCCAGGATTGCGGGCCCTACGTCCATCAGGGTCTCCGCCAGCAGCTATGTTACTGGTTCTAACCCCCACTTCTCATCCTCCTCCACTTCCAGTAGCAGTCAGCCATCAGTCACCAGCTTAAAGCAGTGTAACACTGCTGTGGGTAAGCGTCAACAGGTCGTGTTGAAGCTGATCTGCTTAGGGGACAAACCGCACAATGCTGTGGAGCTATGGCAGGGTATAAGGGACCAGAACAAGCTGTGGCTCTCGCCACTCAACCTATAACCAGGCATGGTTACGTCTGACAATGGCCGTAACTTGGTGGCGGCTTTGGAGCTCGGCAACATGACACACATCCCATGCCGAGCCCACGTGTTAAACTTAGTGGTTCAGCGGTTTATCAAAACTGACCCCAATTTGCAAGAACTACTAGTGAAGGCGCGCAGTGTGTGTGCCCATTTCCGCAAGTAATCCACAGCTTCAGCTGGTCTGTCAACGCTGCAGCAGCGATTGTGGCTTCCTGCTCACCGACTGTTGTACGATGTGAGCACGCGCTGGAACTCTACGCTCTACATGTTGCCGAGGTTTTGTGAGCAGCAGAGGGCAGTTATGGAATACCAGCTGCAACATGGTTGTCGCCTTTCGAATTAACTGCCACTATTCACAAGCGAGGAGTGGGCATTGATGTTAGACCTCTGTGAGGTTTTAAAAAACTTTGATGAATCTACACAGATGGTTAGTGGCGATAACGCTATTTTCAGCGTAATTATCCCACTGCTGTGTCTACTCAAATGATCGCTGCCCACAATTAAGAATGATGCTCTAAATGTGGCAGACGAGGAAATGGGGGAGGAAATTACACAGGGTGATAGCCAGACCACCCACAGTTCGTCTTCTCAGCGCAAATTGGACCATGAAGAGAAGAAGAAAGAGGAGCTGGAGACAGTTGCCTCTGCTACAGAGGGTAGTACCCATGAAACTTGGGTTCAGCGTGGATGGGCAGAAGAGGAGGAGGAGGATGAGGAGATGGAGAGTTATCCTGATGTCGACATCGACGTCTTGCCTGTTGGTACTGTGGCACACATGGCTGACTTCATGTTAGGCTGCCTTTCCCGCGACCCTCGCGTTAGAACATTTTAGATAACATGGATTACTGTAAGTTCACCCTTCTTGACCCCCACTACAAAGAGAACTTCTCATCTCTCATTCCTGTGGTGGAGAGGACGAGAAAAATGGTGCAATACCAGAAGGTATGTGTTGAGAGATTGCACCAAAATTTTTCATCTGACAACGCGGCCGGCCGAGTCCGTACTTCCTTTGGCATCCGAGGAAGGGAGACAATGGGAATACACAACAGTTCAAACAAAGGCGGGGCAACATTCTCCAAGGCATGGGACACATTCATGACACCCCGCCAGCAACCTCACCCTGAGGCATGGCCTAGTGCTACAAGAAGGGAAAAGTTTTGGAAGATGGTAAAGGAATACATAGCAGACCGTTTCAGCGTCTGAAATGATCCCTCAGTCCCTTACAACTACTGGGTGTCCAAGCTGGACACGTGGCACGAACTTGCGATTTACGCCTTGGAGGAGTATAAGGCCCTGGTGGCATCATAACAGATAAGCATATCCGCATGTCCACTGGCAATGCTGACTAGAGTTGAGCGAACACCTGGAAGTTCGGGTTCGACCGAACTTCACAAAAAAGTTCTGGTTCGGGATGCGAACTTAACCCGAACTTGACCCCGAACCCGAAGCCCATTGAAGTCAATGGGGACCCGAACTTTTGGTAACTAAAATGGCCTTAAAATAGCCCTGGAAAGGGCTAGAGGACTGAAGAAGGCAGCAAAATGTAGTTAAATGCCCTGCAAACAAATGTGGATAGGGAAATTACTTAAAATAACATAAAATACAGAAAAATCAAAAATAAACATTCTAAACCTGAGCCCAAGTGAGTGACAGTGGCACCTGCCACCCAGCAAACAGAGGATGTGGCGGCAATGCCACCACATCTGGCACTGTCACCAAGCATTTCCACCGAATCCCATGGAACTGTTCAACTATCAGCTGTCCATCTCCCAAACACTGGAGAGAAAGAGAAATAGAAAGAGGAAGTAGCCCCTTACCCACCTGTGATCCCTGGCTCTGAATGCCTTGACTTCAAAGTTCCTGGTCCTTTGAAATGCTGTCATTCTGTCTGGTGGACAGTTTTAAAAACCTTATGTTGGTGGCTATCCCACAGTATGTGGATCCCAGCTGCCACTACTTTTGCAGGCGAGCCATTCCTTCCCTGCACAACCAAGTGGCGGACAAAATCAGGTGTGCACTGCGCAACGCCATCTGTCACAAGATCCACATAACAACCGATACATGGACCAGTAAGAATGGGCAGGTATGTTATATCTCTCTTAACAGCTCACTGGGTAAATGCAGTGGCGGCTGGGCCTGAGGCGTATAGCATTTTTGTGAATGTACTTCCACTCCAGAGGATTGCAGGGCATTTCTCTTTGCCTCCTGTTACCTCCTCCTACTCGGCTTCCTCCTCCTCCTCTACCACCCCATTATCCACTTAGCGTAAAACACCTTCACCACCCACAGTAGCACAGCCAGGGGGAAATGACAGCAGGCTGTTTTAAAACTTGTGTGTTTGTGGAACAAACCCCACACCGCGCAGGAGCTATGGACAGGCATGGTACAACAGACCGATGATTGGTTGTTGCACTGAGCCTCCAGCCCAGCCTGGTGTTGTGTGCTAATGGGCGAAATATAATAGCCGGTCTGGGCCTAGTCACAATTTCTGAATTTGGGGTGCAGAAATTCCTGAACACCAGACAGTGAAAATCAATTCAGTTAATCGAACACACACAGCACCCTCACCCCCACTTTCACTCAAACTATTAAGAAACTAATAACAAATTTACTTAAAAATATATTAAAGTAACTATAATGCAGCTAAACTAACTATATAAACAAACAAAACTATATACACGCCTGGATTACAATTGTCCAGCCAGGGCACAGTTCTGGAGGATGAGGAGGATGAGGAGGAGGAGTACGAGGAACGCTGGGGGATACAGAGGACACAGACAATACACCTCCCTCAAAGAGGACAGCTTGTCCTTGTCTCTGGGCAGCCTGGCACACATGAGTGACTACATGCTGCAGTGCTTGCACAACTGCTGCCGAGTTACTGCCACATTCTAACTTGTGCTGATTACTGGGTGGCCAGCCTGCTGAATCCCCGTTACAAGGACAATGTGCTGTCCTTAATTCCCTTACTGTAGTGTGATAGGAAGATGTGCCTGCCAGTAGACACGCTGCTGATGGCATTCACACCTGACACCGGGGAATCAGCACGGTGAAGGCAGAGTAGGAGGAGAAAGAAGTCGGCAAAGCAGCTGGGTCACCACCAACACCTCAGGAGGCAGGGTTATCAGGGGCGAAATGTGGAAAAGCTTTGTCATCACGCCACAACAACCTGCACCACCAGCAGAGCTGGAACGGCTTAACAGGAGACAGCATTTCAGTAACATGGTGAAACAGCACACGTAATGACTGATGGGTCTGCCCAGGGGCATAGCTACAGGGGAAGCAGGGGAAACTACTGCTTTGGGGCCCTGACCTAGAACAGGCCAATCCAGGAGGAGGAGGAGGACTAAAAGACTTTGTCAGGGCCCCCTCAACAGTATTATTCAATTAAATTATATACAGTGGCAGTACAGACAGTGTAGAAAGCGGATGGAACAGCTGCTGGGCCTGGTCTGAGAGAGCGATCTTTAGTAGCCCCAGGAATGGCGGCATGAAAGGAAGGGGTTGCGCAAAAATTACTGTGGGAGTGGGGGCCCCAGTCAAATATTTGCTGTGGTGCCCAATCATTTCTAGCTACGCCACTGGGTTTGCCCCATTCAACTTCTGGGTCTTCAAATTGGGCACATGTCCTGAGGTTGCCCTTTATGCCTTGGAGGTGCTGGCCTACCCTGCAGCCACTGTATTGTCTGAACATGTGTTTAGCATGGCTGGTGGCATTATCACAGACAAGCGCAGCCGCCTGTCCGCAGCCAATGTGGGCAAGCTTTTGTTTATTAAAAAGAGCTAGGCATGGATCCCATAGGACTTGTTTGTACCTTATGTACTAAATAATTGGAATATGTCAACCCCTGAACTCCCAGACGGATTAACTATATTATTGTCCCTTCACATATGCAGCGCAGGCCGCAAAGGTAATTCCTGGCCTAAAAAATTATGATTTTATCACCACCCATGAAAACATGGATTTTATTGGTATATTTTGGGGTGTAGGACCTCATTGTTCTCAACATCATCTTCCACCCAGTCTTCACCCCTGACCTCTTTGTCGGTCTGCACACCGCAGAGAGCCACAACGGTTTGCACAATTGTTTCGTCATCATCAGAGATGTGCTGCCGTGGTCTTCCCCGACCCCATCCTCAAACCTAAGTAATTGGGCATCCGTGCACTCAATCTCTTCCAATTCTGGGGAAGGACTATGGTTATGGCCCTGGGAAACCCTGCCAGCAGAGTCATCAAAAAGCATAAGAGACTGCTGTATTTTACTGCCAATAGTCAACAAATAAGTTCACTAACAGTAAGGCAGTGTCCGTGTCATAAACAGAATAAATTTCTTTAGGTCACACAACAGTGTAACGGAGCAATTTAATACAATTACTTGACTATCACCAAAAATGTCATTTTTCAAACCAACAATGTAAAAACATAGGTTACCGGTTTTATTTGACAGGAATGCAGCGTACACCGCAATTGTGCCATCTACCACAAAACCAGTGTGTTTGCAACCAACTATGTAAATGCGGAGTTCAAAAGTTTATTTTAAATTACTGAAATACATGGTAGGCCTCAGATCTGCTATGGATCACAAAACCAGTGTTTATTGCAACAAACTACAGAAATGCAGTACGTCACTGCTAAATTTTAAACTATGTTTTTGTGTGTTGTATACCAAACTGCTCTGTGTAACAACAATATGGGTTTATTTCCCACAAAATACACTAATGCAGAATTTCACAGCTGAAATTTAAACATAGATATTTGTGCAGTTTATTGAAAACTGCTCTGTGGACCAAGAATACGCCTTTTTTTCCCCAAAAAACACTAATGCACTCTTTCAGTGCAGAAATTTAAAATAGGTATTTGTACGCAGTATGCACAACTGCTCTGTGAAGCAAGAATACGTCTTTTTTTTCAATAAAACAGAAAAACGCACTATTTCAGTGCTGAAATTTAAAATATGTATTTGGGCGGTGTATTTAAAACTGCTTTGTGGACCAGGAATACCACTTTTTTTCCCAAAAATACACTGATGCACTATTTAAAACCATGTCAACTCTACCTTGTGTTTCTTGCTATCCATTAATACTTTGCTGGCCAAATTAAATTATGTTAAGTCCAGGAAGTTACTGGATGTCAGAATTTGGCTGAGAGGGTGATGGTCTGGCAGAGCTCCTGAAGCTCTGTCAAGAAAGTAAGCTGTTGTGCAATTATGCAGCTGGCGCCAAGCTGGTACTATATGTTCTGCTTTGGGTCTAACTGAGAAAGTGATAAGATCTGCTGGCATGACTGGGGATGGGTTGTGAAGTAGGCCTTGGTCCTTATTAAGCTGCCTCATAACCATGCCTGTGCCTCTGAGTAATACACGAGTGTGTAGAGAAGATGTGTTTAACCCCCATAATGCCGCCCATTGCATCTGGGATAGCTGAAGCAGTTACAGCTTGTTACCCAATGTATGGAAGATAGCAACATGGATCTGCATCCATCTTTTCAAGTGTATTGCTTTATTGCTTTGTAGTATAGGTAAGTATCTGGTAAGGCAAATCCACCCTGGTTCCTCCTAAGAATCAGCCTGTTATGTGAAATCCTGGCAACCCCCCCACCCCCCATAAAAATATGCTGAACAACTGTAGGAGTTTAGAAAAGAAGGAGGAAGGGAGGAAGACAGGTAGCATCTGCATTATATAGAGAATTTTCGGCATCACAAATGCCTTCTGCAAATTTTTCCTACCCATCCAGGAAACGTATGGTATGCACAGCAAGTGGAGATGTTGTTGTACATCTGTGAGCAGTAGTGCATAGTTTAATTGGAATAAGTTGTCGAGGTTAGCGGGGATTTTAACACCCAAATACGATATGTGCGAGGTCTGTCATGCGAAGTGGGTCTTAGACCTAAGGGAGGTTATCGACTTCTGTGGGGCTGATACATTCATGACTTTGGACATCAAATAGTTTACCTTATAGTTAGAGACCCTACCAATCTGTTCAAAAAGGGATAAGAGATGCGGGAAGGCCTCAACCGGGTTAGAAACCATGACCAACAGATCGTCTGCATATGCTGCATTAATATATTCTATTGAGTCTTTTGGGGTTTTGGACAAGGGACAACCCTGGCGTGTTCCATTCTTTATGGGAAAGGATGGTGACAAGGTACCAGTCACCCGAATCCGTGAGCTTGGTTCACTGTACAATGTCATGATAGCCTTCTGAAACGGCTCTGGTATGCCAAACTTCTGCAATGCCTTTTTCATAAAGTTCCAACTCACGCGGTCGAAGGCCTTCTCCGCATCTACACCCAATAAGACCAAGGGGAGGTGTTGCCTAGTTGCCCATTGTATAGCGGTGATAATTCTGCAGGAACTCTGGTTCCCTTCCCTACCTGGCACAAAGCCAACTTGGTTAGTAAAAAACAGAGTTGGCGATGTGTTAGATTGATTATAGTGCTGCACGCCTCTGATATCGTGCATGCAGCATATTCGAGCCTCCGGCATGTAGTAGCCATCTATGGCGTGCAGCACTATAATCAATCTAACACATCGCCAACTCTGTGACTGTACGCACACCATCAGAGGCGTACAGCACTGTGGTCGATGCATCTGAATGACAATCAATGTCTAGCTGCACACATATAAATAGAGGTGTGCAGCGCTAATGTTTGCTACACCACACACTTATCATTAGGTGTGTGGATTCAACAGAGTAGTGCTCTTTAACTGCTCTTGATGAACAACCGCAATATAGCGGTAAAGAAACGCGTTGAGGGAATAAAGAGCAAACAAAAGCGCTCCTAACAATGATACATAGTTAGGTAACAACTGAGCGCCATCCTTTTGTAATTCTACATTGAGCCCATTTATCTGAGGGCATAATATTATGTAGTAGTGAGGGAACTACTAGACTACTTAATCACAGCACCGACACCCCTGCAATTAGTGGGTTTCATAAATAGTGGTGCTAGTGTATTGAGGTAATCTGGCATTCTTATCCCACTGTGTGTGGGGACCCACTCCTAGCCCTCAGTATCTATTGGTGGAGGTGAATTGTGTTTGAGCTGGATATATCTATATCAATTCCAGACTCCAACTTCACACCATCAGCCTGATTTGTTTATGTTGGTGGAGAACCATTTTTAACAAATAGTAACTAATAAAATACATTTTAACGTACTTTTGTCAGGCAGTTCATTACCATATAATGTATTGTACGTCCATCTATTCAATTTGAGTTAATCGACAGATGGATAACAGCCAACTTCCTCTGCAAAGTCTGGTGGTCTATAGAAAATAATGTATGTGAATTAGTAATAACCTAGCCAAAAAGCACATAAAACTTCAGAGCAGATGCCCACCACGATGGCGATGCACCAACTCAAAGGGTGGCCAGAAATAGCTAAACCGAAAGAATAGTATAAACAGGAATCAACAAGAACTTGCTTGTATGGTAGGAACTCAATTGTGCGCCGCTAGACTCGTATGGCTTTTCTGTCCTCTTTAGAAGTTATCTCAGAGACTGTGATCAGGTGTCTCGAAGTCTGGCAGTGGTCTCCTTTTACGGTAAGGCCTTAGTCCAATTCTGGGCCTCTGGAAGCTCCGGCAGGGGGACTCCAAGTTCTGCTGAGGGTAGCCAGGATGGGATGTCTAGTGGGTAGTCTGAAGAAGTTCCTAAGCCTCATGTAGATCTCCAGGTAGCCGGATAGTGCATCTCTTGCCCCCAAATGAAAAGGTGAGGCCAAAGGGGAAAATACATTTATATAGCGTTTTGATATGTTGCAGGTCTGTTAGTGGCCGTAGGGCTCTCTGCTTGCTTAATGTGGAGGGTGCAAGGTCTTGGAACATGAGTATTTTGGCCCCTTCATATAGGAGCTCCTTTTATTCCATGGCTGCTTTAAGAAGGGCTGCCGTAGGCCGCACACTACGTCTCTCGGGTTATCACTGTCCTTCGGTTTTGGCCTGAGCGATCTATAAATTCGTTCAATACCTATCTCCGCCGCCCTGTCTGCTCCCACGAGGCTGGTGAAAATGGCACTAGCCGCCTCAGGCAGTGCATCATGGAGAACATGTTCTGGGAGACAGTGCAGACATACGTTTTTCTGCCTGCTGCGGTTCTCTTAGTCTTCTATGACAGCGTATGCATTGTCCAGTGACTCTATATATGCGGCACTGTTATCCCCTAGTATGCGGGCATAGGTGAGGATGGCCGTTTGCGTATGTTCCAGCTTTTCTACCCGGTGCCCAATGTGTTTAATGTCATTCTTAATTTCAGTGAGTTCTTGTAGCACTGGGGCTAAGGCATTCAACAGGGCCTGTTGTAGAAACTGGCGTGAGATGAAGGTTAAATTAGTTGACTGTACCTCAAGGTCTCAGTCTGCAGTGACGCCTTCGGCTTCTTCAGCTCCCCTCTCCCAGTCCTCGTGGTCAGGTGGCGCCATCTTGTTGAGCTCTGCAACGGTAGCTGAGGGCCTCTTATTCAAGCATTTCTCCATATCCAATACTCCTCGATCTTGTTTAGGAGGATCAGGTTTGTCTCTGGGAATGCTCCTACCGATTTTTCCCATTCTTTATTAGGCTAGGTTGCAAAATTGACCAGTTTGCACGGTCACAGGGAGAGGAGCTCCCTCACACATGTCTGACTCAGTCGGCAGTCAGGCTCCGCCCCTGATGCACTATTTCACTGCAGAAATGTAAAATATGTATTGTACACTTTATGCACAACTGCTTTGTGGACCAACAACACAGCTTTTTTCCCCAAAATTCACAAATGCACTATTTGCCAAGTGGAAATAAAACATAGATATTTGTGCGCTGTATGCACAACTGCTTTGTGGACCAAGAACATGCCTTTTTCTCCCTTAAACACAGTAATGATCTATTTCACTGCATAAATGTAAAATAGGTATTTGGGTGGTGTATTTTAAACTGCTTTGTGGACCAGGAATACTGCTTTTTTTCCCCTAAAAATACACTGATGCACTATTTCACTGCAGAAATGTAAAATAGGTATTTGGGTGGTGTATTTTAAACTGCTTTGTGGACCAGAAATACTGCTTTTTTTCCCCAAAAATACACTGATGGACTATTTCACTGCAGAAATGTAAAATAGGTATTTGGGCAGTATATTTAAAACTGCTTTGTGGTCCAGGAATACATTGATGCACTATTTCACTGCTGAAATTGACAATACGTTTTGGCACGTTGTATGCACAAGTGCTCTAGAGCACCATAATACAGATTTTTGCCCCAGACAACAGAAATGCACTATGTCATTCCTAAATTATACAAAAGTAATGTAGGGGACTTGACCTGCAAGAAAAAAGGATTTTTTACTTCACTGAGATACCAAAAAGGATTAGACTGATGTCCCTGGCAGCCTGGCACACATACAGTTCCAAGGACACTGCAGTAGCTAAAATGGCCGCCGACCCCCACCTCAGTAACAGGTGGATTAAAAAAAACACTTTGCAGCATCACTGGGCTCAGGGCTGGGTACAAAAATGTAGGATTGCAGTAGCACCCTCCCTCAATAATTGCTGTAGCTTAAAGATTTCACACCACCACATTCAACAGATTTCTTTCCTAATCTCTCCCTGAGAGCAATGGCAGCAACTTTTCCCTATACTAACAGCAGCAGAGTGACGTGCGGCACTACGTGACTCCAGCTTATAAAGAGGCTGGATCACATGGTGCACTCAGCCAATCACAGTCATGCCATTAGTAGGCATGGCTGTGATGGCTTCTTAGGGCAAAGATGTATAACACTTGCAGATTGGCTGCTCTGCAACCTTTCAAAAAGCGGGAAGAATTGGCAAACAATGGACACGAACCCGAACTTTTATGAAAATGTTCGGGTCTGTGTCCCGAACATCCTAATATTCGGTACGAACCCAAACTATACAGTTTGGGTTCGCTCAACTCTAATGCTGACAGGTTCACTCAGATAAAAATGAACAAGGCAGAGAAGTGCCAGGCCATGCACAGTGTAGAGTGGCAGAGGTCTGAATGTTTCTGGCGGAAGCAGAAGTCGCAGCAGAGTAAGGGGCCGTGGCAGCGGTAGTCGCAGCGTGAGGCCTGAGCTCCCAGTGTCATCTAGCGGTCATGTCTTCACCAGCAACCCAACATTTCTTGATTGGTTACCTCGGTCATCCACATTATTCCAAGTGATATCAGACACCCCCAGCTAACAGTCAGTGGGTTTATCAGACACAACCTTTAGTGGTATATACTAGAGAGTGAATCTGGATCGCACATCCTCAACACTATGCTTTTGATGTTTGTGCGGATACGCCACGTAATTATGCTGATACAGTCATTACATCAAAAGCATAGTGTTGAGGATGTGCGATCCAGATTCACTCTCTAGTATATATCCACAACCATTAGTGGGCATGGCCCAGGAGCAGACCCTTTGTCCTCACCTGTCCTCAATGTGCCTCTGGCCTTTTCTGTTCCCTCACCGTGAGAAGTACTACAGGCAGTGGGCTCATTTTCACTTTTCAGTGAGGAAGAGCTACTAGAGGTTAGTCAGCATCTACAGCCCAGCCATGATGGGGCGGAGTCATCCGCCGACTCCTCCACTAGGCGGCCAATTAGTGATGAGGAGAGTGGCACGGGAGATTGTGTTTCGAGTGGTTAGACTCCTGACCCAGAGGCCGTTGAGGAGGATATCAGTGATGTGCAGACACTACTCGATGATGGTGAAGCTGAGCGCACTTGGGAGCTGGGTGAAGAAGGTGTTTCCTCATCATCAGGAGAAGAGGGTGGTAGCTGGCCCGTCAGGCAGCAGCTGAGAAAGCAAATCGCTAGCGTGGCCGGCAGTCAGGAGGGTGGCAGCAGTGGGAGGTCGTGAGCCCAACGGGCATGGGGTCTTGCCCCAGGATTATGGGCCCTCTCATCAGCCCATGCTAAACTTAAACCCCATGGCGATTTGACTGTGTTTGTGGCATCTGAGCGCTGTTTCGATATATTGAGCGCTCAAATCCAAGCCATCTGGGGATATGTTAAATGTCTGTGTACAGTAAAGGGTGGGACATTATATATTGAATAGTGATGTCTGTCCTATTGTCCCCACGTGTGTATTGGCGATTTCCCTTTGTCCTGAGAGATAATTGAATGACTCCTCGGTTGTCTCCAGGACAGAAGACATTGTGTATTCTCCTGCCTGTGATGATTACAATAACCCGTGTAGGGTAATTGTATCACAGGCAGAGGGGAGGTATATGCTGGGGGTGTCTGTATTGTCCCATTGTGTGTGATTGGCTGCTGTATCCCCTGTGTCGCAGTCTTCCTTCTGGTCCCCTAGGGGAGTGTCCACCAGGTGGGAGACCTGCATAAATACCGGGCAGGTAGCCCTCAATAAAGAGAGAATTCCTGTTTAACCATCAATACAGAGCCTCGTCTCGTACTTGGGGGGAATTGCTACTTCAGAACGTTCTCTTGCCTGTTCCAGGAGAGGAGGACTTCGTATGGTTCCAGTTCGGTGGATTCCAGCGGTTGTGGGTTGTTGTGCTCTTCGCCAGGGGAATCGCCCGAACGGTATTAACCCTCACCATACCGGGTTATACCGTAACAGGGTAGACCACTAGTTTTGCAGCAGCCTACCTGCTCGGAAAGGAGTGGTGCACTGGTTCACAGAAGCAGTGGCAGTAGAGGTCAGCCAGTGAGTAGTGTTGGGGGAAAAATCATGTACTCGGCGGTGTGGCAGTTTTTTGTGAAGCCACCGGAGGAGGCCAACATGGTCATATGAAGAATATGTGGGCAGAAGGGGACGCGTGGCCAGGGTGTCAACGTTGGCACCACGGCTTTGCGTCAACATATGCAGCATCACCATAAAGTGGCCTGGGAGAACCGTGGCTCCCATGTGGTGGTCCAGCCTGCCGCAGCTAACTCTACATCACCCAGTGGCACACATCCAGTTTCAGCCAGTCAAGGCTCCACCACCTCAGCCGAAGTGAGCTGTCTGTCAATCCCATCTTCTGCTAGTCCAGACACTCCTGCTCCTACTTCTTGTCAGTCATTCCATCAGCAATCGATCACCAAAGTGATTACCATGAGACAACAGTATGCTTGCACGCATGCAGCGGCACAAAAGCTGAAAGTGGTCCTGCCCAAGTTGCTGGTGCTTCAGTCCCTCCCTTTCCAAGTGGTGGACTCTGCACCTTTCAGAGAACTGATGTCTTGTGCCGAGCCGAGGTGGAGAGTCCCAAGCCGTCCTTTCTTTGCGAAAAAGGCAGTACCAGCCCTGCACACACATGTAGAACAAAAGGTGCGCCAGTACTTGGCCAACGGAGTCACACAGGGGAGAAACTGCTCTATGTAATGCATCAAAAACTCGAATCCTGGCTTTCTCTGCAACAACTGAAAATCGGAACCATGCTTACCATCAACGGGAAGAGCATGGTGTCGGCCCTATGTCAAGGAAGGCTGATCCATGCTGCCTGCATGGCACACGTGTTCAATCTGGTTGTCTAGCAGTTCCTGAAGTCTTCCACCCATCTGCAAGACATCCTAAAAATGGCCAGGAAACGTTGCATGCACTTCAGCCACTAGTACACTGCAAAGCACACCCTTCTTGAGCTGCAGCGGTAGAGTGGCATCCCCCAACATAAGCTGATATGCGATGTTTCCACCTGTTAGAACTCCACCCTCCTTAATTATGTTGGACCGACTATACGAACAGAGTAAGGCAATCAACGATTTATTCATGATGCAAGCGGATAGGAGTCCTCCCCTGTGTAACTTCGATGTCAGCCAGTGGCAGCTCATGTGTGACACCTGCCGTTTTCTCAGGTCATATGAGAATGCCACGTTATTTGTCAGTCGCCTGGACTACCGTATGAATGACGTCATTCTACTGCTTCATGTCCTGGAACAGAAGGTGGTAACAATGGCTGGTTAGGGGACAGGAGACATGGCGTCTCGATCTCACGGCCACATGAGTCCTGTGGTGCTGAACTGGAAGAGGAGGAGGCGGGGGACGATGACATTGGAGCACAAGCAATGTGTAGCCAAACGGGTGGTTTTTCCACTGAGCTGATAGGACAGGAGGATCATGAGCAGCCAGTGGCGCTACAGAGCGATGAGGAAGACGAGACAGAGGACCCGGACACACCGTGGCAGTATGCAGGGGAGATGGAGGCAGGGTGTCCCTCCAAGTCACTTGCACAAATGACCCGATGCATGCTTACTTGCTTGCGTAGTGACAGCCAAATTGTCACCATTCAGAAGAGGGATGACTTTTGACTCTCCACCCTGTTGGACCCTCGCTAACGGTCCAGAATGGGGACCTTTTTTACACCCTCTGAGAGGGAGGACAAACTGAACTACTGTAGAGACATCCTAAGTAGTCAGTTGGCCACTGCCTATCTGCACCATCGTCCATCCTCTCGCAGGTCAGACTGGTGGGGCCCTCTGCTCTCATGTTCCACTGCCATGGCTGCTGAGTGGGGTGGCATGAGCAGTTCCCGCTCCATGAGCAGCTGCCTGAGTCTACAGTCACTGATGAGTAGCTTTCTTCACCCACATTGTGAAGAAACTACTCACCAGCAGTAGCAGGTAGACCTGGAACAGCATCTGAACCAGCAGGTGGTGGCATACTTGGACAGCCCCCTGCTACCCCACATTGAAGATCCTCTGGACTACTGGGTAGCCAAACTGGATTTGTGGCCGCAACTAGCAGAGTTTGCCATGGAAAAGCTGTCCTACCAGGCCAGTAGTGTGGCATCAGAGCAGGTGTTTACTGCGGCGGGGGCGATAGTTAACCCGAGGAGAACTCGCATGTCCACCCAAATGTGGAGAGACTGACCTTTGTCAAGATGGCGTGGATCAGCCAGGATTTCCAGCCACCAATTCCTGATGCATCAGATTACATTAGATCATCCATGGTGCCACACCAACACTTTGATACAAAAGACCGGTTTATTCTGACTACCTGCCTCAGCAACTACTTTGATGCTGCAACCAGCCTGATGCTACACATCTGATGCCAAGAGCTCCTTATTTCACCCACCTTCATCAACAGGTACTGGTATTGCCACCCCCACCCCATTCTGTTACCGGGTCACTTTGTGGTCTCTTGATGCAGGTGCTGCTGCCATCTCTAGACTATGTCTCCTTGCCACTCTATGGTCTCTTCATGCTGCTGCCATCTCCACACTATGTCACCTTGCCACTCTGTGGTATCCTCCTGATGCTCCTGCTGCCATCTCCACACTATGTCCCCTTGCCTTTGTGCCGCTCTGTGGTCTCCTCATGCTGCTGCCACCTCCAGATTCAGTCATTGTGCCGCTCTGTGGCCTACTTATGGTGGTCTGTTATGGCATACTTTTCTCTCAGAGGAATTAAAGAGAAATTTGGGGGTGAATAGTTCATGGGAAAATTGGTTCGAAAACTGGATTAAAAATTGGAAACAGACCTTGTTACAAATTGGAATGGTTATAGTCATTGTATTGTTGATCCTTGCAGTAATTCTCTGTTGTATCATCCCCTGCATTAGTCAAAAACAAAAATATGCCAACCTTGGCTATAAACCTTTTTTTCCCTCTGCATTAGGAGGCTTCTGCTCAAAGCCGTAGCTGAGGCTACCCTGAAGATGATGAATTTCATGAGGATGGGAGACAAAGTCCACCTAGTTCTGTTGGTCCCCCCCTGCTTACAACACCACTTGGAGATGACCGACCGTAGGGACAGACATCTGACTTCCTCATGCTAAGTCCAGTGTCATGGGAGTCTATACACTAGGCTAGGTTGTCATGGAAGCTAGTGAAGAGGATTCAGAGCATTGGGACAGATGTGCTAGGTTGTATTAGGGAAAGAATGAGATGTGGACATCATTCTTTGATTCAGCTAACAAAGCTCCCATATACTCCAGCTCTCATACATCTTATCTTCTCCAGAGCATGAAGGTTCCATCCTACCGAAGTGAACACGCCTCCTTGCTATGTCATATATGTTCTTCTGCTGTTAGTGAAGACTCCATTACGACATGGCGCCTACAGCTAGATATTTACATAGTTCACATACCAGAGTTAGTAAAACAATGCACAATGCGCAGATGCCAAGTGTTATCTCTTTTCATATTTTCATATGCTAGCCAATGTAACTATGCCAAATGCCTCAGGGGGTATGCCCCTCTGATGTCTTTATAACCCGCTGTACTTCCTTTAATAAATGAGAATTTGCTTTGACCCCATTGTGTGTGTCACTGTTATTTTCTTCAGTGCACGTAAAACCCTTGGGTTACTATTAATTTGGAGCAGTAGAGCAAACATGATTAGCCCTGATTGAGGCCACCTTTTACACTGCCAACTCTAGACTCTGTCATTGTGCCGCTATGTGGTCTCCTCATGCTTCCGCCACCTCCAGACTGTCATTGTGCCACTATGTGGCCTATTCGTGCTGTCGCCACCTCCAGACTCTGTCATTGTGCCACATGGTTGTCTCCTCCTACTGCTTCCACCTTCAGACCCCGTCATTTGATCTGTGGTCTTCTCATGCTGGTCCCACGCTCCCCACTACATGACTGGGCCACTATTTTGCCTTTCAGCCTGGCTGAGATCATCATTTATTTGACACTTCTGATCTGTCAGAAGGAAGGAAAAATGAGATGCACAACTGAGGCCTCTCTGTGTAGCAACTGTAAGGCCTGTTGGTCCCATCAGAATTGGCTTATGATTTGGTAGCCAAAAGCAGGAGTGGGTACAAAACACAGAAGACATGCAAATATTCCATTCACGTGTCATCTGTTTTAGATCCACTCCTGTTTTTTTGGGGCATTAGCAATACTGATGGATTATTGAGCAAATGGTGACTGAGTTAAGGCGTATGCACCACAGACAGGATCTGTTTTTTGTGGGTTATTGTTCTGACGGTTTAGAGGGAGGGAAAAATAATGGGTGACTTCAACACAAACTTTCTGCTGACACCCTCTCCACTCTGTCAGGGGGGCTCTACTTGTATATGCGTTTAATAGAACAGGTTCTGAATACATCTATGTGAAATCAGCTGACGAGGGTGTAAAAGGAGTGTGCTTCTTCTTGACGCTAACATCTACTTGTAAGGCTGAGTTGATACTTGAGTTATTTGGTCAGTTTTGGACCTGTGACCGCCCAAATAAGTGAAGTATGCTGTAATTCTAAGAGCGACGCCTGTCATCTGCATGTCATACCGACTCTCAGTATTATTTCACTACGAAAGCACACTCCCTATGCGTGCTACTGCAAGACACAGTGTTCTATATCGCTATAAAGGATCTCAACAGCCAGAAAATAGAAGGTTTTTAACGTAATTCGCCACAAATATATTTGGATAAATATATTGGAAAAATTTGACGAACTGGCGAATCTAATTTAAGAAAAATTTGCATATCTCTAGACTCAAAATTTATAAAAATAACCTCCTGACGAAGCCTTTGGGTGAAACATACGTCGAGTTCTAGAGCTTGGGGCCGTGTTTCGGATTAATACTGAGCCATGTCACAAGGTATGTTTAATCAGGATGCTTATATGTTTCCTCTAATGTGAATAGGGTATATTTGATCAATACTTCTGTCAATATAATACTCGCATCTTTGATTATCTGGATTTCTTATTGGCAGTGTTATGGAATAGTCTCATGTATTTTTAAACAGACCTTTGTTGTGCTCTCTGGAACTGTGGACAATTCAGTCATTTATTTTGAAGATTTGTTTGATGAGATTATCTGAGTGACATAGTTCACATACCAGAGTTAGTAAAACAATGCACAATGCGCAGATGCCAAGTGTTATCTCTTTTCATATTTTCATATGCTAGCCAATGTAACTATGCCAAATGCCTCAGGGGTATGCCCTCTGATGTCTTTATAACCCGCTGTACTTCCTTTAATAAATGAGAATTTGCTTTGACCCCATTGTGTGTGTCACTGTTATTTTCTTCAGTGCACGTAAAACCCTTGGGTTACTATTAATTTGGAGCAGTAGAGCAAACATGATTAGCCCTGATTGAGGCCACCTTTACACTGCCAACTCTAGACTCTGTCATTGTGCCGCTATGTGGTCTCCTCATGCTTCCGCCACCTCCAGACTGTCATTGTGCCACTATGTGGCCTATTCGTGCTGTCGCCACCTCCAGACTCTGTCATTGTGCCACATGGTTGTCTCCTCCTACTGCTTCCACCTTCAGACCCCGTCATTTGACCACTCTGTGGTCTTCTCATGCTGGTCCCACGCTCCCCACTACATGACTGGGCCACTATTTTGCCTTTCAGCCTGGCTGAGATCATCATTTATTTGACACTTCTGATCTGTCAGAAGGAAGGAAAATGAGATGCACAACTGAGGCCTCTCTGTGTAGCAACTGTAAGGCCTGTTGGTCCCATCAGAATTGGCTTATGATTTGGTAGCCAAAAGCAGGAGTGGGTACAAAACACAGAAGACATGCAAATATTCCATTCACGTGTCATCTGTTTTAGATCCACTCCTGTTTTTTTGGGGCATTAGCAATACTGATGGATTATTGAGCAAATGGTGACTGAGTTAAGGCGTATGCACCACAGACAGGATCTGTTTTTGTGGGTTATTGTTCTGACGGTTTAGAGGGAGGGAAAATAATGGGTGACTTCACAACTTTCTGCTGACACCCTCTCCACTCTGTCAGGGGGCTCTACTTGTATATGCGTTTAATAGAACAGGTTCTGAATACATCTATGTGAAATCAGCTGACGAGGGTGTAAAAGGAGTGTGCTTCTTCTTGACGCTAACATCTACTTGTAAGGCTGAGTTGATACTTGAGTTATTTGGTCAGTTTTGGACCTGTGACCGCCCAAATAAGTGAAGTATGCTGTAATTCTAAGAGCGACGCCTGTCATCTGCATGTCATACCGACTCTCAGTATTATTTCACTACGAAAGCACACTCCCTATGCGTGCTACTGCAAGACACAGTGTTCTATATCGCTATAAAGGATCTCAACAGCCAGAAAATAGAAGGTTTTTAACGTAATTCGCCACAAATATATTTGGATAAATATATTGGAAAAATTTGACGAACTGGCGAATCTAATTTAAGAAAAATTTGCATATCTCTAGACTCAAAATTTATAAAAATAACCTCCTGACGAAGCCTTTTGGGTGAAACATGCGTCGAGTTCTAGAGCTTGGGGCCGTGTTTCGGATTAATACTGAGCCATGTCACAAGGTATGTTTAATCAGGATGCTTATATGTTTCCTCTAATGTGAATAGGGTATATTTGATCAATACTTCTGTCAATATAATACTCGCATCTTTGATTATCTGGATTTCTTATTGGCAGTGTTATGGAATAGTCTCATGTATTTTTAAACAGACCTTTGTTGTGCTCTCTGGAACTGTGGACAATTCAGTCATTTATTTTGAAGATTTGTTTGATGAGATTATCTGAGTGACATATTCACTAATCCCACCAATATATTGAAATGACTGGATATTATTATTGTTTTACGGAACATTGCCCCTCCCTAAGTTGCCTGTACTTTTTTTATCATACTACTCTCCTTCTTTTTGATTATTTATTTGTGTAAATGAATATGTATCAATAAAGGCACTGATATTTTTATAAATATTGAGTGCCATTGGTTTTGTTAGATGTGTGTGCAGTACTCATCTATGGGTTCTGTGTATTGATGAATAGGATTGTGAGGTTTTTGTAGGTTCTTTATGACACCTTATATACACAGGGGTGTGTCTTACTAAATGATGTCCAATTAGCTAAATTTAGCACAGGTGGATTCAAATCAAAGTGTTGAAACAACTCAAAGATGATCAAGAGAAGTGGGAGGCCCCAGAGCTAAATTTTAAGTGTCATAGTATAGAATCTGAATACATACAAATTACAATTTTAATTTTCTCTTTTTAAAGACATTTTTAAAACATTTCTTAAATTATGTTTTCACTTACTCATTAGTGAGTGCAGACTGATGGAAAAAGTGAAAGGATCTGAAGACTTTGCTAATGCACTGTATGTAGGTTAAACAATTTTTTTTTTTTTTTAACTAAAATACCTTGAGTTAGGGACACCATTTTATTTAACTATATCAATGCAAACAGAAAAATATATATACTTCTCCAGTTAAATTGTCATCCTTTTTATCATTTCTGCTCACTTTTCTGATGCACACTTACTGTACAGTTCGGTTTGGGAATATGTTAAAGACGTCTTACAAAAGTAGAGCTATCACCAATTACAGGTTTACAGGTTTGAGACCTATAGTTCATTTGCTCTACTTCTCTTATCAGTTTCTGAACTATACCTTAAGCCATCGACATCTCACACCTCTGACTTGCAGTAAAAGTGCTCTCTTATATCTCTCTTCAAAACAGAGACTTAATGAAATAGATAAATGGAGAAAATCACAAAAAGTCACAAATGCTGTACAATTTTGAGATGTACTAAAAACTAAATCTAACATTCTGCTATTTATTTCATTCCTTGCTGAAAATATACTACAATACTCTAAGTAAACAAGTTGTTCTTATTGTTGTGATTCAAATGCAAATAGGAAAAAAAAGTATTGTCATTATTCAATGATTGATAGTGGGAACAATTTTTACTTTATTGCATATGTCTAATCTGGTAATAATGCTTTCAGAAGACTTTTTTCATATATCTAGTATAGATTCAAATGCAGATATTTATTGATGTTTCCAATAGTGGAAATGATTCATGTCAAATAATGTTAAAATATGTTTATGCTCATAATTGCTTCTATTAAACACAAACAATTTTGCAACTGGAAACATTTAATTTATTTTGTAAGCAGCTTTCATGGTGAAAACAGAACCTACAAAAGAATATAACTTTCAATGGTAGTAGACAACTTACAGATGTAAAAGAAATAGAACAAGACAAAGCTGTAACCATGGTAACTGTATTTACTTTTAAGAACATTTGCATAAAAAGTACAGGTCTGCAATAGGTAACATGAATTGCTATAATTTTATTCTCTTTTTTTCTATATTAGTCGGAACATAAATTAAAGAATTTAAGTATTATTAAAGAAATTTGACAGTATAAACATGAGTGGTATTTATTAAAGAGGGAAAACATTGTCTTTATAAATGAGATATTTCTGTATAATGTTAATTGGGATAGAAAAGGAAAATAGTGGTCTAACTTCATCAGCCCATACCTGACACTGCTTTGCTCCTCAGCATGGCCACTACTCTGCTTGCCTACTTCCTGGTCCCCTGGTGGTCTGGTCCCAGTGATTTTTCTCTTCTGTGGCCCAACAAGTCTGGCTGCCTGAGCAGAGCTGTTCAAATCTTTTGCAGGCTTTGTCTCTTACAGGGACAACACACGCACCTTGATCTTCCTCACCTGGGGTACTTAAGGCACCTTCCCCTGTGGGTAACAAACATTCATTTTCTAAAATGGCTGCTACACATGTTATAAAGTGAAAGAAAGAAGCCTGGGAAAGTGATATGACCTTTAATGCCATGCAGCCAGCCAATCAGCAAATAACCATCCTCTGTTATGTCATAGCACTATAAAAGCATCGTATTGCGTGGTCTCCACCATTTCACTGTGAGCTGAGCTTAGGGAAAGATGTGACGTCTGCTTCTGCGTTAGGTACAGTATTTCAGAAACCTATTTTTTGTAGAATATTGAATAGGGAGAGTGTAGGGAGATCATAGGCAGAGTTTTTAGACACTGTAGGGAGAGCATAGGGAGACTGCAGGAACAGTACATGTTAAGTGAAATTGCTGTGTGTATCTTGTTAAACTGCTACCGCAATCTCAGTTAATCTGTTAGTATATATATATATATATATTGTGGTAAGGTGCAGGGTGCCGTCGTGGATGGCAGGTATGTGTCACCGAGGTTCATAGCCCCGGTGAGGTAAGAGCCCGTTTTTGTTGATGTCAGCAGCAGCTAGTGCTACTGACAGAGTTTAAATAGCATGGCTGCAAAGGCCACGTTATTTCTGTTATGTGTGAACTATCACCAAGAGACTGTTTTTCACTTATGTTGTGCAAGTGTGAATAAAACACTGTTTACTGCACATTCTGGACTCCTTGTTTTGCCTCAGTACTGCACCCGCACCGCAATCTACCAGAGCGACTCCCCACATTTGGTGTCGGATGCGGGCATGCGCAGTGAGGCTGGCGTGAACGCCGAAAATTTTTTGTTTCTGCTGGGCACGACTGGATGTCCTATATTAGGCCGGCAAAGTTGCAGCCTGTGATCCCTGACAAAATGGAGGCGGTTGTAAAAGCCCTTGTGGAGGCTAACCTGCAGCAGCGGGAGGCTAACAAGCAGCAGCAGGAGACTAATCAGCTGCTTTTACAGCACGTGATGGCTTTGCAAACGGCAGGAGCGTCCCAACACGTCCATGATGCCCGGAAAGCGGTCCGTGCGGCGATCCCAAAGATGACCCCCTCGGACGACGTTGAGACCTATCTGGCGGTCTTTGAAAAGGTGGCCGTGAGGGAAAAGTTACCCCGTGACCAGTGGGCTGAAGTAGTCGCTCCGTTCACGGCATCCGGACCCCAGCAGGTGTTCTCTGTTTTGGCAGATGACCAGGCTGCTGATTACCCCACGGTGAAGGGGGAGATCCTGGCCAGACTGGGGGTGAACGTGTTAGTCCGGGCTCAGCGGGTCCACCAGTGGGACTTTAAAGCGGCTGAACCCGCCCGGCCGCAGTACTATGAATTACTGCACAGGTTGCAAAAATGGCTGCAGCCTGATATTCTAAGTCCGGCTGCTATGCTGGACCGTCTGCTGGCTGACATGTTCTGGAGGGTCTTGCCGCACCCCTTCAGCACTGGATCGGCCAAGTATCACCCACTAATGCCCTGGACATGGTCGACCTCGTGGAGCGCTATGAGGCCACAAAAACCTTGGAAAGGGGGTGTTGTTGGGAGGGGGCGGTCAAACCCCGGAGGTCTCCCATCCAGTCCCGACGACTGGTACCCGAGAAACCTGCTCGGGTGTACCCCTGTAGACCCGGCCCCGATAGTCTGCTGGCGGTGTCACAAGCCTGGCCATGTGAGGGCCGACTGTCCACAGTGGGGAGAACCCATGGAGACTAATTATGGGTACCGGGCTTCCATGTATGCCCGGAGACTGTGTGCGACCGGCACCCCGAGACAATAGACAATCGTCATCTGTGCCAGGTGCAAGTCGGTGATAATCTTGCAGTGGCGCTGCTGGACTCAGGGAGCCTAGTAACCCTGGTAAGTGCCGCCCTGGTACAGCCCTCCCAGTATACAGGCCGGAAAGTTGGTGTGGTGTGCATACACGGGACTTAAAGGACTATCCCACGGCTGTAATGTCTCTGTCCACGGCGGCCGGCACATGGACTTGTGAAGTGGCGATCTCCGCAAAGCTACCGTATGAACTAATAATTGGGAGAGACTTCCCTGGTTTTCCGTCACTATGGCCTGAGATGAAAGTGACTAATAGCCCTGAGACAGGGGTAACCCTAGCTGAGTGGCCTGGTTCCAGTAGGAGGCCAGAGCCCTGGGAGCCCGAGTCCGAAGGGCCTGCGGTAGGGGTGACCACCACTGCTGCGGTAGGGTGGGTGGCTGCTCCCCACGACTTGTGAAGTGGCGATCTCCGCCAAGCTACCGTATGAACTAATAATTGGAAGAGACTTCCCTGGTTTTCCGTCACTATGGCCTGAGATGAAAGTGACTAATAGCCCTGAGACAGGGGTAACCCTAGCTGAGTGGCCTGGTTCCAGTGGGAGGCCAGAGCCCTGGGAGCCCGAGTCCGAAGGGCCTGCGGTAGGGGTGACCACCACTGCTGCGGTAGAGGGGGAGACACCCCCACTGAGTGTAATGGTGGGAGACACGGAGGACTTGCCACCGGGACCTGAGTTGGCAGACCTCAATGTCTCCGGGGAAAATTTTGGGACCGCACAACACCGGGACCAAACCCTAACCAGGGCCTGGGAACGTGTCGTAATAATTGATGGTAAACCCCAGAAACCTGGGGCTGAATTAATGTTCCCACGATTTATTGTTCTTTAGGATATGTTGTATCGGGTGAACCAAATCCGAGGTGAGCCCGTTGAACAGTTGGTGGTGCCCACCGCATATCGCAAGCTTGTTATGGAGCTTGCCCACCAACATGTTCTTGGGGGTCACTTGGGGTGGCAGAAAACCCAGGACCGCATACTGCAGCGGTTTTATTGGCCCGGTGTGTTCAAGGAGGTAGAAAATTATTGTAAGTCCTGTCCGACCTGTCAGATAAATAGCCCCCAGCCACATTTCCGTAGTCCTCTGGTACCTCTTCCAATTATTGAGGTCCCGTTTGAGCGAATCGCTATGGATCTAATTGGGCCTGTACCAAAGTCTGCCAGGGGCCACCAACACATTCTGGTAGTTCTCGACTATGCAACTCGGTATCCGGAGGCGGTGCCTCTGCGACATACCTCAGCTAAGCTCATTGCCAAAGAGTTAATGGAAATGTTTTCCCGTGTGGGCCTGCCAAAAGAGGTTCTGACAGACCAAGGGACCCTTTTATGTCCAAAGTTATGAGGGAACTGTGTAAATTATTGCGTATAAAGCAATTATGGACGTCCGTTTACCATCCGCAAACGGACGGTCTTGTCGAGAGGTTTAACCAAACTTTAAAAAATATGTTAAAAAGGGTGGTGTCTAGAGATGGGAAGGACTGGGACCTGCTTCTGCCCTATCTCATGTTCGCAGTGCGAGAGGTGCCCCAGGCCTCTACTGGGTTCTCGCCCTTCGAACTGCTTTATGGCAGACACCCTCGAGGCCTGTTGGATATTGCCAAGGAAGCGTGGGAACAGCAACCTGTCCCCCACAAAAGTGTCATTGAATATGTCACCCAGATGCAGGAACGGATGGAAAGGGTGTTGCCGCTGGTCCGGGAGCATATGGAGGCAGCGCAACAAGCCCAGAGTAGGGTGTATAATCGTCAGGCTCGGGTACGGGACTTCAATCCGGGAGATCGGGTTTTGGTTCTGGTACCCACCCTTGACAGCAAGTTCCTAGCTAGGTGGCAGGGCCCCTATGAGGTGATCGAGAAGGTAGGGGAAGTAAATTACAAGGTACACCAGCCAGGCGGCGCAAGCCGGAGCAGGTGTACCACGTGAATTTACTAAAGCCGTGGAAAGATAGGAACATGGCCGACGACAACAGCCCCCGGCCAGGGCTTCTAGGTGAGAAGGGTCCAGCCCCACAGTTCGAGGCCTGTGAAGCAGTAACCACGGTAAAATTGCAGACAGCCTGTCTTCTAAACAAGTTCAGGAAGTCAGGGAGTTCATCAGTCGGAACACGGATGTGTTCTCGGACCTCCCTGGCCGCACGTCTCTCATCCAACATGACATCGCCACTGAGCCTCAGGCCAAGATCCGGTTAAAACCATACCGGGTACCCGAGGCTCGGCGACGGGCCATCGCGGAGGAAGTGCAAGTAATGTTGAAGCTCGATGTCATTGAGGAGTCGAAAAGTGAGTGGGCCAGTCCCATAGTCCTGATACCTAAGCCGGATGGGACGCTGCGGTTCTGCAACGATTTTCGCAAATTAAATGAAGTGTCCAAGTTCGATGCGTATCCCATGCCCCGGGTAGACGAGCTTGTTGAGAATTTAGGGCAAGCCCGTTATTTTTCTGTGCTAGACCTCACTAAAGGATACTGGCAAGTACCCTTAACGGAGTCGGCCAAGGAAAAACTGCTTTTGTTACTCCGCAGGGCCTGTATCATTATAAGGTGTTACCCTTTGGCCTGCATGGCGCCCGCCACCTTCCAAAGGTTAATGGATATTGTGCTGCGACCTCATCGCCGGTACGCCTCGGCCTACTTAGACGATGTAATCATCCACAGCACCGACTGGGAAAGCCATTTGCCCAAAGTGCAGGCGGTAGTGGATGCCCTGAGGAAAGCTGGTCTAACCGCCAATCCAAAGAAGTGTGCGATTGGGTTGGAAGAGACCAAATACCTGGGATATGTAATTGGGCGGGGAGTCATCAAGCCGCAGGTAACTAAAGTGGAAGCCATACGTAACTGGCCCCGACCGGTCACTGCCAGGCAGGTAAAGTCCTTCCTGGGAATGGTAGGCTACTACATGCGGTTTGTGCCCCACTTTGCCACAATAGCAGCGCCGTTGACAGACCTATTGAAGGGGCGAAAGTCTGGGAAGGTTAGCTGGAGTGAGAAGGCGGAGGAGGCTTTCTCCGCGTTGAAGTCGGCCCTCTGTGGGTCCCCGGTTTTGGTGACACCCGACTTCAACCGGGAGTTTGTCGTACAGACCGACGCCTCGGAGGTAGGCCTCGGTGCTGTGCTGTCTCAGGAGGTCAACGGGGAAGAACATCCCGTTGTCTTCCTGAGCCGTAAGCTCAGTCCCGCCGAGACCAGGTATAGCATAGTGGAGAGGGAGTGCCTGGCTATCAAGTGGGCACTCGAATCTCTCCGCTACTACCTGTTAGGGAGGAGGTTCCGTCTGGTGACCGACCATTCCCTCTCAAGTGGATGAGCCAGGCCAAGGAGAGGAATGCTCGGGTCACCAGGTGGTTCCTATCCCTGCAGAACTTCAAGTTCTCCGTGGAACATAGGGCAGGTCGCTTGCAGGGGAATGCAGATGCCCTTTCCCGCGTCCACTGCCTCACATGTGTCCACCCCCTCAGGGTTGAACAAAGGGGGGTGTGGTAAGGTGCAGGGTGCCGTCGTGGATGGCAGGTATGTGTCACCGAGGTTCATAGCCTCGGTGAGGTAAGAGCCCGTTTTGTTGATGTCAGCAGCAGCTAGTGCTACTGACAGAGTTTAAATAGCATGGCTGCAAAGCCGATCCGGGCCGGCTCTTACCGGGAGCAGCTAAAGTGTAGGGTGGGTGGCTGCTCCCCACGACCCAGTCCTGGTTTTGGGCTGGGTTTAAAAGCTCAGCCAGCACCAGCTGCTGGGAGGGTGTGATTGTCCTGGAGCTGCTAACACTGTTGTGGAATTCTCTGATCTGGAGGAAAGAGCTCAGCAAGGTGGTGTTTTTCCCTGCAACTTGAAGGTGGAATCTCCTGCGGCTGGGCCGACTGCTAGGTGTGAACCCTCACCTAAACCTCCCAGGTGACTGAACCCTGTGTTGGCCTGTTTTTGTTTGGCCACGTTATTTCTGTTATGTGTGAACTATCACCAAGAGACTGTTTTTCACTTATGTTGTGCAAGTGTGAATAAAACACTGTTTACTGCACATTCTGGACTCCTTGTTTTGCCTCAGTACTGCACCCGCACCGCTATCTACCAGAGCGACTCCCCACAATATATATATATATAATTACTGGGCTTCAGCATTAAGGGCGGTCTAATATATTGACATGTGTATCTTGTTCAACTGCTGCCACATTCATAGTTAATCTGTTAGTATGTACATAGATGAATTGTGCCTTTGTATTAACCACCTGAGGACCGCCTAACGCACGGATGCGTTCGGTGGGCGGTCCTCTTCCCCTGGGTGGACGCATCGGCGCGTTATCTCGCGAGATTTTGCGCTGATGCCGCCGCGCATGCGCACTGCGTGGCGGTGAAAAGTTAAAGGACGAGTTCAAGAAGGGGTCATCAGCCTGCCAGCCAATGATCATCGCTGGCAGGCTGATGATTTAAAAAAATGAATCGCAAGCCATCTAACACATTATATTTATAAATATAATGTGTTAAATGGTTTCTGTGCCCTCTCCTGGGTCCTTTTCGTCGGTTGGACCCAGGAGAGAGCACACCTCTACTGTAAGTACACCAAGCACCACACTTCAGGCCCTGATGACCCCCCATCACCCCAATTAACCAATTGATCACCCCTTTCAATCACCTGTCAATCACTAGTGAAATGGAAAAAAGTGATCAGTGTAAACCGTCACTTTTTTTTCCCACTAGTATTAAATGTTAGGTTTAGTTTTGTTTAGGCCCCTTTGGTAGGTAGTTAGCTTCCGTTAGCGCCCAGCCCACCGCACCGCAGTCACCGATTCGCTGATTAGCTAATCAGCATTTGTAACGAAGAACTGCTTGCGGTGAAATGGAGAGACAAGCGTGACGTTTACATGCTCTCCTCCATTCACGCAGACACGACAGTCCAAATTGAACGGGCAACCAGTGTCATTGAAAAGCCCCTCTCTGTCCACGACTATAATTTGCTCATGGGAGGGGTGGACTTCAATGACCAGATGTTGGCCCCATATTTCCTTTCCAGCAGGACCAGATGCTGGTATAAGAAGGTGTCTGTATATTTAATTCAATTGGCTATATATAATAGTTTTGTTCTCTACAGTAAGGCTGGGAGAACAGGATCCTTCCTCAAATTTCAGGAAGAGATCGTCGAGAACCTCCTGTATCCAGGAGGTTCCGTGGCCCCAACCACCAGTGCAGTGAGCCGTCTACAAGAGCGACATTTCCCCAATGTCGTTGCTGGTACCTCAAACCAACCGCCACCCCGAAAAAGATGTCGTGTCTGTAGCAGGAGTGGAATAAGGCGTGACACCCGCTATTTCTGTCCTGACTGTCCTGACCACCCTGCCCTATGCCTAGGGGAGTGTTTCTGGAAGTACCACACTCAGGTACACTTAGAGACATAGGGACAGCACAACACAGGTAGTTTTTCCACTCAGGCTCTATGGTCTCTCAGGATAGTAGGTTTTGAGAGACCCTGACACATAGGGGTGCTGGTTAGAGATGGCCCGAACTATCCGCCGGCGAACAGTTCCCGGCGAAGATAGCTTGTTCACGTTCGCCTCAACGGGCGAACACATGCGATGTTCGGTCCGCCCCCTATACATCATCATTGAGCAAACTTTGACCCTGTACCTCAAAGTCAGCAGACACATTCCAGCCAATCAGCAGCATACCCTCCCTCCCAGACCCTCCCACCTCCTGCACAGCATCCATTTTAGATTCATTCTGAAGCTGCAGTCTTAGTGAGAGGAGGGAGAGTGTAGTTGCTGCTGATTTAATTGGGAAATCGATAGCTAGGCTAGTGAATTCAGTGTCCACTCCAGTCCTGAAAGACTCATCTGATCTCTGCTGTAAGGACAGCGTCCTGACAGCACCCCAAAAAGCCCTTTTTAAGGCTGCAACATTAGTCTGCTTTTTTTTCCCTTTATATACATATTGCAGTTGCCTGTGTGTGAGGAGCTGCAGGCCCACAGACTGTAGTGTGCCCACTGCCAGTGCCCACCCCTGTCATCCCGTGTGGCACAGGACTTTGCATAAAAAAAGGCACTTCATTTTTACACTTTAATCTAAGGTTAGTTGCCTGCCAGTGTGTGTCAGGCTGACTTCCACTGACTGTAGTGTGCCCACTGCCAGTGCCCACCACTCATACCGGCTGGCACAGGACTATGCATAAAAAAGGCATTTAATTTTTACACTTTAGTGTAATTTCAGCTGCTTGCCTGCTGCTAGTGTGTGTCAGGCCGACTGCAACTGACTGTAGTGTGCCCACTGCCAGTGCCAACCCCTGTCATCCCGTGTGGCACAGGACTTTGCATAAAAAAAGGCACTTAATTTTTACACTTTAATCTAAGGTTAGTTGCCTGCCAGTGTGTGTCAGGCTGACTTCCACTGACTGTAGTGTGCCCACTGCCAGTGCCCACCACTCATACCGGCTGGCACAGGACTTTGCATAAAAAGGCATTTAATTTTTACACTTTAGTGTAATTTCAGCTGCTTGCCTGCTGCTAGTGTGTGTCAGGCCGACTTCAACTGACTGTAGTGTGCCCACTGCCAGTGCCCACCCCTGTCATCCCGTGTGGCACAGGACTTTGCATAAAAAAAAGGCACTTAATTTTTACACTTTAATCTAAGGTTAGTTGCCTGCCAGTGTGTGTCAGGCTGACTTCCACTGACTGTAGTGTGCCCACCACTCATACCGGCTGGCACAGGACTTTGCATAAAAAAGGCATTTAATTTTTACACTTTAGTGTAATTTCAGCTGCTTGCTTGCTGCTAGTGTGTGTCAGGCCGAATTCCACTGACTGTAGTGTGCCCACTGCCAGTGCCAACCACTGATACCAGGTGGCACAGTAGCTTGCCGATAAATAAGGCATTTAATTTTTAGACAGTAGTCTAAATTCAGTTGCTTGCCTGCTGCCAGTGTGTGTCAGGCCCGCTTCCACTGACTGCAGTGTGCCCACTGCCAGTGCCAACCACTGATACCGGGTGGCACAGTAGCTTGCCGATAAATAAGGCATTTAATTTTTACACAGTAGTCTAAATTCAGTTGCTTGCCTGCTGACAGTGTGTGTCAGGCCCACTTCCACTGACTGTACTGTGCCCACTGCCAGTGCCAACCACTGATACCGGGTGGCACAGTAGCTTGCCGATAAATAAGGCATTTAATTTTTAGACAGTAGTCTAAATTCAGTTGCTTGCCTGCTGCCAGTGTGTGTCAGGCCCGCTTCCACTGACTGTAGTGTGCCCACTGCCAGTGCCAACCACTGATACCGGGTGGCACAGTAGCTTGCCGATAAATAAGGCATTTAATTTTTAGACAGTAGTGTAAATTCAGTTGCTTGCCTGCTGCCAGTGTGTGTCGGGCCCGCTTCCACTGACTGTAGTGTGCCAACTGCCAGTGCCAACCACTGATACCGGGTGGCACAGTAGCTTGCCGATAAATAAGGCATTTAATTATTAGACAGTAGTCTAAATTCAGTTGCTTGCCTGCTGCCAGTGTGTGTCAGGCCCACTTCCACTGACTGTAGTGTGCCCACTGCCAGTGCCAACCACTGATACCGGGTGGCACAGTAGCTTGCCGATAAATAAGGCATTTAATTATTAGACAGTAGTCTAATTTCAGTTGCTTGCCTGCTGCCAGTGTGTGTCAGGCTCACTTCCACAGACTGTAGTGTGCCCACTGCCAGTGCCAACCACTCATACCGGGTGGCACAGTACCTAGCACGCGTAGTACCACTTATCTAAAAAAAAAAATTACAGGCAGAGGCAGGCCACCCCGCAGGGGCCGTCGTGGTCGTGGTGCTGTGATTTCGACTGTCCCTGGAATAATGCCCAGTTTTCAGAGGCCACGTACCCTGAACCCGAAAAATTCTGAGGACGAGGTTGACTGGCTTAGACAGGACACCCAATCGTCAACAGCTTCCGCTAAGAACCTTGACGCACCATCCTCCTCCAGCTCAGCTTCGGTCACCTGCTCTCAAGTAACCACGCACCCGCCCCTCGCCACCACCACCACTACCACCACAGCCACCACAGCCGCTTCACTTGATCCGTCAGAGGAGTTATTTACACATCAGTTGGATGCAATTAGTGATGTGCAACCATTATTGCCAGATGATGTAGATTACGGGGATATGTCTCAGTCAGGCAGGATTACACACATGGACGTACAGTGTGATGATGATGATGATGATGATGATGTTGTACCCGCTGCTGCTTCCTTTGCTGAGGTGTCAGATACAAGTGAAGCGGTTGATGATGACGATGTGTCCACGGATGCCACGTGGGTGCCTGCTCGAAGAGATGAAGAGGGGGAAAGTTCTGAAGGGGAGACAGAGAGAATGAGGAGACGAGTTGGAAGCAGGGGGAGGTCGTCGCAAGGAGTTAGTGGCACAGTCAGACTGCATGTATCGGCACCTGGGGTCAGCCAGACAGCACGCCAGTCAACGCATGCTGTTGCCACCACTAGAATGCCGTCATTGCAAAGCTCAGCAGTGTGGCATTTTTTTTGTGTGTCTGCCTCTGATAAAAGCAATGCCATTTGCAACCTGTGCCAAAAGAAACTGAGTCGTGGGAAGTCCAACACCCACCTTGGTACAACTGCTTTGCGAAGGCACATGATCTCACATCACAAACGCCTTGTGGGATCAACACATGAGTACAAGCAGCACAAAAACTCAAAGCCACCATGCTCCTCCTGGTCCAGCATCTTCAGCCACGTCAACCACTTCTGTCCTCCCTGCCCCCTCTCAACCACCCGCCACTCCATCTCTCACCTTCAGCAGTTCCTGCTCATCTGCCCACAGTCAGGTGTCTGTCAATGACATGTTTGAGCATAAGAAGCCAATGTCACAAAGTCACCCCCTTGCCCGGCGACTGACAGCTGGCTTGACGGAACTCTTAGCCCGCCAGCTTTTACCATACCAGCTGGTAGAGTCTGAGGCCTTAAAATAATTTGTCGCTATTGGGACACCACAGTGGAAGGTACCCGGACGAAATTTTTTTTTCAAAAAAGGCAATCCCAAACCTCTACCATGTCATTGAAAAGGAAGTCATGGCATCTCTGGCATACAGTGTTGGGGCAAGGGTCCATCTGACCACTGATACCTAGTCTGCAAAGCACGGTCAGGGCAGGTATATCACGTATACTGCGCATTGGGTCAACCTGCTGACGGCTGACAAGCATGGAATGCGTGGCTCCGCAGCGGAGTTGGTGACACCACCACGACTTGCAGGCAGACCTACTGCCACCTCCTCTACTCCTACTCCATCCTCTTCGATATCCTCCTCGGCTGAGTCCTCTTCTGCTGCGGCGTCTGGCTGCACATCAACTGATTCCCCCAGCTCCCCAGGGGCTATTCCACATCCCGGATACGACAGTGTCACGCTATCTTGGGGTTGACTTGCCTGAAAGCAGAGAGCCACACAGGACCAGCACTCCTGTCCGCCCTGAACGCACAGGTGGATCAGTGGCTGACCCCGCACCAACTGGAGATCGGCAAAGTGGTGTGTGACAATGGAAGCAATCTGTTGGCGGCATTAAATTTTGGCAAGTTGTCACATGTGCCGTGCATGCCACATGTGTTGAATCTCATCGTACAACGTTTTGTGTCTAAGTACCCAGGCTTACAGGACGTCCTCAAGCAGGCCAGGAAGGTGTGTGGCCATTTCAGGCGTTCCTACACGGCCATGGCGCACTTTTCCGATATTCAGCGGCGAAACAACATGCCAGTGAGGCGCTTGATATGCGACAGCCCGACACGTTGGAATTCAACACTCCTAATGTTCGACCGCCTGCTCCAACAAGAAAAAGCCGTCAACGAGTATTTGTATGACCGGGGTGCTAGGACAGCCTCTGCGGAGCTGGGAATCTTTTTGCCACGTTACTGGACACTCATGCGCAATGCCTGTAGGCTCGTGCGTCCTTTTGAGGAGATGACAAACCTAGTCAGTCGCACCGAAGGCACCATCAGCGACCTCATCCTATTTGTTTTCTTACTGGAACGTGCCCTGCGAAGAGTTCTGGATCAGGCTGTAGATGAGCGTGAAGAGGAAGAGTTAGGTCACCATCACCACCAGAAACAGCCTTGTCATCATCGCTTGCCAGACCTGCAGCAACGCTGGAAGAGGAGTATGAGGAAGAGGAGTCAGAGGAGGAATGTGGCGGCTTTGAGGAGGAGGAAGACCACCCACAGCAGGCACCCCAGGGTGCTCGTTGTTGTCACCTATCTGGGACCCATGGTGTTGTATGTGGCTGGGAGGAAGAACAGACCGTCAATGACATCAGTGAGGACGAGGAACGGGAAATGAGTAGCACTGCATCCAACCTTGTTCAAATGGGGTCTTTCATGCTGTCATGTCTGTTGAGGGACACACGTATAAAAAGGATAAAGGAGAACGATCTGTACTGGGTGGCCACGCTACTAGACCCCCGGTATAAGCAGAAAGTGGCAGAAATGTTACCAAATTACCGAAAGTCGGAAAGGATGCAGCAGTTCAAAACCAAACTAAAAAATATGCTTTACACAGCTTATAAGGGTGATGTCACAGCACAACGGGAATCTAACAGGGGAAGAGGTGAGTGTAATCCTCCTCCTACCACGGAGGCAAGGACTGGACGATTTACAGATGTGTTGTTGATGGAGGACATGCGGAGCTTTTTCAGTCCTACTCATCGCCACAGCCCTTCGGGATCCAGCCTTAGAGAACGACTCGACCGACAGGTAGCAGACTACCTCGCCTTAACAGCAGATATCGACCCCCTTCGTGATCGTTACCTTGTTGTGGTGTAGGGGCTTGCGTATCACAATGAAGCAATCATCATCACCTCTATAAGTGTGTTGGCAATGTTGCCACACCCCAGATGATAAGGCCGTTGCTTCATTATGGTCAGACCAAAAGCGATCGGACGGCTGGATAATATTTCATAGAAAAAACATTAATTTACCTTTTTTTTTATATGTTGTATGGGTTTTTAATACATAAAATAAAAAATCATAATAAAGTCTCTTAATAGTTTATTAGAAATGATGCAGGCAATTAAAAAATCCCCATCAATTCCAATACAAAGCAAGTACAGAGCTCAGAACTAAATTATTTCATGATGTCGTAATGGTTCGCTAATTCGACAATGGTTAATCAATTCGACCGGATAGGGTCCGTAACAGGGATTAAACTGATAGGAATAGTACTAGTTAAGACACCACTCATATAGGGTGTCACAGCACATTGCTCTGTGCACGCGCAGTGCCCCAATTTGGGAGTAAGAGGACCGACCAAGCTGCTTTTTCCATCTCCCGGTTCCTGAAATCAATTCAGTTTAGTGTATGAGAGTTTGGTCTGTCACTGTGAAGGCAGTCGAAGGTACCCGGCCTAAATTTTTTTCACAAAAGGCAATCCCTGATATGGGACGTAACAGGGATTAAGCTGATGAGAATAGTACTACAGAAAATACCACTCATATCGGGTGTGACAGTAAATTGCACGGCGCAGACGCAGTCACCGTGGTTTAAAACAGAGTGGAGGGAGCCAGCGTTTTTTAACCATCTCCCGTTCGAAAAATCTATTCAATAAATGGCCCCTAGATTGGGGACGTTAGAGGATTAAACTGATGAGAATAGTACTACAGAAAATACCACTCATATCGGGTGTGACAGTAAATTGCACGGCGCAGACGCAGTGACCGTGGATTAAAACAGAGTGGAGGGAGCCAGCGTTTTTTAACCATCTCCCGTTCGAAAAATCTATTCAATAAATGGCCCCCAGATTGGGGACGTTAGAGGGATTAAACTGATGAGAATAGTACTACAGAAAATACCACTCATATCGGGTGTGACAGTAAATTGCACTGCGCAGACACAGTCTCCGTGGTTTAAAACAGAGTGGAGGGAGCCAGCGTTTTTTAACCATCTCCCTGTTCGAAAAATCTATTTAATAAATGGCCCCCAGATTGGGGAGTCGGGGACGTTAGAGGGATTAAACTGATGAGAATAGTACTACAGAAAATACCACTCATATCGGGTGTGACAGTAAATTGCACGGCGCAGACGCAGTGACCGTGGATTAAAACAGAGTGGAGGGAGCCAGCGTTTTTAACCATCTCCCGTTCGAAAAATCTATTCAATAAATGGCCCCTAGATTGGGGACGTTAGAGGGATTAAACTGATGAGAATAGTACTACAGAAAATACCACTCATATCGGGTGTGACAGTAAATTGCACGGCGCAGACGCAGTCTCCGTGGTTTAAAACAGAGTGGAGGGAGCCAGCGTTTTTTAACCATCTCCCCGTTCGAAAAATCTATTTAATAAATGGCCCCTAGATTGGGGAGTCGGGGACGTTAGAGGGATTAAACTGATGAGAATAGTACTACAGAAAATACCACTCATATCGGGTGTGACAGTAAATTGCACGGCGCAGACGCAGTCTCCGTGGTTTAAAACAGAGTGGAGGGAGCCAGCGTTTTTTAACCATCTCCCTGTTCGAAAAATCTATTCAATAAATGGCCCCCAGATTGGGGACGTTAGAGGGATTAAACTGATGAGAATAGTACTACAGAAAATACCACTCATATCGGGTGTGACAGTAAATTGCACGGCGCAGACGCAGTCACCGTGGTTTAAAACAGAGTGGAGGGAGCCAGCGTTTTTAACCATCTCCCGTTCGAAAAATTCTATTCAATAAATGGCCCTCAGATTGGGGACGTTAGAGGATTAAACTGATGAGAATAGTACTACAGAAAATACCACTCATATCGGGTGTGACAGTAAATTGCACGGCGCAGACGCAGTGACCGTGGATTTAAAACAGAGTGGAGGGAGCCAGCGTTTTTTAACCATCTCCCCGTTCGAAAAATCTATTCAATAAATGGCCCCCAGATTGGGGACGTTAGAGGGATTAAACTGATGAGAATAGTACTACAGAAAATACCACTCATATCGGGTGTGACAGTAAATTGCACGGCGCAGACGCAGTCACCGTGGTTTAAAACAGAGTGGAGGGAGCCAGCGTTTTTTAACCATCTCCCGTTCGAAAAATCTATTCAATAAATGGCCCCCAGATTGGGGACGTTAGAGGGATTAAACTGATGAGAATAGTACTACAGAAAATACCACTCATATCGGGTGTGACAGTAAATTGCACGGCGCAGACGCAGTGACCGTGGTTTAAAACAGAGTGGAGGGAGCCAGCGTTTTTTAACCATCTCCCCGTTCGAAAAATCTATTCAATAAATGGACCCCAGATTGGGGACGTTAGAGGGATTAAACTGATGAGAATAGTACTACAGAAAATACCACTCATATCGGGTGTGACAGTAAATTGCACGGCGCAGACGCAGTGACCGTGGTTTAAAACAGAGTGGAGGGAGCCAGCGTTTTTTAACCATCTCCCCGTTCGAAAAATCTATTTCAATAAATGGCCCCAGATTGGGAGTCGGGGACGTTAGAGGGATTAAACTGATGAGAATAGTACTACAGAAAATACCACTCATATCGGGTGTGACAGTAAATTGCACGGCGCAGACGCAGTGACCGTGGTTTAAAACAGAGTGGAGGGAGCCAGCGTTTTTTTAACCATCTCCCCGTTCGAAAAATCTATTCAATAAATGGCCCCCAGATTGGGGACGTTAGAGGGATTAAACTGATGAGAATAGTACTACAGAAAATTATACTCATATCGGGTGTGACAGTAAATTGCACGGCGCAGACGCAGTCACCGGGGATAAAAACAAATGGGAGGGAGCCAGCGTTTTTTTTAACCATCTCCCCGTTCGAAAAATCGATTCAATTCACCTTTTGGGGACCCTTGGTGTTGTACGTGGCTGGGTGGAGGAACAAACCTTCAATGACATCACCGGGACGTGGCTAGCTTGGTATCCAACCTTGTGCAAATGGGGAGTTTGCGGTTGTGCAAATGAACTGTTTGCGGTGCATTAAAAGTTTGGTCTGTCAATGTCAGTGAAGCGGGCGTAACCCTTACACTACCTGATCGATACAACATCATACCTGATCGTATACACACACTGGATGTTTTAAAGCACGTTATTCCAAACAATTTAGGAATGTTAGTTGATTTATGCCCTTTATGGATTAAAACCCGACTCTGCGTCCACTACGTAATTTTCCATGGGAGTTTTGCCATAGATCCCCCTCCGGCATGCCACAGTCCAGGTGTTAGACCCCTTGAAACAACTTTCCCATCACTATTGTGGCCAGAAAGAGTCCCTGTGGGTTTTAAAATTCGCCTGCCAATTGAAGTCTATGGCGGTTCGCCCGGTTCGCCTGCTCGCGAACATTTGCGAAGTTCGCTGCTCGCTGTTCGCGAACTGAAAATTTTATGTTTGCGACATCACTAGTGCTGGTGTGCTACAGAAAAATGTGAAACGGTAAAAACCTCTCCTTTCACTTGGGATAAAGTGCATAATGTACTCGCACCATCTCTGTGTGATTTAGGCCTTATTCACACATCCGCTAGTGTTTTGCGGATCCACGGAGCCGCGGATCCGCAAAACACGGATACACCGGCAATGTGCATTCCGCATTTTTGCGGACCGCACATTGCCCGAACTCCATAGAAAATGCCTCTTCTTGTCCGCAATTGCGGACAAGAATAGGACATGCTCTATTTTTTTGCGGAGCCGCTGACCGGAAGATCGGGCGGCGCGCTCCGTCAAGTCTGGATGCGGAGAGCACAGTGTGTGCTCTCCGCATCGTTCCCGGCCCCATTCACAGTCAATGGGTCCGCATGTATTCCGCAAAATTGCGGAATACATGCGGACTACATTGCGGATGTGTGAATAGGGCCTTACACTTTACACATTGTCCCATGGCAAAGGAGAGGTTTCTGCTAGGAAAATAAAGAGTGAAATGGTAAAAAAAAAAAAATAATTAAACAGGTAGCAAGAAAAAAAAATCTTTAGTTAGTTCAGGTTTTAAAAGTTTTGATGTTCAGGTTTGATAAAAAAAAGTTTTATGTTCAGGTTTTATAAAGTTTGTAACGTTCAAGTTTATGAGCCTGCTGCCTGTTTTTTCTTCTTTCTTTTTTTTTTCCCCCTAACCACCCTTTATTTTCCAGGTAGACCAACCGATGAAAACGCTGCAGCACTGATGTGCATTCTGAGAGAAGCATTGCGCTGCTGTCAGAAGACACGTGAAGTCGGTGTATGCGGCGCTGCAAGATGAGATTTCTCCTCTGCAGTACAGGTACGTTTGCCCAGGCATATGAGCTGAGGAGAGGTGTTGGAGTTCATATGCTTTGGCAAACACTTTGTATCAAAAATCTGGCAAAGATGTATTCCTCCACAACGATCGATTGATTGATGTGAATGGAGAAATCACGCTTGCCAGGACATAGGAGCTGAAGTGGGTATGGATGTTTGGGCGGAGCCTCTATGTCCTGGCAATCGCCAGGCCCCTCTTTTTCTTCTTGCATATTTTTTGGCAGAGATTTTTCATCCACATCGATTGATGTGAATGAGGAAATCTGTGCCGTTCATTTTTTCTTTCAGCCCAGAGGCTGAACGAAAAAAAAATCTCATTACCTGTATGCTCAATATAAGGAGAATAGCAGAAACTCCTAATGCTGGCCGTACATGTAATGATTGCGGAGACCTCAAATGCCATGGCAGTACAAAACCTCACATGTGACCCCATTTGGAAAGAAGACACCCCAAGGTATTTGCTGACTGGCATATTGAGTCCATGAAAGATTGAAATTTTTGTCATAAGTTAGCGGAAAGGGAGACTTTGTGAGAAAAAACAAAAATCTAACTCCGCTAACTTGCGCCAAAAACTTCTATGAACTCGCCATGCCCCTCACAGAATACCTTGAGGTGTCTTCTTTCTAAAATGGGGTCACATTTGGGGTATTTTTACTGCCCTGGCTTTTAGGGGCCCTAAAGCGTGAGAAAGTTTTTATTTTTTGTCACAAGTTAGCGGAAATGGAATTTTTAATATTTTTTTTTCTTACAAAGTCTCATATTCCACTAACTTGTGACAAAAATAAAATTTTACATGAACTCACCATACCCTCATGGAATACCTTGGGGTGTCTACTTTCTAAAATGGGATCACTTGTGGGGTATTTTTACTGCCCTGGCATTTTGGGGCCCCTAAACGTGAGAAGTGGTTTGAATCCAAATGCGTAAAAATGTCCTGTGAAATCCTAAAGGTACTCATTGGATTTAGGGCCCCTTTGCGCATCTTGGCTGCAAAAAGTGGCACACATGGATTCGCTGTCACATCACATGGTCTCAATCACATGGTCCATCTTACCATGGTGATGGACCATGTGATTGGACCATGTGATGTGACGTCATCACAGGTCCTTTAGTTCTTAGCTGATGCTGGGAAAGAGAGGACAGATCGCAACTACACGATAGTGAAGCGGGCGTAACCCTTACACTACCTGATCGATACAACATCATACCTGATCGTATACACACACTGGATGTTTTAAAGCACGTTATTCCAAACAATTTAGGAATGTTAGTTGATTTATGCCCTTTATGGATTAAAACCCGACTCTGCGTCCACTACGTAATTTTCCATGGGAGTTTTGCCATAGATCCCCCTCCGGCATGCCACAGTCCAGGTGTTAGACCCCTTGAAAAAACTTTCCCATCACTATTGTGGCCAGAAAGAGTCCCTGTGGGTTTTAAAATTCGCCTGCCAATTGAAGTCTATGGCGGTTCGCCCGGTTCGCCCGTTCGCGAACATTTGCGGAAGTTCGCGTTCGCTGTTCGCGAACTGAAAATTTTATGTTTGCGACATCACTAGTGCTGGTGTGCTACAGAAAAAATGTGAAACGGTAAAAACCTCTCCTTTCACTTGGGATAAAGTGCATAATGTACTTCGCACCATCTCTGTGTGATTTAGGCCTTATTCACACATCCGCAAGTGTTTTGCGGATCCACGGAGCCGCGGATCCGCAAAACACGGACACACCGGCAATGTGCATTCCGCATTTTTGCGGACCGCACATTGCCCGAACTCCATAGAAAATGCCTCTTCTTGTCCGCAATTGCGGACAAGAATAGGACATGCTCTATTTTTTTGCGGAGCCGCGGACCGGAAGATCGGCGGCGCGCTCCGCAAAATTGGATGCGGAGAGCACAGTGTGTGCTCTCCGCATCGTTCCCGGCCCCATTCACAGTCAATGGGTCCGCATGTATTCCGCAAAATTGCGGAATACATGCGGACTACATTGCGGATGTGTGAATAGGGCCTTACACTTTACACATTGTCCCATGGGAAAGGAGAGGTTTCTGCTAGGAAAATAAAGAGTGAAATGGTTAAAAAAAAAATAATAATTAAACAGGTAGCAAGAAAAAAAAATCTTTAGTTAGTTCAGGTTTTAAAAGTTTTGATGTTCAGGTTTGATAAAAAAAAGTTTTATGTTCAGGTTTTATAAAGTTTGTAACGTTCAAGTTTATGAGCCTGCTGCCTGTTTTTTCTTCTTTCTTTTTTTTTCCCCCTAACCACCCTTTATTTTCCAGGTAGACCAACCGATGAAAACGCTGCAGCACTGATGTGCATTCTGAGAGAAGCATTGCGCTGCTGTCAGAAGACACGTGAAGTCGGTGTATGCGGCGCTGCAAGATGAGATTTCTCCTCTGCAGTACAGGTACGTTTGCCCAGGCATATGAGCTGAGGAGAGGTGTTGGAGTTCATATGCTTTGGCAAACACTTTGTATCAAAAATCTGGCAAAGATGTATTCCTCCACAACGATCGATTGATTGATGTGAATGGAGAAATCACGTTTGCCAGGACATAGGAGCTGAATTGGGTATGGATGTTTGGGCGGAGCCCCTATGTCCTGGCAATCGCCAGGCCCCTCTTTTTCTTCTTGCATATTTTTTGGCAGAGATTTTTTCATCCACATCGATTGATGTGAATGAGGAAATCTGTGCCGTTCATTTTTTCTTTCAGCCCAGAGGCTGAACGAAAAAAAAATCTCATTACCTGTATGCTCAATATAAGGAGAATAGCAGAAACTCCTAATGCTGGCCGTACATGTAATGATTGCGGAGACCCTCAAATGCCATGGCAGTACAAAAACCTCACATGTGACCCCATTTTGGAAAGAAGACACCCCAATGTATTTGCTGACTGGCATATTGAGTCCATGAAAGATTGAAATTTTTGTCATAAGTTAGCGGAAAGGGAGACTTTGTGAGAAAAAACAAAAAAAATCTAATTCCGCTAACTTGCGCCAAAAAAAACTTCTATGAACTCGCCATGCCCCTCACAGAATACCTTGAGGTGTCTTCTTTCTAAAATGGGGTCACATTTGGGGTATTTTTACTGCCCTGGCTTTTTAGGGGCCCTAAAGCGTGAGAAAGTTTTTATTTTTTGTCACAAGTTAGCGGAAATGGAATTTTTAATATATTTTTTTTCTTACAAAGTCTCATATTCCACTAACTTGTGACAAAAAATAAAATTTTACATGAACTCACCATACCCCTCATGGAATACCTTGGGGTGTCTACTTTCTAAAATGGGATCACTTGTGGGGTATTTTTACTGCCCTGGCATTTTGGGGCCCCTAAACGTGAGAAGTGGTTTGGAATCCAAATGCGTAAAAATGTCCTGTGAAATCCTAAAGGTACTCATTGGATTTAGGGCCCCTTTGCGCATCTTGGTTGCTATAAGGGAAAATAATAAATTCTCCAGAAGACCCAAAACTGAAGTCCGGCTTCTGGTCTGGGTACCAAACATGGCAATTTTTCTCACGTGCGTGCAAAACACATTACAAACGTTTGCACCCGCGCGGGAAAATCACGCATATTCCCGCAACGTACCCGCCTCTTATCTGGGCGTCAAACATGACGGCAGTGTGAAAGAGGCCTAAAGGTACTCATTGGTTTTAGGGCCCCTTTGCGCATCTTGACTGCAAAAAAGTGGCACACATGTGGTATCTCGGTACTCAGCAGAAGTAGGGCAATGAGTTTTGGGGTGTATTTTTATATATACCCATACTTTGTGTGAGAAATATCGCTGTAAACGACAACTTTTTAAATTTTATACAAAGTTGTCAATTTACAGAGATATTTCCCTCACTTAACAAGGGTATATGTAAAAATACACCCCAAAACACATTGCCCTACTTCTCCTGAGTACAGCGATACCACATGTGTGCCACTTTTTTGCAGCCAAGATGCGCAAAGGGGCCCTAAATCCAATGAGTACCTTTAGGATTTCACAGGGCATTTTTACGCATTTGGATTCTCACGCTTTAGGGGCCCCTAAAATGCCAGGGCAGTAAAAATACCCCACAAGTGACCCCATTCCGGAAAGTAGACACCCTATGGTATTCGCTGATGGGCATAGTGAGTTCATGGAAGTTTTTATTTTTTGTCACAAGTTAGCGGAAAATGAAATTTTTGGAAAAAAAAATCACTTTCCGCTAACTTGTGACAAAAAATAAAAACTTCCATGAACTCACTATGCCCCTCAGTGAATACCTTAGGGTGTCTACTTTCCAAAATGGGGTCATTTATGGGGTGTTTCTACTGTCTGGGCATTGTAGTATGTCAGGAAACAGGACAGGTGCTCAGAAAGTCAAAGTGAGGAAATTCACTTTTTTGCACCATAGTTTGTAAACGCTATAACTTTTACCCAAACCAATAAATATACACTTATTGCATTTTTTTTTATCAAAGACAAGTAGAACAATAAATTTAGAGAAAAATTTATAGAGAAATGTAGTTTTATTTGATAAATTTTACAACAGAAAGTGAAAAATGTCATTTGTTTTGCAAAAATTTCGTCAAAAAAAGCAAAATATCAAAAAAAGTAAAAATGTCAGCAAGAATAAAATAGGAGGCAAAATTCATTTGGGTGGTAAGTTGCATGACGGAGCAATAAACGGTGAAATTAGTGTAGTGCAGAAATGTAAAAAGTGGCCTGGTCATTAAGGGTGTTTAAGCTAGGGGGGCTGAGGTGGTTAATGGGCAGTCTAATATATCACTGTGTGCATCTTGTTCAACTGCTAACACAATCCTAGTTAACCTAAGTAGTTTATAAATCCAATTATTGTGCCTCAGTATTAACACTTTAAGGACCTATGACATACGTGTACGTCATAGGTCTGGTCTCTAAACATGGCGCCCACTTGCACGTGCAGCGGGCGCCATAGCCACTGGGTTTCTGCTATTTTAAATAGCAGAGACCCGCGGCACACTTATGCGATCAGCCATAAGGCTGATCGCATAAATCTTACTCTTCAGATGCCGTGGTCAAATGTGACAAGGGCATCTGATCAGCCCGGAACCAGAAGTCTCGTGCTTCTGGTCCAGTAGCAGCGTTCTCCGGCTGAGATCGGGGAACCTGTTACCTTTCGCTAATTGACCGAAACCTCAAGTCGGCTTCAGAGTCAATTAGATGTATATACCAATACAGGCCACTAGGTGGAAGCCTTGTATTGATATAGTGCAAATTAAGTCTTCAATGATAATTGAAATAGCCATCACTAAATACTATAGACCATCAAATGATTGCCAGTTATTGTCACACAAGGTGACTTAAAAAAAAGGAAATAAAAAAAAGAATTAAAAAAAAAGTTTTTACAAATATAAAAAAATAAAATAAAAGTTCAAATCACCCCTCTTTCCTTAAAATAAAAATACTTAACCAATAAAAAAAATAAACATCATGGGCATTGCTGCGTGCGAAAATGCCCATACTATTAAAACATAACGATATTAATAATTAATGGCATACGGCAAATGGTGTAGCGGGAAAAAACATAAAAACAGCCAATTTGCCATTTTTTGCCACTTCAACTAGTAACATAGTATATAAGGCTGAAAAAAGACATCTGTCTATCAAGTTCGGCCTGTCATCCTGCTAGTTGATCCAGAGGAAGGCAAAAAAAAAAAAAAACTGTGAGTCAGAAGCCAATTTTCCCCACTTAAGGGGAGTAAAAAATTCCTTCCCGACTCCAATCAGGCAATCAGAATAACTCCCTGGATCAACGACCCCTCTCTAGTAGCTATAGCCTGTAATATTATTACACTCCAGAAATACATCCAGGCCCCTTTTGAATTCCTTTATTGTACTCACCATCCCCACCTCCTCAGGCAGAGAGTTCCATAGTCTCACTGCTCTTACCGTAAAGAATCCTCTTCTTTGTTTGTGTACAAACCTTCTCTCCTCCAGACGCAAAGGATGTCCCCTCATCAC